>VZSE01006614.1:571473-600669 GCA_013398275.1 Promerops cafer
ACATTCGTGTCGTTCCCTAATCGCTTCTCAGTAACATTTCAATCACTTTATTATATAACTCTTGGCTGTATGTTGGCAGATATCTTCAAGTAGCTATCATTGCTGATTGAATATTTATGGTCAGTTAAGACTCAATAAAATGCAATCACAATATTTGGGGTTATTTGGTTTGTGAGGTTCACCCCAGATTTACAGAATTATAATTAATATATGTATTTGACCGTTTAATGGAATTCTGTTGTTACTTGGTAGGTAACACTCATTGAATGCTAAGTATCACTGTGTGTTCCATGTGCTATAGGCAATTGCTTAATCTAATTTAATGTGTTGAAACAGCTGAAATAGTTCTGTAGGTGTTCCTTGCCTTGTTGGTTCAACATTTTATTTAATTCTTCCAGTTTACAACATTACATCATCTCAGAGTGTTTGGTATTGTACTGGTATTTTACCTTGTCTTAGACATTCTGAATGATTTTATACTGACAGCAGTTGTTCTTCCTCAGATTTCCTGTCCTCCCAATCTTTTTCTGGCCTTTATGTGAGACACTTTATTAACTGTCCATTTTGAAACACATCAAAAGAATGACATTCTGTAATCTTAATCTCTAAGAGCAATTTTTGCTTTGCCTGCCCTGGCCCAGTTCTCCATATTCTGGATGCTTAAAGGAATCACAGCCAAAGCACTATTGTTATTATTTAAATGGTATTATGAGTTTCAGTCATGTAATTGTCACAAGGACAATGATCTCAACAAATATGCCATTCTTCAGCAGTGGGAAAGGAGAAAAACCCATGCACTCAGAGGAGTATTGTGAGATGAGTTATCTATTGATGAACCCTCTGTGATTTCCTCATTCTAATCTCAGTTGAAAATTTTTAAAAAATGACACTTTTGCTATACATCTCAGTACTTCAGTGAAGGTGATTTGACAGCATCTCTATGAAAGACCAGATGGTGGGAGAATACTCTGAAGTGTGTTCTTTTCTTTCCCTCCAGTAGATTGTTTCATTCCAGTGGATAATTAATGCAGAAGGGAAATTCATAGCATAAACTGCTTTCTATAAATATCAAAATTGTTTGAGAGGGAAACAAAGCTTTATTATTTCGGAGGGGGTGGGACTGAATGCTGTTTAAAAGGTGTCTCTTACCAGCCATTTTAGAGAACCCTTGGTCAAATGAGTAAAAGCTACTGATGTTTATGATTGTTAAGTTCAAACTCTTGCTGTCAGCAGGTGACATTCCATATATACGTGTGTGCATATATGGAATACAGAGTTTATTGTCTAGGTAATGCTTTAACAATTATGAGCAATCCAATGAGGTCTATATTGAAGCAAAGATCTCTCTGGACACATGAGTATCTTGATACTGCTTTAGACAACTGGGGTTACATAAATTATGCTCTAAAAGAAGTTCATATAGCATTCCCAAATAAGTATTTTAATGCTACCACATAGCTCTGTAACTAGGCAGCCGAATCTTGCAACTCTAACATTCAAAATACTATCCAAGTTTCTTTTTAANAAATCTTGCAACTCTAATACTATCCAAGTTTCTTTTTAAAACTATAGTAGTATTCTTGTTTCTATGCGTCTTTATAATACTGAGTAGACCTTTCTTCAAAAGAAGCAAACTTCTTGTATGCAAAAAGCTGCAAACCATGAAACTTCAGCAACTTACATTAATTAGTTAAAACATGCAAAAATGATCCAGTAGTTCTCCTTTAAAATGAAAATATATGGGCATCAAATGCAGTCATGGGTTTAACCAGAGACTATACAAAATCTACTGCTCTAAATTAAATGGTTTGGTGAAACAAAATCACTAGTTGCCTAGGCCATTTTGGGAGCAGAAAACAGAATGATATTTTCTGGATCACTTAAATGAACATGGGTAAAAAACATTCTGTGTCTGAACAAGGGGAAAAAAATATTCAGTGAAGCAGCAAATCAGATAAACACTTAATTGTCTTGAACGTTGATGGATGGTTTCCCATGGTACCAAAAGGATGTGTTTAGGTGTGTATTTAGCTCTTAGCATCATTGTTGATAGTTTTTTCAGATGTAAGGCATCATATTGATTCAGAGTAAAAAAAGGTGCATTTTAAGGCTAATAAAAGTAAACTGTGGCATGATTGCATGAACATTTATTTCAGTAAAAAAGCAAATCACTTAATATAATAGCAAAGATGTTTTCATTATCTTTCATATTTCTGCGTTTGGAGCAGTGTTTCATACCTGAAGAAAGTTTTTCAACCTTTAACTAGCTCTTTCAGGTTTGGGGCTTTGGGTGCCTTTTTGGCAACCAGCTTGAGAGATATTTTTGCTTTTGCCCTTGACCACGTTGAATTGCTGGTGAATTTTCTACCTTGTTATACAAAGTGTTTTTTTGAAATGTTGAAAATGGGGCGGCTTTTTAAATCATACACCCTGCTGCTTTCTGGGGAGGCAGGGAGGGTTTTGTTCTTAATGATTCTGGAATTCAGCTGGAGCCACTGCTTTTTGCAAGCATGGGCAGGTGCTGTGTGACTGTTCATGCTGAACAGCTCCACGTTGCCACCAGTCAGAGCTACACTATCATATCTTTAATGCTAAGATGATGTTTTCTCAGTCCATTTCTGCATAGTTCTACCCTTGAGGCTGCAGTTAGATGCCCCTATAATCAAATGTCATGACCTATGATGCCATGATGTGGTCAAGATATGCAAACATTGACTTTTTAATTGGGATCACTTTATAGATGTTAAAATGTTTATGTGTTTGATTGTTCATTTATTCTCTTGTAGTAGTTCTTGTTGAGACAAAGCTATACACATTTAATTATTTCAGGTTTTTTGATGAATCAGTCCCTCCAAAGTGGTAATTAATTTAGATGGCATTCTCTGAACTCTGAACTCCTTGCAATATATCATTTTTTTGCTGCTGCACTGCACAGGAAAGTGGAGTTTTGGCAATGCCACATGAACAGAAGTCATTAATCATCTCTATGTGAAGCCTGTGTATATGCAACCATATCTAGCACTAGTTTTTACTGCATCTGATAGCACAGAGTAAATGTTAGAAACAAAAGGGTCAACTCAACTGAAATCTAGAGTATTTTGTCTAAAAAATAATTGGTGTTATTTCCTAAAGGAATGATACTTTAAAATGTGAAGCTCTGTTGACTGAACACAGTTGTATCTAAAGTCTGGACTATTACTGCATTTCCAAAAGGTTTATTAACAGCCCTGGCTTGGGCTAAGCTGTTGTCTCAGTCCCACACATACTAGAATAACTTTCTGTGTAAAAGAATGAAACTGTAAGTATCCCAGAAACAGGAGTAAACCAAAAACTTTTCATTTAATTAGCATCTTATCAAAGAAGAATACATCTGGATGACACAGATCTATGGGAATTTGAGAGACACAACTGAACCTTTATAGATCAAGTTCATCTTCTTGTCCACAAAAAGGATGATTTAAATCAATGTTGCTTTTTTTTTTCCTTCTCAGTTGTTTGTTTAACCTTTTACACCTTTAATTAGTCTGCAAGAATAAAACCTACACCATTCTCTCCTGTGCTTCAGTGTTTCTCAAATGACAAAAACTTTTTAACTCTCAGTCACCATTACTCCCATTTTTTATAGAGATACTCTGATAAGCATTTTGGTAATTTTGTCTTGTAAGTCACCCTCCAGTAAAAGAAGATGAAATTTTTTTTTCCCCACTGGGAACTTCTAATGCACCAAGTCATCTGATCCTTTCTGACTTCTTCTTGAGAACCAAAGCCAGTAGTACATGGCAGATAAAAGGAGTATGGAAGAAATTTTGCCTCTATAATAGCTATCTCAGTGGAAAAAAACCCCTATTTTCTAGTTGCAAGTGGAAGTTAGATTCTGTGAGCTGCAAATGAGTGACATAGAAGCAGATGATACCAGTCTTCTCTTTATAAGCCTTTCTCCTGAGTCTTAGGAGTAAATGAATTGGAAATGCAAAGAGACAGGGAATGGTGTTTCCTGTGTGGTTTCTGCTATCCTGTGATGTACCACTCACCCTCAGATTTTTGTCTTCTACTAGAAAATGTGCATTTTGTGCAAAAGGTTTTTCTGTTTTCCAATAACATAGGTTTCCTGACGCATTTTACTGTTTATTGGTCACATTACAATACCACTGAAAACTCTCAGCTGAGCTTTGAATTGTGTTTGCAGCAGTATATATGTGTATATGCACCTATGGGTATATCAATAAAGCATTAATAAAGCCTCCTGTTTCTCTGCAGAATAAGCAGGCAAGGGGTGCCTTTCATTGTGAGCATTTGACTCATGGCAGAACTTGCAATCTCATCTTCCTGCCCAAACCATCAACAAATGGTGTACAGAAAGACTGTTACCATTTCTTATACAGTGAACTGAAAACACCAAATGCTTTGCCATAAAAACAATGACAAAAAGACTCAAAGATTTATATTTATTTATTTTTTTAGCACTGCAATGAAGTACTTTTGGCATAAGACTACTCTTTTTGCCTTTGTGGAATCTATGTATAGATACAGAGAAATGAATTATCACTTTGCATTTACTGTTTCCATACATGCAAATCTTGTTGCAAATTAGATGAGACATAAAAAAAGCTACTGATTTCCAATCAGCTTATGAAGTCTTTTATTCTGTGCTATCATACTTTGAATTTATTTTCCAGCTGTTTTATACTTTTTTCTCCATACAGTCAAGGAGAGGGAACTCCCACTGACAGATTTACCAGTTGTTTTTGGCATTGTCTTGACTGGTTATAATCTCAGTAGGGGATATTACTCCTTCATGAATTATTAAACTCTAATACAGTTTGTAGCATTGTGAGATTTTATGAAATCTGACAGATGGCTGTTCTGTTCTTCTGAGCCTTGGTTATCTTTCTAAAAAACTCCTCGGTGTCTGAATATATCTAGACTTCAGCAAATAAAACCACAGAGCCTTATCGTTGGGATAATCTTTACAAACATTGCATGGGCTCTCGTGACCCATAAACCTGAGTACTGTAAAATAACTCTTTACTGTGTGTTCTCAGTGCAGGTTTCCCTGCAGTTACACTTTGAAAGTGAGGTTTTATTTCATATGTATGTGACCATCTGCCTGCACAGGTGAATGTGAGTGAACAGCAAAGCCATAGAAGGAACTAAACTACATTTATCATGTACTTCCAGTTGATTTCCTTCCAATTTGCCCATTAATTCATTTCAAGAGGTACTTCTGAGACCCTTTTTAAAACTATTTATTAATGTGTAGACTTTTTATGGGCGTGAGGCATACCATAACCACATTTATGTTCAGATGGGGGACTGAGACCAAGAAAAGTATCAGAGCAAAGAAGGTTTTGTCTTGATTTTCCAGAGAGAGTTTTTCAGGCCTTAAGAATGTTCTTAGCATTTTGGGCAGTAAAACAGAAATAAACAGTGTGAACTTTTACACGATCAATAGAAGTTTTAAAATTAAAACATTCAGCATGGGGAGCCAAGGCCAAAGCAAAAACAAAAACTGGGACATTCTGGAGGAGCTTGCACAATTGCCTTGTAAAGCCTTTTATATAACAGTTTAATTACATTGCTCTCTGCTGGTAATAGAAAAGATTGCAGTCTGATGTTAAAAACCTGAAGAAAAAATATCCATCGGGCATAAGATCTGGCAGAAGAATTCAGCAGAACGTTTCTGGGTTTGGCATTAAAATAGGGTGCTTGGGATTTCTTTTCCCCTGCAAACAGGATGTTCCCTTCTTTAGAGAAAAATGAAACCTCCCATAGCTAAATAGGCTGCTGTAGCTGTTGTGTGGAAATAGGAGGAAAAGCGCTGCTGGGGTCTGCTGCTATAGATTTTTTTCTGGTTGTTTTAGTTTTACATTTAAAATCCATACACACATGGAGGAAAAAAAAAACCAAAAAAACCCCCAACAACCCAACTTTTTTCCCCATTAAGCTATGTTGCAAGTTTTTTCACTATTGTCGGTGGTTTCACTCAATTTTTCTGATTAAACTTCAATGCATACTTTGTGCTACTGAAGTCAATGACAGCAATGCATCTTGTTTATATGTGTTCATATATTAAAATGAGACAGGAATTAAATTCTTGGCTGATATGTGCATGGTAAAATCTTCAAAATTCCCCCATTCATATTTAGGTACTAAATATTTAGGTACCAAATTTCATATACCTGTACCTGATGGGAGTCTTCAACAGAGATAGGGAGAGACAAGAGTAGATATTGACAGGACAAGGTTTTCTAATTGAAAAAAGTAGGTTGATTAGACACTAGAAAGAAACGTTTTTACTGTGAGTATGGTGAAGCACTAGACCAGGTTGCCCAGAGAAGTTGTGGATGCCCCATCCATGGAAGTGTTCAAGGCCGGGTTGGAGGGAGGTCTGGGTGACTTTGTCCAGTAAAAGATGTTCCTGTTCTCAGCAGTGGGGTGGGAACTGGATGATCTTTAAGGCCCCTTCCAACCCCAACCATTCTGTGATTCTATAACTAGGTGTCTAAATTCTGCTGCCACCACTTTGGTTAGATGCCTCTGAAGGCTCACATGTCAACTGATGGGAAGTCCAAGGCCCAAGAAAATTATGTGGAAGAAGGCTTGACAGAATCTGAGTGGAACACTCTTTACCAATGGTACTTCCTTTATCTTTCAGCCATAAATATTTTTTACATTCCTAGAAAGTACCCAGACTCAGAGGAAGGCAAAATAATCAGGTTTTTTGATGGCATAATTGCATACCTACTGCCTTGTTTTTTCTGTTCCTCAATTCAATGGCTTCAAAGGAAATACACAGGCAGCATAATAAAATTAGTCTGGGTAGTGAATGGGGCCATTGTGCACTGTAATGCTGACAGCCAGCTTCTCAAAGTATCTCCAAGTAGATATGATCCATACATTTTGAGTGAAATTTATTAGCATGTTAGTGCTTATGGGAGTTTTAACAGAGTCTTCTACAGCTTCCTTCGGAGCTGGAATAAACATCAGCAAAAATCAGGAGAAAGGTAGCCAGCAACTAAAGAGATTGTACCTTTAAAAAACAGCAACAAAAAAATTACTAGGTAATTATTTATCTTTTTAGAATCTTTGGTAATAAACCCACTGAAGTTACAGCCAAGCTAAAGCTTTGAGAGTTTTCTTGTGTATCAGTTTTAGGGGAAAAAACAGTTTAAATGAGCTTAGCATAAGCAATGTCAGTGTAACAGGCTGCATGCAGGCATGGGAAATTTGACTGAACCGGGAAAAACAGCAGAGATTTGGGGACTGATGGACAGGAAGAGAGCACTCAAAGTATAACAAATGAACATATTATAATAAGTTCAGCACCAAAGACTCAGGGATATGGTAAACTAAACATGTGAAAGTGGTCAGCAATCTGACAGTTTCCATGACCTGAGTCTGGTTACTCCTGGTGTCAGAGCTTTGGTAAAAGGGTTTTTATTTTTAACCTGAAGCATCAGTCAGGAAATAGCAGTCACAAGATGCTGACTTTGTTGACCTTGTTCTGACACGGACAGATTGATCTAATGTGCTGGTTAGGGGAAGTTCTGAGTGCAGTTTTCAAAGAGCTTGATTACTATGTAATTGAATTCACTGATTTTTACATGTTAGAATAATTTCAGAGAAACACCTTTCCTTACACAGAAAGAACTGCAGAATATGTGAATTATTCATGGAAGGCAACTCAAGATCAGGCTCATTTTGTGTAAAAAATTAAAGATTAGGTCAGGACTTCTTGGTACTGTAAGATGCACTGCCATTAGTTTTATTCCTGCCGCTTCCTTCGTGGTTTTCATGTTGTCCTTCAACAAGATCATACACACTTTAAAAATCATAAGGAAAAAAATGGAAGTGCTAGTAGTTACAATGATAGAGTAAGTTAATTCTATGATTTACTGTATTTTCCACAAATAAGTCACCTGAACATTTCTAAGTGAACAAATCTTTTAAACTGTTCTTTTTACCTAAGAGTATTTTCTTGTCCTAAGTTTCCATTCATACTTTGTTTCCTAAACTCCATGTACCTATTGAAAGCCAAAAAGGGGTTGACTAAATCAGAAGCATTGAACTCTGCTTTCTATGGTTTGGAATGAGTAAGGTAGGGTGTTTCAAGGACTCACCTGTATTTTTAAGGAAACTGTACCAATACTCTTTTTATCTTAACATTTAATAAAACATCATTTGATTGCTGTGCTGTCACTGTCAGTTATTAATATGCAATCCCTATTTATATGATATGTTCAAATTGAAAACATATTCTGAAATCTCTTTAAATACATTTGCCATCATAACAACGTCAAAATACATATTACCAAAAAAATTGCATGGAAACACGAAGGATTCCTACAAAATTGTGATTTTAGACAATACACAACTATGTACATATCCCTAGTGATATAGTTGCAGGTTTTCCTAGTCACCTTGTCTTCCAAAACCAGGGCAGTGGAGAAACAAAAGTATGTATTCTATCTCTGCTTCTTGACCAAGCAATTAGAAGCCACCAGAAATAAATTGGTGTAGAAAATAATACCGACCTCAAGTGACTAACACAGATGATGTTACTTCAATTTTGTGTTTTATAAAAAGTGTTTCACTTTACTTTGAGTGGGAATGAAGATAAAAGGAAGTAATGACCAAGTGAACAAAGTGTGTATTACATGTGATATACATTAAAATCTTATTCTTCATTTGGTTCTTCAAGATGTCATGGTTGGGGTAAAATCCTGTAGATTCTCTTTTCTCAAGTAAGCTCTCTGTTGAAGACTGATAAAATGATAGAACAATACTCAATATATTTCATAAAACACTAACACATTTTTGTAATTCATTCTTCTGTTGGAAAATTAAGTTTAGTCTAGTTCATCACTGTGTTTAACTTCAGTAGTTTTACAGTGATATAGAAAAGATTTATATGGATATGTACATTCATACATGCCTTTTGTTTTTTTTAAAACCACCATACACTTAGAATTATAATGTCTGGAGTAAACCACTGCATAATACATCTATGCAGAGCTGGAGAAATCTCCAAAGATTTCCAGCATCAAAGGTCACTTTTTCTTCTGATAGCTTACTGACTTTTCCATCAATTTTCTATTTTATTAATTTTCATAATTTAGGTGCTTGGTTAAATACTGAGAGCAAAGTTAATAAAAAATAACTGAGTTTTGTAAAATAGGACTTTGTGGGGACTAATAAAGCTGGTTTTTCAGATGTCTGCTACTTCCGTTCTCAGAAAATAAAATGGCACATTTTTATTTGTAATATACTATGCATCCAATGGTATTTATAAAATGCCTACAATAATGAACAAACAGTAAATTGTATAATAAACAACAATAAGAGCAAGGTAATCAACTTTCACTCTGCCTCTTAGGACAATGAGTTTGGATAACAGAAGAAAGAATGTTAGGGTAGATTCAGTATTTATTTCAGAGAATAGACCACAAATGAAAATTAGTGCATGTTTTGGATATTCTATCAGGTGGGTGAGATGAAACGGTGCATTTGTCAATATTATTTTTCTTGTGATTGGATTTCTTTTTCAGCAGTTTTAGGTGGGTCTTTAGGAGTGATGCACTAATTCTGCAATAATTTGAGTGATCCAACAGTGATTGTGTAGGCAAGCTGAGAGGAATATATAGTAGCTTTTTTTCCTATGCTTCTCGACATTTTATGAGTTTGTACTCTGATCCATATGTGTTCACGATACCAGGAATCTTAATCTTATATAAGAACTTGATTTAAGGTTTACTGAAGTCAGTGAACTTAACATACAGTTAAAATTATTTGGTTTATATTCTGTTTCTAGAATATTATTATTATTCATTTAATTGTAGGGAAAAAAAATCACATTAATATTGTTTATCAGATAAATGATTTTTTAATGAAAAATTGAATTTTAATTAGATATATTTCAGTCACATTTTTTTCCCCAAACTGGGGTAACTCCTGGATTTCACCAATGTAAAGGAGTGGGAGATAAGATTCAACACTTTTCCCTGTCATAAAAATGTTATGACTGTAGATTATACATGTCTTCAGATATATATTGAAAGACAGCTGAATAGCCTAGGCAAGCTGGGACTATTGCACCACAAGGGAACTGTGGTTGAAAAATATTTCATCAGATTATTTGCTTTATTTTTCTTCTTTATTTTCAAATAATGAAAATGTGTGTCTTGAGACAGATTTCAGTGGAAAGCTTTTTTAATCCAAGCTATAATTTCTCATCTAAATGAAAAATTGGAGCCACCCAAAATCGACCTATATCAGGCAGGCACTACACTTGCACCCAAGTTAAGGAGCATAGCCACTAGAGCCTTGACTGATCTGAGGTAACACACTAATGAAATTTTTGAGAGGTCATGACTTTTCCAGCAGCAGAAGAGAAACTTAGCTCTTCTTTGTCCTGCTGTGAATGTTGATGAAAACCTCTGCTGCACCATTCTTTAAAACAAGTTCTGGAAACAGGAAGGAAAAAAGAAGACCGGAAGCACTAGTACAACTGTTTCCCCTAATTCACCTCTAAATTGGGTTTTCACTGATAAAGTGATATTCTAATAAAAAGATACTTACTAGAGTCTCTTCCTCCCCCTGTCTCCCATCCCACTGTCCAACAACAGGACATTTCCTGGATGCAAGGGAAGGAGCTGCACCCCAGACCAGTTTGGGTTTTCTTGAGAAGTCAAAAAGACCTCATGCTAATGAGAGATTTTCTCTGGAAATGAGCTCATTACTGTTCATTTTCCTCTGCTTTTAATCTGTTCTTCAAGTGTGTGTCATCTTGAAAAGTTTCAAAAGGCATTTCATGAATCTGCAACAAAAGCAAAGTTAAGAAGAAAGGTCTTGCACTAATGAAAATCATAGTCATGCTTCAGTTATGAAGCCAGGAATTTAATTATTAAAGACAGGAAAGCAGGGATGGGCCACAGATCAGAGAACTGAACTGGGGAAAAAAAAATGTGAAATTGTATAAAGGGAGAGAAACACAAAAACTGAGAAACTACAGCTATTAAATTTGTGAAATGAAGTACATGACAACTGCAAATAGAGTATAAATTTTGAATAAGTATAATTTCCTGATAATAGCATATTCTGTCTGAGCTGAAATTATTTTAATGTTATAATTTACAGATAAAAGATTTGATTCAGGATAATAGAAGGACAATTTCTAAATAAAACAGAACTTTAACTATTTCAGATTTTTCTTGATCTAACTCCATCTCTGCTGTTAACCAAGTTTAGGATTGATTATACTTTGTTTCAGAGTAGTTGCATTTAGTACTTAATTTTTATTAACCTGTGAAGGATTTGATGGAATGACCTGATCTGTGACTTATGTTGCTCGTCAAATAACTTAGTAAATTATATGCAGAGCTGAACATTAAATTCTAAATGATCCTGTATGTGACAGAATAAAACCCATTATAGTCTACTTTGTTCTCAATATTACATAGCGTTTACAAAGTTTCATCAAATTTGGTTTCTACTTTTTCTTCATCCAGAAATTTATCCTAAGCAGTTTAAAATATTGTAAATATTATTTTCTTTCTTACATGAGGTAAATTTCTTTGTTAAGCAGTGTAAGAATTCAGAAATAAACATTCTTTTTAGTATTCCCTTTTTTTGCTGTACAACGTTTCTTTATATTGCTTCTGATGACTTGGTATGAGTCATTTTTGTGACACTGAAAGCACCATATATGAATGGAAAATGGGCTCTCAGTCTGTGCAGATAGTAAAAATGATGGTCTGAAAAGGTATCAGAACATTTAAAAATGTTAAAATACTTGCCCTGCAATAAAGCTTTGGTTTGCACAGTGACTTAATATATAAAGACAGTGTAATGGAAACAGACTACTACAAAATAATTGTATAAAGTGATGTAAGTACACTCAGTGCAACTGAGGTTCTGCTTCCTCAACTGTTTTCGTTTTGAGAATTTTGAAATGCGTATACCTTATTTTTTGCTCCTTTAAAAGATAATTTTAAAGTATTGCCTGCTTCCTCTGAGATATTTTCAACAGAGAAACTGATCCCTTAATTTGAAAATCATGTCACATGACAACTAGCCCTTGAAAAAACCTAGAAAATATAAAAAAAAAAAAATTCACTTGCACTTTCATGTTCAGATTGGCTGCCCTTGTTGTATTTTAGTTCCTCTTATATCAGGTCTTCTGCATACTAAGCAATCAGTGATGCTGCAAGTCACTGATTACTGCAAGTGCTGGGAAGTGATGATCTTCCTGTTGGAGAACTGTACAGGGACATATATCCTACAGCAGCTCAGTATTTTGATGCATTCTGCATTTCCAAGGAGCTAAAATAAACTCTTAACTCACACCTCTTCAAGGGCCTTGTGACTTCTCAATGTCTTCTATTAAAGGTCATGATGTAATTCAAAGTTATAGTCATAAAAATAAGACTTTATGACTTATGACGGGCAAATACAAAGGTCATAAACTTCAATTAGAGATTAGATTCTAGTATAATCTTGGGGAGGTATTGAGTCATGTGATTTATATGATTAAATGTACACATATTTTAAATTCTGCTGCTTCAAATAGTAAATATGTTTAGCAACCACTCTAGTACAGGTTAGTGTGCAGAAAAGTTTCCATTGCCTGGAATAGTGAATCTCATTTATGAGCTATGACTGCAACCAGAAAAATAAATATCACTGAAATGAAGAATTTTTCTAGGGATAAAATAAATTCTCAACTTTGGCTTCTGAAGATGAGCGAAGCTATCAGTTTTACACTGAAAACCCAAGACAGCAATTCAGTTTAAAATTAACTCAAGAGAGGTTCCTGTTTGGGCCTTCAAGCTTTGCATTGAAATAGGGATAAATGTAGGTATAGTCAAATATAAAACAGCCAAGAGGATTCATTAGACATTGTATTTCGTAACCTTTAAAAGAAAGAAAACTGGGCATTATCATTAGCTTTCATAGAGTAAAATGAGAAATGGTCATAAGGAAGTCTTAATACTAAGTCTTTTTATAAATAAATGTGAGTATTCTTTTGACTAAAGGTTTAAAAATAATCTTCATTCATAGAGAAAAAATGGTTATGAACTGATTCTAGCCCAGTTAGAACAAAAATTACAATAAATATGGACACATGACTTTTTTAGGCTGAGTAATTAAAGGTCAAAATCTAGATTATAATTTTCCAACCAAGACAGGTTATCCTTACGTTTTTTTAAAAATCAAGCCTATGTTGAGATACCTCAATATACATTTAGCCAGTAAGCATACTTCTATTTCCAGATGGTGTTTTGATTTATTTAAATGAGATAGGCTCCTACTTTGGCCTTAGTCTTTCCATTTCCTTTTGCTGTTTTATCATCCACGTTTTCTACTTCAAGTGATTTTGGCACCAAGGTCAAAATATTTAATGCATACTGTTAGGCTGAGCAAAACAGATGCAAGTTGCTAAAGGAAGAGATGTTTTCTTCCCGATGTAAATCAGCTGAGCTGAGCAATAGTGATGCTTTCTCCTGAGATTTTCCATTTGTAGTGCAGCTCTTTTCCAGCCATTCCTATTTTTCATGCAGTATGAGTTGGGTGCTGAGCTCGTACATCACTGACTGCATGTTAAAAACGGAATTCCATTTACATTTAATATATCGTCGTCCAATTTCTTCTTTCGGGAAGGCTTTCTCTCTCTCTCCCCTCAACATATAATGATGGGCTGGGCTCTTGAAGAGACTTCATAGCCCTGTCAATGTGCTGACAAATAATTTAGAGAAAGATATATAAGTCTAATTAATAAAATGGTGCTACTTCATCATCTGAGCATCAGCTAATTAAAAATAACACCAAAAAGAGATATAAAGTGTGATGTCATCTGCCTGCTCTTTGTCTGTGTGATTTTTACACTGGCACAAGGAGTTATCATCCATTTCTTGAAGCTTATCTTAAAAACGTAAAACAAATTGGGGGCTAGAGGATGGAGGGAAATCTGACACTTTAAATATTGGATATATTTTGAAGATATAACCATAAAAAAATTGAGAGGACCACCTCAAAACAACCTTTAAAAAGACTTGTTTTTTTAATTTTTTCTTTTCCGATTTCTATGATGCATTTCAATGTTTAAAAGGAAAAAATCAGTTTAAAAGGAAAAAATCAATAGACAGAAGCTTTGTTTGGGTAATCTTTTGTTGTGATTTTCCTCCTAAATTATTCTCTTATGTTCTAAAACTATGAGGATTTAGGGGTGGAGTGGAACTTAGTAAAAATTCAGCAGTTGTGAAAACACTGTTGCTCAGAAGGGTTATGGCACCAAAGTAAAAAAAACAGTAATCAATTTTATCTAAAAATTAATAGGATGAATTCAGTAGAATTAGCAAGTAGACTTGTGTTGTGAAGATATATGCAGATATCTGATTTATAGCAACGTGCTTTTTTTTTTTTTAAGGATTTTGTCTTGACAAATTTACCAAGGCCCAGTTCAAATCATATGAACAATTACAAAATATGAAAGAGCCCCTATGAGTGTCACAGCCAAGTTCAGTTCCAGCTGAAGGTACACTGAAGGGTTGTGCATAGACTTGTGTAAATGTGTTGTGTGCCAAATGCACAAACCAGCTGCAGCCACTTGCAGGGGTTCTGAGGAAAGGAAGGACTGGGCTGGAGCAAGGATTATTTGGAGCATGGTGGAAGAATAAGCAAGGTGTCATTCTTCAATTTGCTTTCTTTCTAAATTACACTATTGTACATGACAGAGTACTAGCACAGAAAAGAAAAGAAGTGCTGTTCTCATTAGATGATGTCTGGTCCCAGTGTTAAGGTAAAGGCAGAGAGATTTCCTGGCTCTTCCTTTAGAACCTGAAAAGAAAATCACAGGCCCTCCAAAATGTCTTACAGAAGTCAATAAGAGCCTTTTCTCTGATCTCAAGAAGTACCAATTGAGGCTTTGCAGACTTCCTTCGAAGGTGGAAGCTGTTCCTTACTCTAAAATTTATTTATTAGATCAGGTATACCAAGGAGACTTATGTCATGTCACGATTTTCTTCTTGGTATCTCTTTCTTTTCTCTTTGTGCTTGCTTGTGGTTGTTTCTATTAGACCATTTCTCTTTGTTCTAAAAAATTCATTTTTTCACCAGGTATTTAAAACAGTGTAGAAAGTATCCCTTAAATGCTATGAATCAGGATTTTAGCCAAATGAATAAACTACAGAAGTTTGGAAGTACCACTGCTGTGCCTCCAACCTACCAATGCCATCGTTTGAAATCACTCTTTTCTATTGCAGTGATTCTTCATAATTTACTTAAAAACTGGAAGACACAAGTTTGTCCAGTGAAGAGGCAGGATCAGAACTAGAGGCAATGTCCTTTCTGATGAGTACGGGGTATTAAGTCATTCCAGCTTCAGATTTTTTGTTTTCCATGTTCAGGGAAAAGGCACTCATTTGTTACGTATTGTATACCACATGGAAGGGAAGTNGGGGAAAAGGCACTCATTTGTTATGTATAAACAAAGGTATCGGTGAGAAAGAGCAGATTTCCAGTTGTATACCACATGGAAGGGAAGTATTGGTAGCTGTTCTTACCATGTTGGTCTGCACCATGTGTTCCCTGAGCAAAAAGTATCTTCACCAATAGACAAATTCTCATCCACAAATTAAAAAAGGAAAAAAAGACACCTAAAAGTAAAATCTCTATTGGTTGTATAGGTTTATGGATAGTGGAATCCATTTCTAATAAGCAAAATTAAACTGCTCTAATGAGAACTATTTTGTGACTTATCAATTTGTGACATAGCATTTAAATTTTCAGCTCAGTCTTGCTTTACAAAGTCTGTCTTCACCTAAACTACATATAATTTAATCTGGAGCATGCATTTACATGGTAAAGTACAGGAAACTTTGTGCTGGAAATCTCCACTGGTGAAGTATGTTCAGCTGGTGAGATATGCAATTCAGCAAGAACGTGAGACATCCAGATCCTGAAATGTGCATTCTGCTAAATAAAGGCTTGTAAAACATCAACAGTTAACGTGTAATTTATCCTTTAAGGTGTAGTCTGTTGAAACTCTTAAAATGGATCAACAAAACACACATCTTGGCAACTAAAATTTACAAAACAAAATTCTATGCATCCTTAAATTAAAATTTATTATTTGAGCTATTGTATGAATAAGAATTTGGACAGAAAAATGTGTACATAAATCAATGAAGAATCAGCTGACAGTGTGATTTGATGCACGCATTATGTAACTTGATCACAAAATTAAATGACAGAATATGTTATTTAGATGAATCATTAAAGAACACTAAGAAGATTGATAATTGATTCTTTAGAAGAACTGATAGTCTAAGCAACTTTTGAGAGGACCCAAAGCTTCACACCAGGTCACATTTACTTCCACTGCCAGGAGCACTGTTTCATTGTGTACCTATGCAGGAGCACCAGGAATTGACAAACTTGGTAAAGTAAAACAGCTTGCTCGAGATTTAGTGCTGGAGATTTGCCTCTCTTTCCTGTCCATTTTGGTTCTCTTACCTGCTTTCATGATGTAGCATGAGTCTGTAAGGACTGTCTGGTCACAAAACCAGCTGAGAAGACTCGGGAAACTTCTAAAAGAAGCCAACACTAAATGAGAAAAGCAAGATTTGTCTGCCCTTAGTTGAGGAGGCAAAATGCAGTGTCTTTTGTTTTCCACTTAGCTGGGGTTGCTCCCCCTGGTATTCAGTGCCCCTTTGATTTCTACAAAGTCTGTAGGCTGCATTTTCTGCTCTCAGAAGTGAAGAAAGCCAGTACAATAGAAGTAACTACTTTTGGGGGATTGCCAGTCCCTCCCGTGTGAGGCATTTGATGTTCTTTAGAAGGGCTGTTTGCCAACAGGTTTGAGGAATTTTCTAGGGGAAAAGACAACTTTAGCAATATTGGCAAACCTCCGACTTCCTTGCTAGTCTTTGGGTTTGTTTCTGTTGTGGTAATGACACTGAAATCATATGGATTGTATTAGACTTGTATTTGCTATGATAGGAGATTATATATTCTTCCTAGTGATAACGATTATATCCTCCTGTGATCTTCTTTGATACCTTTGCCCGCCTTTTGATGGTAAGATTATTTTTTTTGTACCTTTGCAGAGCATTCTTCAGCTGGGATTATGCACAAGACGTCTTGAATTTCCCTTCCTTGCAAACTGTGTACCACCATCGCTCTGAAGTGAAAAGTAAATCATCGGTCTCACGAAGAAGCCAAGTCAACCCTGATTTTACCTAACTTATATAAACCCAGAAAACCAGACTGGTGATTTTCTCACAGGGTATCACTGTGCTCCAAAATGTCCATTGAGCAAATGTGATACAAAGAGGCAAGGAGCTACTAACTACTCGGGGCACTTGTTTGCTGTATGAGAAGTTCTAACTGTTAAATGTGCAAAACATAGTAAGTTCATTTCACTGAATTTCAAAGCATGAGAGCAGCACTTGAGTTCAATTACTTTCTTCTGGGCCATTCTGTTTTCTATAGCAACAAACTGTTCAGGAAGTTTAGGGAAGGCTGTAAAGTCAAGCAAAACACACAATGATGCTCACAGAATAGCCTCTCGTCTCCAAGGCTTCTGGAGCTGGAGGGGATGCCCTTGTCCTAAACACCCTTTCCCAGGGAAACATTCTGTTGGTTTGTCTATTTGCTCTTTGAATCTCTGCCAACTTCTAAAATTTAATTGAGCTCCACAGTGCAATACATACTGCTTCATGAAACAGCTCAATTTTTAAATTTTGAACCTACCCCATGTTTTTTCACACCTCCCATTTTTTTCTACTACAAAATGTAGAGAGCAATCCTTACTTCATATTTCTTCTTTCTGTTGTCTCCTGAGTTACAGCTATTTCTTTTTTGGCAGGCACTCAAAAATCATTGCTGTAATTTCTTGTATCTACATCTAATTCTAATCTAACCATTATTGGATATTTGGAATGAAAGTGAGTCACTTAAGTGAGCTGCTGGCAATGGCCATCACATCAAAGGGTTTTATTGATGATCTCTCACAGAACTGCCTGATAATGCTGCTCTCAGAAAGGAGTTGATGAGTAAATCATATTTTGGACCCTCTGTTCAGCTCGCAGCTGCACAGAGCACTATGTAGGGACTGCTTTTCACATATTTTACTGAATTCAAACCTTTTGTGCTTTTCCCCTGTCTCAATGAATTATCAGTTCTTCTCGTTAGCCTTCCTCCTCATCTTCCCTGAAACCATTCTGGGGATGAGAGATGCTGTTCCAGAAGTCTCTCTTCAGCACAGACTGTGTCTGGCTGAAATTGTGATTATTTGTGAAGAGTCAAAAGGCTACCTCAAAGGTGACTGACAGTCTGTGGGATGCTTCTGTCTTGTGATTCTGCTGCATTTGCTTACAGGAATGCCCAGTGTCCAGTGAAGATGGATAAGTGGATTTGGTTGGGATAACCTTTTGGCACAAGTGGTTTATCAGAAATCATCACCATTTGACCTCTGGACAGAGTACCCTGGAAAGTGAAGGCTGAAGAGTTAAAGAGTAGAGGAGGTACTGCAGTTGAGGAGACACAAGTAAAGCAAGAGGTGAAGGGCAGAAGGACAGAAGGGCACAGCAGGAGATCTGGAAAGGCAAATTCAGGTACCAGTGCATCTATAGGAAGCTGTGAACAGTATTGAGACTGCAATGTAATTTTTCTTTACTAATTGCAGTCATTCTACATATATAGTTGTGAGAAAAACCACGTCCCAGACATGGAGATCTCTAGGCTAGATGATGTATGAACTGGTTGTTACAGACAAGATTAGTATTTTCATCTTTCCTGCTGGAGAATGAGCCAGAACTACTGCAGAGTCCATTTTTGTCTGTAACAAAGACTCTGTTCCTCTGTATTAAGGACTTGCACAGGATAATTTTCACACATGGGTTCTCTTCAAGGTGATTTCTTGGGTTGCTGATCTTGAAATAGCTTCCACAAAGAACTGTAGTTGAATACTAGGATTCAGTCTAGTCCCAGTCTTTACATAAAATAGATTTTTCTGGCCCTAAATGGTTAGTGATATAGTTAAGAATATAAAACTCATTTTCTATATTTGGAATCAGACCAGAATAAATATAAAACAGAATATGCCTTGTGATGCATAGTTTATAATTGAGTTTGCTTCCTTTTTTTCTGTCTTGAACATATAGGTTATAAATTAATGGAGTAGCAGAGTGAAACAGAGTGTAAATACTGCAATAAAATTAAACACTTTGCGTCTTCCTTTCTCATAGTTATGATCATTGCAGAAGATAGTTATTAAATCTCAAAAGATTACTTTAATTGAATTGCTTGTGTAACAATAACTTACTGATTCTGAGAGCCTCAAAGATTTTTTTGTAAAAGCTGTAATACTATTCTTTATTCAGAAGGAAGCTGCAATGTTGAATTTTCCTGTGAATAAACCTTTTATCTGCTAGGTAAAAAAAAAAAAAATTCTATTGTTTCACGTCTTATATGCAATTAATTTAAAATTTATTATGTATCTGTTACAAATTGTAACTTTAAAATTATTTATTCTTCTATTAATGAAATTGACATTTCTTTGGTGAAACTTTAGTGTCTTGACAAATTGTTTGAAAAGCAGCAAAACCAAAAAACTCAGCGTGCTTGACACTTGGACTGGAGAAAAAGATTAAAAAAGAAATCCTGATCTTTTCTCTTTTATTGATTCATGTCATAACTTTTTTTCCAACCACAGCTGGCTGACATTCCATGGTTCATCAGGCATGCTAAGAGGTAAGGGTATCTTTCTCTTTTTTGGGGTCAGAGGTTGACCAGACTGGTATCCAAGCAGTTACAACTGTTTTTGTTTCTTTTGCTATCTTTACATCTATTTAGGCTTATTTATATTTTCTTGCTCTATTACACATATCTATATCTACCTATTTATATCTACCTATTTATATCTATCTATATCTATCTATATCTATCTATATCTATATCTATATCTATATCTATATCATCTATATATCTATATATCTATATATCTGTATATCTATATATATATATATCTGCCTATCCTGTTAAATCTGTGTTTTATTCTTGGAATATTTTCGTTTTTAGCAAAATTCGTTTATGACCTGAGTCAGGACTATGATTCAGTTTAGCATTTATTTCCTGTCATCAACCACAGTACCATGTAGTGCTTATGGTTCCCCTTGAATACCAGCCTCCTGTTCTTTTTTCGTGGTGAGTTCATGAAACTCTGGATATAATTATGATTGTGTCTTGTGTCCAAGATGATGTTTTAAAATCTTTTATCCATTGATTAAAACAGCAGTGCATGAAAAAGAAACTGATTAACAGCAGCACATATAAGTATGTGGATGCTTAGTAAATCTTTACAAATATGATCCACAGAACCACTATTGGCATATAAACTGGGCACAACAAGGATTTTAATGAGATCTGAAAGGGTAATTAATTCGTATTCTTGAAAGAATTATCTAAATGTGTTGAAACTGAAAAAAAAAAACAAAACAAAGAAACATAAAATAAATAAAGTAATTGAAATGTTGGTGCATGAAAATACTTAGATTATGTAGAATAGAAAAATAACTAAACCACATGGCTACCAGAAGTGTTTTCTGTGATGTGGATAATGTCCTAGGGAAAGCTTTAATAACAATTAGAACTTCTGTAATGAACATGATGTCTGAAATGAATAATTTAGTAACAAAAGAAGGGAACTAGCACGGTTTGGGTACATTTATTGATCAGTTAGTCCTGAGTAAGAAGGCATTTTAGACAAAGCTATTATAATCAATAATTTCTGTAACAAGAGCATTTATTTTGATGGCAGTGCTTTTGTCTCCTTGAAGGGAAATTATTATTATGTTTTTCTTCAAAAGACAAAAATCTCAACATTTGAGTCAATTTAATAAATGAAAATGAGTATAGTATTCCAATCTAAAGTATTTCCTTATGGCATCCTTCATTTACATCTCTCAGGTGAGACCCATTATTGCTTTCATCATCACCGCTAGCACCAGAACCTTCCAATCTTAGTTCTGCTTTTCTGTACCTGTTCAACGTCCAAAATGAGTCATTACTCATCCCTCTTTCTTGTTTCTCCAAGTCATACAACTTGTTTCACTCTATAAATCTGTTAACATCTGTCTCTGCTCCGTATTTTCTACCGTAGGAAGTCTCAGATATTGAGCATTTAAAAGCAAGTCTTGCTAAGTCATAGTCCAAGAGTTTTTCAAGTTAAGAAGGAATAAAATGTCAGACTTTAACATTCTTGCTTTCGTGAGCAGCAAAGCTTTCCACTATTTACATTTCTGTGGGTAGTGCAAATTGTAATTCTGAATGATTACCAGGGGAGAAAGATAAAATCCATATGCATCTCTCAGAGAAACATATACTGTTTTCATGTAATGAGGTCAGAGAGAGAACCTTTAAAGTCATTCTGGTTTTGGAAGTCTTCCTCAAAAAATATTATTTTTTCTGTCAAGTTAATAGATTGACAGAATATGATTTGTTTGTGGTCAGCATATTCACTCAGTTAGAGAAAAGGAAGATTTATCTTTTCAGTATGTCAATTTGGGGTCTTCATGGGATTCCTAGAAGGATTAACCAGATATATTCAAGATGAAGATAAAACCTCACATGAAAAGAAGTTCTTGTAACATTTATGGCAGCCAACAACCAATATTGGCTAAATAAAGAAATTAAAAAATGTTATCTTATGAGAAAAATTTAATGAGCAAAATATTCCCAATAGAGGAGAGTTTTTTAATTTGAAAAAGATCATCTAATTTCAATCTTCACACATATTGGAAGTCAAAATAAAGGTGTAGGCCATGCAAGTCTCTCCTGTCTTTTTAGTTTTGTATTGCTGGTGTGGCATTATTATAATTAAAAGACAAAGCCTGTTTCCTGTACCTAATATGGGAAATAAACACTTTCATCATTTTAAGCAGCTAAAATTCACATTATACTAAGACTAGTGTTTCTGAATTTCTCATTCTATTTTACTCACAATCTAAATTTTAGGGCTATGTCTCTATGTATTTAAGAGTCTGTGTGCTTTTTCATGCTAAAATATGAGTTATAGACATATTTACACTTGTCATTTAAAAGAATTCTAGAAGGAAAAAAATAAACAATAAAAAAATAATGCACACCTTATCCTAAAATGGCCACTACTACTGCTGGTGTCATGCATTTAGTGATGCTAGTGTAGAATTTGGGAAACCATTTGGTGAAAACCTGTTAAAAGAAAGAACTCCTTTTTCATTAATCCATTCATGCTTCTACAAAATAAATTTGACCTCTCTGACATTTCATCTAAAAAACCAAACTTGTACTCATTTTGTTTCCAGTTGTAAAATCTTTCTGCTCATACTTTCAGCAAGGTACTTTTCTGTACTGTTTTTTTTTTTTTTTTTTTTTTTTTAAAGTGTGAAAAAAAAAAGTCACTCTAAAGAAGATGAAACTTTCTTTGTTTGCTTCTTGCAGGATCCACAAAGAACAGTTTAAGGACTTATATTTGAAAAGAGTCTTAAAATTTTGCAGACAAAATGTTTTCCTGAAGTTTGAACATAATGATAGATGAAATTAAAGACACTGTAAATATTCGTTTTTTGTTCAAGATATAATGCCTGCTCTTCCTTTCATTACTCACCTTCTGAGGATTGTAAAACTCGATTTCATGTATCCTAATTAAAAGAAAACATTAGAAAACTGGGATTTCCAGAGCCCTTATAGTGCTATCTTCTAGATATATTTTGAAGTGTTTGTGCAGTGGCCAAATGTAAAGAGGCATTGTATTTCTTGAATCTTAATATCTTCTGAGTAAAATACAGTGAAGAGTCTGTACAGAAACACAAACAACCAAAACCAGAGAGGATTTTATATTAAACAAAACAACATGATGTCTTTCTTGTGCAGAAAAGTTTGATGTCATAGTATTTAGTAGAAAAATGCTTTTGATTGTAGGTATTTTTTTATTCCTATTTATTAAAGAGATATAGAAAGACAAAAAGAAAATATACTTCAATTTGTAGTTTTATCAGAATGATTATTTCTACTCTATTGAAATGCAGTTAAATCTATTGGAGTTCAGCTGAATAAAACAAAGAGTCACTCTTTTTCTTCAAATTAAGTACTTCACTTGCTCTGCGGATGGAGATCTTAGTACTTTGGCTTAATCAATGTCCCATTGAGCTCACTAAAAAATTTCTTCCTTCACTTGATTCTTACAATTAGCCAAGAAGTTTAATGTCTCTTAATGGAGCATCAAGCATCACCTCCTGCTGAATGTAAATTGACCATTTATCTTTTGCTTTTGTGGTAATTGTGTACTCATTTCCAACTCCTTCCCTCAAAATATATTAGTTAATTAGTATTTATAACAATGGCTTCTTTTAAGATGAGCTTTGAAAGTTTGAGAGTAGCTTAATGAAATATTTCAACTGCTGACTAGTAAAGACATCATTGCCCTCCAGAGGGAAGTTGTAGCCTTTATATAATTAATTGAACAAAAAGGACCAAAGGTGAGTGTGAGGTTTTCCTTAAAAGGGTTATTTGTAATATTGTACTGAAGAGAGCACGTTCAGGAAACATGATTGTCTACTGGATAACAAGATTATCCCTTGCCAAATTCACCCTGTGAAGAAACAGGCATAATACGCAATAAAGGAAAAGAATGTGACCACTAGAGTTGTGAAGCAGATTTTGATTGCATCAATGTTGCCCTCTGAACAAAGTGGAATTTGAAAAGTTAGGGAGTTAGGGGTCAGAAAAGTTGTAAAGTCTCAAATAAAATTAATATTGAAAAAGGCTTTGTTATGTATTAAAAAAAGATGCAGTTTAATATTAACCCTTCTCCAGATATATTTATTTTGAATACTTTCAGCAATTTGGGATGACGATTTTTACACAGTATTTGATCAAACAGAATTTTCAGACATAACATTTTTAATATGATGGGTGTTTTAAATGACCACATCCATCAGAGAGACAAATTTCTTTCTGGCTCCAGTTCTCTTTGGTTCTATAAGACAATCTCAGGGTTATTTAAACCTATCGGTATAAATTCCTGTAAATCTTTCTTCTGCTATTTATCTCAATGCACGAATATAAATAAATTTGTTACTGCATGCCATCAACCATGAGTATACCTGACTTCCTCAAAAAAAGCTCACTAAAGCCTTACCTAAAAAGATCATGTACCTTTCCATTAATTTTAAACTTTCATAAAGACTTCTATTTATTTTTTCAGTGGTTTCTGCTATGGGCTTGTTATTGCCAAGGAAGAGCTTTTGCAATGTTCTCTGATACAGGATAGGGATATGTTCAGAAGGATTTCTGATCTTACATGTGCCAATCCTGGTGATGTGCTATTGCTGGATCAAAGGCTCTGGATAAATAAGGTGTGTCCTCACTTTGTTCAGAATTTACACTCTCCCAGTGCTAAGATGCAACTATTAAAGTTTTGATAGAGATGCCTCTAGAATGCAGCTTTCCTGGGCTGGGGGGTTTTACAGCTGAGCCGGTTTGTGTGAGGGAGGGTGGGTGTTCACTGCCTGTGACCAGAGGTTCCACCACAGCCCCAGAACTCTCCTCCTCCCTTCCTGGTTTTGGGGGAGTGTGTGCAGACACGGCCTCAGCAGATGAGCCTGTGGGCTGTGGCCTCCCCCTGCCCGAGCCTGGCCCAAGCTGATATTGTGAACAGCTGCTGGGCTTGGTTTTCTTGTGGATACATTCTCCTGCCTTAGTTTTGTTTCCTTGTCCCTAGACCAGAGATAATTGAACAATAGTGTCACCTTGATTGTATCTCAGGTTCTGTCAGGCAGCTCAAGTCCCAAAGCTGCAGCCAGGTGAAGGAGGGGTGGACTTGGGTGGTCTCAGCCTCTTGGGAGGCCTCTCAGCTTCAGCCCATAATGGGCAAAACTCCGTCCTCGCAATGTTTCAGCCATTACCCGTAACATTTCAGTCCCTGCCACCGCCGATGTGCCCGGAGCCCCGGTGAGGCCCAGCGCCACACGACAGACACCCCGAGCCCCACGCTGCCGAGGCCTGGCTTTGGAGGGTGGCTGTGCGGGGCAGGAGGAATTGGCCAGATGGACGCAGGCAGGGAGCTGTGCTCGGTGGCTCCATGCCCAGGTGGAGGCCGGGGATGAAGGGTGTCCCTCAGGGAGGGCTCTGCCTCGGCCCCGGGGCCCTTGAATGGCTTTGGCAATGATGCAGAGTGGATGGAGCTCCCCCTGAGCACGGGGCTGGCAGGGACAGGGAGCTGAGCGGGGCAGGGGCTGAGGAGAAGCACTTGGGGTGCGGATGGAGGAGAAGCTCAGTGTGAGCCGGCAATCTGTGCTCCAGCCCAGAAAGCCAGCCATGTGCTGGGCTGCGTGTAAAGGAGCGAAGTGCAGCAGGTCAAGGAAGGTGATTGTGGCCCTCTGGTCCATTTCTGTGAGACCCCACTTGGAGCACTGATGCAGTGCCGGATTTTTCCGCAGCCAGCTCCAGTACCAGGCCAAGAGTGGGCCGTTCCCAGAAAGCAGCGCACTCCGGGATCCAGCTGTAGGACTTTCACTCTATGGCACAGGCTGTCGAGCTTCGAGGGCAGGAGTAAGGAACGAGGGAGAGATCGTTTGAGTGAGTTCCAAAGCACTCCACGACAGTGAAAAGTCCAGGCACAAAAGACTAAAAAGAAAGGTGCGCAGGCGGTTTTATACAGGGGAGGTTTCAGGGGAAGGCATACATTTCCAGCCAATTGGGTACACCTGGGGGAGGATTGCAAGGTGGAGCTTGCAGTACATAAACCAATAGAAAACACAAGGGGTGGGGAACAGTTTGAACCAGCCAATGGGACTTTGAGTATTAGGGGATTTCCAGGGCAGTGGGTGAGTCCAAGGAGAGATTGACAGGGAATGTTCAGGAATAAGGGGCAGGATTCAGGGAAGATCGATAACTAGGAAGGAGGGTACAGCTTAGGACTGAACCAACATGGGGGAAAGGGGAGCAAACCATTAGGAAGTAAACCACACCGCAACAGAGGACTACATCTGTGTTTGGGGGCCCCAGCATAAGAAGGACCTGCTAGAATGAGTTCAGAGGAGAGCAATAGAGATCCTCAGAGGACTGGAGCACCTGTGCTCTGAAGGCAGGAAGAGGGCAGAGAATGTGTTCCAATCGGTTTAGGGAGAGATGCCTGTGCCTGTATTGAGGTGCAAATGAGAGCATATGATGACAACATTTCAGATTTTATTAACATGGATTTTATTTGACAAGAAATGTGAAAAAGAGAGATGGAAAGAAATAGGAAAGAGGTGTCAGAGAGGGATAAAGAGAGCAGCAGAGAATCTGTTGGAACTAGATGATCTTTGAGGTCGTTCCCAAACTAAAGCATTCTGTCATGCTAGAGGATGTGCATTTTAACTTGATATAACTAATAATAATAATAGTAATTTGCAAGTACCACAATTTCAACTTCTTCTTTTTCTCCTTATTCTTTTTCTTCTTCTTAGTATTTACTTCTACTACTGTTTTATCTTCTACATCAACTTCTTATTTTTGTTTTTTTCTTATTCCTTTTCTTATTCCTATTCCTATTCATATTCCTATTCTTATTCTCATTCTCAGTCTTATTTTTGTCTTTCTTGTTTTAATTCATATCCTTATACCTTTTCCTCTTCTTTTCCTTCTCCTTGTTCTCCTTTTTCTCCTCCTTCTTTTTCTTAGTATTTACTTCTACAACTATTTTATCTTCTACATCAACTTCTTTTTTTCTTTTTTTCTTTTTTTCTTTTTTCTTTTTTCTTTTTTCTTTTTTCTTTTTTCTTTTTTCTTTTTTCTTTTTTCTTTCTTTTTTCTTTTTCCTATTCCTATTCCTATTCCTATTCCTATTCCTATTGTCATTCTTATCCTTTGTTTTCTTTTTCTTTTTAAATTCTTATTCCTTTTCCTATTCTTTTCCATATTCTTTTTCTTTTTTGTCTTCTTATTTTTTCTCCTATTCATATACTTTTTATCAGCAGCAGGCCCTAATCCTCGGGCTGTGGCACCAGGCAAGGGCAGCAGAAGAGGCTGCGGGGGCCCCGCAGTGCCTGCCTGAGGCTGAAGGGACGTTTTTTGTGGGGGCCCCGCTGCTGGCTGGGGGCCTGGGCTCACGGCCGGGGAGCTGAGGGGCCACAGCGGCTGTACGGGGCAGGCACCAGGCTCTGTGTCCCGGCCTCTGGCACCTGCTCCTGGAAGGCAGGAGAGGCCGTGTGTCCTCTGAGGGCTGTGGCTTCCACATGGGGAGGCGAGGCACAGAGAGGCCCTCCAAGGCATGGCCCAGATGCCGCCAGCTCAACCCAAGCCTCATGAGGGACAGGCACGAAGAACCCGCCTCCTGCCAAACGTGCCAGTCTTCGCACTCTGTCTTCGTCTTCACGGAGCTCGATAATGCTTATCTCGTCCCACTCATCCTCCTCTTGCAGCAAGGGTTTGGCTCCAATGCTCTGTTCCCAGCTGTCCTGCCTGAGGTCTCGATCGCTGTCACTCCCCCAGCTGGACTCCACGGAGGGTCGCTTACCATTCCCGTTGGAAACCTCCTGGGTAATGGAATCTTCCTCTTCAGAAAGCTCTTGGCCAATGGACTCTTCCCAATCCGATGCTTCTTGGCAGCTGTCGACATCTCTGTGGGACAGCTCATGCTCGCTGTATTCTTCCCAGTCAGACAGACTGTGGGAGGTACCAACTTGTCCTTGGGAAAGGCCTTGCTCTGTGCATTCTTCCCAGTCTGAATCTTCTTTGTAGCTCCCAACATCACCATGGGACAGCTCTTCCTCGATGTATTCATCCCAGTTGGAGAGCTTGTGGAAGCTACTGGCTTTTTCTAGGGAGAGCTCCTGCTGACTGTAAGCTTCCCCTTGGGACCCTTCGTGGTAGCTGCTGGTTTTTGCTAGGGACAGCTCCTGCTCAAGGCTGGCTTCCCCTTGGCAGCCTTCCTGGTGGCTACCAGCTTCTTCTAGGGAGAGCTCCAGCTCATTGCAGGCTACCCCTTGGGACCCTTCCTCATAGTTACCAGCATCTCCAGGATACAGCCCCTGCTCTGTGCTGGCTTCCCCTTGGGAGCCTTCCTGGTACCTACCAGCTTCTTCTCGGGGCAGTTCCTGCTCACTGTAGGCTTCCCCTTGGGACCCTTCCTGGTAGACACTGGATTCTACTAGGGATAGCTCCTGCTCAGTACAGGCTTCCCCTTGGGACCCTTCTTCGTATTTGTTGATTTCTCCTTGGGACAGCTCTGTGGGTTCCTCATCTTTGCCCTGAGAATGCTCAAGCTCCCCTGGCAATGTTCCCTCCTTGCTCTCTTCCTCTGCCAGGACTGACCCCCTGTCTGCTTCCTCCTGCTGCTCACTGAGCGCCTGGGCTCCCAGTGGGCTGGGGGGGCAGCAGGGGCTGTGCGGGGCAGAAATCAGACTCTCTTCCTTTTGTCCTGGAGCTGCTGCTTCCAGTTCTGCAGCCATGCTTTGCTCCAGGCCCTCCTGTTCCTCTGGCTGCTGGCCAGATGCCTGGACCTCAAGCAAAGCCTGGTGCACCACCTCAGAGCTGATGCGCTCTGCGAAGTCCAGCAGAGCCTGGCTGCAGCCTGGGGGGCTGCGTGGGGCAGGGACTGGGCTCTCTGTCCCTGCTGATGGCCCCTCACTGCGAGCAGGAGAACCTGGTTCCTTTTCCACCTCAGGAGCCAGAGGCTCCGGGGGCTCCTCCACCTCCTCAGCAGCTCCAGGCGGAGCAGCAGCAGCTGCCAGCTCTTCCTCTGTGGGATTCCCTGGGTCAGGAGAGGCGCTGGGCAGCTCACAGGCTGCTTCTGCTGCCACCTGGGTGCCCACGCTGCTGGGAGAGCCAGGCCCCTCCTGGGCACAAGTCTGGGCATCCTCGTCCTTCTCCGGGCACAAGGGTTTGTCCCAGCTCTTGTAAGTGAGGCCTTCTGCCCGTTGAGACAGCTTCTGGCTGCTCACACTTTCTTCCCGTTGGGACAGCTTTTGGTTGCTCCCATCTTTTTCCCATTGTGGCAGCTGCTGGACATTGTAGTCTTTTCCCTGGGGTAGCTCCTTGTCCCTATTGCCTCCCACTTGGGACAACTCTGGCTCTCTCTTGTCTCCTTCCCATTGGTGTGGATGGCCCCCCACATCTTCTTCCAAAGGTGACAGTTCCTGGTGTTCCTCCCCTTCCCACTGGGACAGCTCCTGG
>VZSE01006616.1:4346-14872 GCA_013398275.1 Promerops cafer
CCCCACATGTTGCCCCACGGTGTGGCTGTGGCTGCCCCCCAAGTGTGAGTGGTGAATGGGAGCCTCTGCCCAATAGCACTCCCCACTGAGCCCTTCCCCCCAAATACAGGGGACAGGACCCCCTGCCCCTCAACTCCCTCCTGACCCTCACTCTCCCCCTCTGCCCCTGTGACCCCCTGCCCCCTAAGTGACCTCCTGCCCCATAGGAACCAGGGGGCCCCTGTGTGGCTGTGGAGCTGGAGCTGGGAGATGCTGTGGGTCAGGAACTGAACAGGAGCATTGCCCAGGCGAGGGGGGTGGAGGCATGGGGACCCTGATCTCCACAATATGGTGCACTGCGCACACAAGCCCAGTGTTCTGCAGCTTCATTCTTCGCCTTATGTGATCTGGACAGAACTGAAGCCCAGCGATAGCATTCAACTTAGCCGCTTTTCAGCATGTATACTTGTGCACATCCACAGTGTCCTGTGTACGATTTTTCCTCAACTCTAGGTACAGTGCCACACTTTCTGTTTCAGAGTCCAAACTGTCCATCTAATGCTTGCTCAGCAAAAGATTCCAGGAGAGAAGCACTTGCTGGATTAGTCTTTCAATGTCCAAGACTTTCTACACAGCACCACAATCTGGGTGATGAGAAGGGGTAAGGAAAAACATGTTTTTGTCCTGGCACATTTTTCTGTGCGAGACATCTATCGGTATCTTTGGTCCTCGCGAGGCTGTAATGTGTGTGGTGGTACCTCAAGCTGACAAGGAACATGCAGAGAGCACCATGATCTGACAGCACTTTGCAGGTCATAAAGGAAAGAAGACTGTCCCTGGAATGTGGTGCAAATACAAGTTTCCATAAGTTTCAGGGGCAAGCTCCAGGCAAGCTTGCTGTCCTGGCAAGGTTCTCTGTGCAAGAAGTAGCCAAAAGGCTTTCCATTTATATTCAGACTACAAGAGAGGCAGAGCATGGTGCTACATAGCGCTGAGAAGGAAAGTGCATGGCCCAGGCGTGTTTTGGCAGAAGCAATGTGCTTCACTGCTGGCACAGTGATTCTGTGCGAGTAGACAACTATTGGCCTACGGGAGAATGAAAGCGCTACATACAAAGAAGCAGAGCACCATGATTGTGTGCGTAGTGTACAGGCTGCAAGAGGAGCGTGGCTGCCACCTGCTTGCTGGCCAAATTCACATTGGCAGTTGCAAGCAGCAAATTCAACAAGAGCTACCTGTGCTGCTATCTATTCCTCTTCCAGCCCTCTGAGGAAACAATTGCACTTACCTTTAAGCTCTGAGATTCAGAGAATTCGATGGTGGATGCAGCGGGAAGTGCAAAGTGCACTGGTGAGTTTGATGTGGCTTATATGTGGCTAGGGGAAGGTGCACCCCAGCACTGGCTTTTACTTCTAGAGCCTTTTTCTATGAGAGCAGCTGCTGGAAGTTGTCAACAAAGCTGCGAGAGTGAAAAATGTAATGGCACATCTATCTGAGAAGGAAGGTACAGAGCCGCACTCTGTTGTGCCTATTTAAATGCTGCTTAGAGAAGGGGGTACTTTAGGAACATCTACTGACCTGACACTTCCGTGTCTGAGCTCTAGCTTCTTGGACTAGGCAACACTGAAGGTGTCTGGAAGTGTTTGCACTGTGAGTATCAGTTTTTACAGGGAAGAGGGAAGGTCAGCAAATATTTTCTCTCCTGGCACATCTCTCAGTCTGATCTGCAGCTGAAATCACTTCACTAGAAGGATGGACTCTGCCACTTCGAGAGAATGTGGTGATACTATATATATAGTTGAGAAGGAAAGTGCAAATCACTAGTGTGTTTTATCTAGTTTACAGACTTCAAAGGGAAGATGAAGACCAGCCCTGGCTTTTTGTTCTCGGACTTTTTCTTTGGGGGCAGCTGCTGGATGTTTTGAAGGGGTTTAGGACCTGCAAGAGTGAGAGGGTAAGATGGTCCATAGAGCTTGAGGAAAAGTGCATATCTCCAAGGATTGTGATGCTATTTAGTGGGTGCGAGTTACATCTTGAGCACAGAAAAGGTTCTAAAAGCGAGGCAGTGCTGCAGTTGTCTTTTCTTTTGTAGCCTATAATCTGCACAGCCTTCAATGAAAAGATTCCTCTTCCTTCACCCCTACATGCAGGATCACAATCTGTTAATCTGCAAGAGCCAGGATCCACAGCAGAGCTCTTCCACTAACTGCTCCCACACAAATGGGGCCGGGGCTAGAAAAGGGCTTGGCTTTTTCCTGGGTACTGTCTGCTCTCATCAAAACAACCACACGATGGNACCCCTACATGCAGGATCACAATCTGTTAATCTGCAAGAGCCAGGATCCACAGCAGAGCTCTTCCACTAACTGCTCCCACACAAATGGGGCCGGGGCTAGAAAAGGGCTTGGCTTTTTCCTGGGTACTGTCTGCTCTCATCAAAACAACCACACGATGGCGCTGTCGACTCGTAAAAGAAGGAAACCTCGCCCAGCTCGAGACCACCCCAGGTGCAGAGCCTAGTTGGAAACGTCCCTGCTCTCAAATCAACTGTGTCAGAACAAAAAGATTTTGCTGATCTTTCCCTTCCAAGTGCAAACTCTTCTTTGCATTACACTCAAACAGCAACACAAACTCCTTTGCCCTAACAAGTCTTTTCACCCTCGGAGAGTCCGGCCACAAACTTGAAAACATCTGGCAAAACCAGAGCTCACAAAAGTGCCAGCTGAGAAAGCTCTTGCTACCTACAACTCAACTGCATCTGTTGCATATGGGTAAAACCTTACAAAAGAAAGGCCTTGTAAAATCATGGCTCAGGTCTGCTACTTCGGCTAAGTACAGCTAAACAGCTGGCCTGACAAGTATCTGTGAGAATCAGCCTGCACATCAGCCTGTCCCATGGGAACCAACTCGCACTTGTGAGAGGAGGGACTGGTACCCATGTGAAGCATCTTCTAACCAGGAGACAAGAATGTAAACATATTTAGAGAAGAAAGTCTTTGGCGAGCACGTACTCTAGCAACTACTAACCAATGAACTGGGTAGCAACAAGTTACTAACCAATTAGAATTAAACACGATACTTTTAGAAAACCATATAAATATGAGCTGTGAAGAATAAAGATTGGCTATTGCAGCATGAAGAAATAGATGTCTTGTCCGTCTCTACAGCAACATGCACCCATCAAGCTACCAGCACACACCCTGCTATTGGCACTTTCCTTCTCAGCTTCAAGTACCATCCTAAGCCTTTAGTCTTACTGAGTGAAGATCCAAACGGAATGGCCCCAGGGACTGCTGACACACTAAAGCTACCAGGACAAAAAGCTCAACAGCTTGGCATTTACATTCCCACTGACAGTTCAACAGGTCTAACCCAGAGAACTGCCTGTTGGGCAGCCTTTAAATTCACTAAGATCACCTAATGTCCAAACTTGCTTTCTTTGCCAGAGAGAGGGACTCTAAGCCATTTCTTTTAATGGAATTCCCTCCTCCAAAATACAAAACATCCAGGGACTGATCCCATACAGAGGTGCCAGAACACTGTTACTGGGCATTACCTGCCCGGGCAACTAGAGCAGCTGCACACCAAGACTCAGTGTAGCTGCTTACCTTGTCCAGAAGACAAGGGCTGCCAAAATTTCAGAAGACCACCTCTGAGAACTGAAAACCATATGCCAAATTGAATTTTCAGGAGACCACCTTCCAAAGATGGATACTGACTCCATAATTGTACGAATTGAGGCAGTGCTTCAATACCAAATACGCCAGGACCAAAAGTTGCTGCCACCCTTGACCTCCACGTGGCAGCTTCTTCTCTGCACCTCCAACACTGGGGCTACATGCTTTCCTTCCCATGAAAAAGCATTGTCATTCTCATTCAGCAACTTACCAAGCAAAAGTTGCATAGCACCTCCAGTATTGCATATGCCCAACAATTGCTCCTACAGTGAAGGGGCTAGGAGAGAAATATCTTGATGGACTATACCTCTCCATGGTACTTTAACATCTGGTCCACCAACACTGGCATTATGTTCTTTGCTCCTCAAGGAAAGGCACTCTGAGTTACTTGGCCTTGCCTTGCCTTGCCTTGCCTTGCCTTGCCTTGCCTTGCTTTGCCTTCAGTACCTTGCCTAGTTTTTCCTAGCGTACACTTGCTTTGCTTCCCTTGCCTACATCTGCCTTGCCTCACCCTACCTACAACTTCCTTGCTTTGCTTTGCCTTGCCTATAACTCTTTACCCTGCTTTCCATGCAGGCAAGGCAATGCAACCACATGTAGGTAATTGTAGGCAACTCAGGGGAGAGGTAGGTAAGGTCAGAGCAGTGAGGGGAAAGCAAATGGAGTGGTAGGCGAGAGAAGGCCCAGAAGTTATAGGCATAGGTGAGCATAGGAAAGTAAGCCCAGTGATGGGTAGTCCAGGCAGAAACAGGAAGGGCTAGGCAAGGCAAGATCCTAGAGGAAAGCAGCAGGCAGGTCAAGGGTGGGGCATGGTCAGGCAAGGGAATGCAGTCTCGAGAGGGTTCACAGGGCAAGGCAAGGAAACTGTTGGGTTGCCAAGGCAAGGCAAGGTAGGTGAGAGGTACATTCAAAGACTGAAGGTACACAGAAGTGGCCAGGACAGACTGCTCTATCTGGCCTTGATCTCACATGGACCATCTCTAATCTGCACCTAAAACACTTGGGCTACCTGATTTCCTTCATGTGCAAAAGATCTGTCAATTCTGATCCCAGAGCCCAGGGGCAAAATGTTAACTGCCTGTCCAAAATCCAAGACATGCAAGAATTGGTGCCAGACAACAGCTGCCCAGACAGATGAGTGTGGCAGCATGCATCCTCCCCTGGGCTTTCTCACGTGATTCTGAAACACTGGGGATACATGAGAGCTTTGAGAGTCATAGGAAGAGCAGACAGGGCAGGGCAAGGCCATGAAATGTCATGAAAAAGGGGTCTTGAATTCCTGGTGGGGGAGGGGTGAGGAAGGTAATGCAAGGCAAGGGAGGGGTTCAAGGGCAAGGCAAGGCAAGTGGTGGCTTTGCAAGACAAGGCAATGAGAGTCCTAGAAGGAGAAGGAAAGGCAAGGCCAGACCTGGACAAATGGGTAAGGATGTCAGGTTGGGGATAGATGAGTAAGTCAGTGCAAGGCAGTGGAGAAAAGGCAGGCTGAAAGAAGGCCACGGAGGGGGCAGCAAGGAAATGCAAAGCGTGGGGAAGCATGTGACTAGCAGGGACTGCCAGCTGGCCATGGCAGCAGGGCCAGGGCAGCTGCTAGCAGCACAGCAGGGCTGTGTGTGTCAGGGTGGGTGTGTGCGTGTGTGTGTGCTTGGGTGTGTGGGGTATATATATATGTGTGTGTGTCAGGGGCCATGTGTGTGCAAGGGTGTGAGGGGCACGTGTGTGTGTGTGTGTGTGTGTGTGTGTGTGTGTGTGTGCAGGGGATGTGTGTGTGCAGGGGTTGTGTGCGGGGTACGGTGCCAAGGGGAGCCACCCCACTGCCAGGAAGGTGTGGGAGTGAAAGGACTAAGATGAATGTGTCTTTACAAACAGACCGTGTGAATCTGCTTGTAGACAGGGCTAGGAACTTATGGATAGTGAAGTAACAGAAAAAACTATTAGTTCTAGAAACTGTTACTAATCAACACAGACTATTGCTCAGCCAAGGCTGTGTTAAATTCCTGAACCTAGAGCAAGAGAACAAAAACTTAATAAAATTAGGAATAGTTTTTTTCTTTCTTTTATATAACAAAAAGGGGGTGCATATTAAAATGGGGCATAGAGTAGGCGATTCGGGAAATCTGTACCTTCCGATTACCTCAGCTAATGGGGAAAAGGAAAGGGGTGATGTGGCAGGGAACTTAGGCTAAAAAGGGGGCTGCGTCCCCCAACCATTTGAGAAATCCCATGGGAAATGCCCCATGGCCTCTCCCTTTACTTGAATAGTAACAGGACTCCTCTGTCTCCTTTTTGGACATAAACCTCTGGCATCGTGGATTAATTTTCCTAACAAAATGGGGATTCATCTGGGATCTATCCACCATCTGGGGGCAGCGGACAGCGAGTGGAGCTAAAGGTATCCCTCACCCAGTTTTGGTGATCAGCTCCCTTTGGTGGCGGCCAGCACCAGGCGATTGATTGAGTACCAGAGACTGTCCAGGAGAAAGACGAGTGGTGGACCAGGGGGTCCATGAAGAGTCCGCAGGGATGGACCACTGAAAATCTCACCAGTAAGTACAGTGGGATATTCAGGGAGTAAACCTGGGAGGTCATGCATGGAGGGTATCACAGGTAAATCTGGCAAGGGGTCCTGGGAAAAAGGATGACGATCCTAAAATATCTCCAGAGTCCCTCAGGAGAATGTTGAGGTAGTTTGCACATTCTCCCAGAGGTAATTAAGGAAAATCCATGCCCAGGGGGGCAATAAGGGGAGTTGAGAAGGGGTCTTGGCAACAGGGCACAAATGGTGTTGTTATGTTGGAAAAGGATTGGTTGAAGGGGAGTGTGGAGGAATACGGTTAAGGCAAGTAGCAGCAGAAGGCATTTATCCTCAAAATTTGTAAGCTGATCCAGGGCCAGATGCAGGTTCTTTGTATCCTCAGCTTCCAGGAGAGGGAAAACAAGGAAGTCACGATTTAGAGGTGTTTCTCTATGATGGGAAGTGGCAGGACCAGGTGTGGAAGTGCGGGACCAGGAGCACGGGCTGGGGGCCTGTGGGGAGGTGCAGGGCTGGGCCAGGGCTGTGAGGCAGCCGATGCTCAGCGCCAGGCAGTGCCTGGCCCCACCACCCCCCCGGACAGGGGCGGCAGTGGCCCTCCAGCCTCCATGAGGCTGTGGGACGCCCCAGCCACCTGTGGTGCTGCCAGCTGTGCCTGCTGGGTGTGCCGGGAGGGGGCGCGTTTGGACACTATGGCAGGACAGGGACTGGCTCTAGTATACGGTGTATGGTGAGGAGGGTGAGCACAAGGAGGAGGAGGAAGGAATATCTGAGAAATGTAGATTGTACACGGAAGGATTAGGATTTTCTTTTAAGGATTTTGTTTGGGTCACTGTAAAAACAAATGATTTTGAGCTCTGGGAGAATGAGCACTCAGGCAGTAGTGGGGGTGGGGGCTAGAGGAAGGGCAGAATAAGCCCCTGGATCAACTGGTTAGAAAGATACAGCAAGTGTATGTAAGAAGGAATGAGGAAAAGGTGAAGGCAAAGGTGATGGCAGAGTTCTTACAGCCCCAGAGGGATAAACCACAGGGCCCAAGGAGTGCCCCAGGACAGAAGGGATGGGATTGGCCACAAGGACGTGGCAGAGGCATTTCCTCCTTGACAGGGGAGAACCAACCCAAACAGCAGTTGGGAAGGAATCAGTGTTCTATCTGCAGGGACACTGGAAGCAAGAATATCCCCCAAAACAGCTGGATCCTCAGGAGGAGGAAGCCCAGCAATTAATGGAAATGGATTGTTAGGGGTGTTAGCGGTTCCCATTATACCAGAGACCCACGACACTGGAGCCCTTGATAACATTTTAGGTGGCTCTGGACCGAGAGGAGGTTTCAATCCACTTTGAATTTTATCCCTAAAGGGAAGAATTGTCAAGAAGTTCTTTAATTATTCAGGGGGTAAGTGGAAAAGAGGAGTGAATGTGTTTTATTCAACCATGATTAGTAGATGTGGGGGATAGGTTTGAAATGCATGAATTTCTGTTTGTTCATAACTATAATTATAATTTACTGGGAAGGGATTTGCTGGCTACATTGGGAATGCAAAATAACATTGTAAAACATGATATAGAAGCTATCACTACTGTAACTTTGTGTCAAATGTCTGAGAAGGCCTATGCTCCAGTAAACCCAGAAGCGTGGGCAGTCCCAGGGGAATATGGAAAACTAGCTATGGAGCCTCTCCAAATGACTTTGAAGCAACCAGGACAAGTGATGTCTAAAAAGCAATACCCTCTTTTCAAGGGAGGGAAAGAAGAGGTTACAACCTGTTACTGCGTCCCTGTTAAAGGCAGGCCTTTTGGAACCATGGATGTCTCCCTATATGTCTTGGTTTGAAAAGACAGGTGTCTGCTAAGGAAGGCAGGAGCTTCTCTTGAAATAGAAAATGTAAACCCTTTCCCTCTGAATTATTATAATTTTTAAATTAAGGGTCTCCCAGGCTGTTATNGACAAACGTGGTTCTGTTGAAGCAGTGATCCTGTAGAAGGGTGTAGTTTTCTTCTGAAGGTTTAGTGGTGGTGTAGATGGGCCTGGTCTTCCTCTGGGAATCCAGTGGAAAAGAAAGCTGCTCCTCTAGGAATCCAGTGGGAAAAGGCTGCCTGTGGTGTTCAAAATCTAAGATTATATCTAGGTAGGAATGCTTGGCTCCTCCCCCTGAGTGGAGTATTTCACAATGGGATGATGTAATTTTATCAGTCATGCAGTGAGACTTAATGACCCATTAACAGAAGATATTTCCTGGAGGGAGGATTGGTTGTGGAAGAGAGAAAGAAAACTGCCCCACCTGGTTTTAACAGATGGCAATAGAATTAACAGAAGATAACTGCCCCACCTCTAACAGATGGCAGTAGAATACACACTCTTAGCTACATCTTGCATTTGCAACCTAAGACACTATAATATTCCTGTCCTGCCAGTTAAGAAACTGGATGAATGGATACCAGAAGGAAAGCAGAATTTTAAAGTGTTAGGAAAAAAAAGCAGATTAACTCAGGCTCCTGCCCTAGCCCTTCCAGACAGGGAAAAATAATTTGAATTATATGTGGATGTTAAACAGGACCATACCAAAAGGAATTTTAGTATGGGAACACAGGGGCACACAGCAGCTGATTGTTTACTTTTGAAGATGTTAGACCCAGTGGCCTGGAGGCTGTCCTTCTTCTCTGCATAATTGCATTTTTAATGGTAACTGAAGCCCAAAAACTGATGACAGGAGAATTTCTTATTATTAAAGTCACGTCAAATTAAGGTTTTGTTAACAGCAAAAGCCTCTAAGTGGATGTCCAGTGCTCGGTTATTATAGCATAAAACTTATTTAATGGAACAGAAAGATTTAGGATTGAGAAATGGGAAAGGTTTTAGCCCAGCCTCCTGTTTGAACAGTCCTGGAGAGGGGGACCGGGAAGAAACCCATGACTGCATTCAAGTGATAGATCTCCAGACCCAGGCTAGGCAAGATTTATGAGACACTACCTGGCCTAAGGGAGAAAATGTGTTTATTAATGAGTCTTCAGGGGAAGTAGAAGGGAAGTGAGTTATGGGATACACTATTATGAGAGGAAGGGAACTGGAGGAAGGGAGGATGTTGCCACCGACATGGTCAGCTCAGACAGCACAGCTGTATGTGCTTATGAGAGCCTGTGAATTAACATTCTTACTGATTCTAAGTATGCATGTCGAGTGGTACATGCGTTTAGAAAACTGTGGGAGGAAAGAGGTTTATTAACCTGAAGGGGAAAAACATTAGCTCATGAGAGCTTAATTCCTCACCTATTGGAGGTGGTGAATTTACCAAAATGGGTGGCAATAATGTATGTTAGGGGACATCNAATAGTGTATGTTAGGGGACATCAGGCACGGTACTTGGAGGAGGCAATAGGTAATTGATTAGCAGATGAAAAAACTCAGAAAGCAACACTTTTGCCTGAACTCTCAAAGATCCTCCCTTTGCTCCCAGTGACTCAATTACTGACAGAGAAACCGTCTTTTCCACCAAAGGAGCTGCAGATTGTTAAAGATAGTGGGGCAGAGGAAAAAAGGGGATAATTGCTTTATAAGGGATGGTAAACAGTGGATACCAGAAGCTTTGGCCCTACAAATATTAAAAAAACTCCATGAAAAGTGTCATTGGAGTTCTCAAGGATTGGCAGAAGCCTTCCTCAAAATGTATGTTTCTGTGTGATGGAGGTTGCCGAGAGCCAGGTCTAATAAGCGCTCTGCGTGTCCATCATGTTTGGGTTTTTGCCAGCAATTCCAAATGGCATAAAACATTAGCGGGACTATCAATGGGAGAGTTGGAAACTGAAAAATGTTTTAATAAAGGTGAAAATAACAAACTCTACAGAGAAAAGACGTGCTAGGAGCAAAAGGGTCTGTGCTCCTGCTACAACACCCCAAAAATGCCACAAGGCTCTTTGTCCAGTCTCTTTTGTAGTAATGACTGAGGCAGGATCCTTGACATTCTGCCCAATAAGGTAGCAACAGGTCTGGGGTGAAGTCCAGAAGGTCCTATGAGGTGTGTTTGTGCTGGCGTACAGCCAAATAGGGAAAGACCTTCTGGCTTTTTACCTTATTAGTGGGACAAAGAGTAAAAGCCAAACCATTCCTAATACGTAAACCTCTGCTACAGTGGGGGTGCATTCCTACAGCTATGGGTCTTTTTAGTCTGGCAAAACGAGCATTTGAAGGTTGCTTGATTTGTGCTAAAGCCAATAGCTGAGTTACAAAGCAACTTCCCAGGGAAGGGAGGCCCTTCCAAAGATGCCAGGTGAATTTNGCTGAGTTACAAAGCAACTTCCCAGGGAAGGGAGGCCCTTCCAAAGATGCCAGGTGAATTTTACTG
>VZSE01006617.1:0-24475 GCA_013398275.1 Promerops cafer
TCTTGCATGGCAGCCTGAGACAGTTGCATCAGGAGTGGAATTCTGTGAATGATTCACCTCCATTCACAGGAACAGAAGCAGGGTGGTACAAACCCTGTGCCTGGGCAGGGACTGCTCAATTTCTGGTATTATGACAAACTTCTGACTAAAATGAAACTGCAAATTACTTGTAATGAATCAGGGCCTCATACCCACGTAGGAAATGGATTTCAGGAGTTCTTTGCAGGGAGTTCAGGAGTGCACATGCTGACTACGTTAGTCACACCTCATTTTGACAGACAGCTCTTCAGAAAAATATTTATTCAAAGCATTTGGTTGTTTTGTTTCTGGTATTTTTTTCTTATTATTCCAACAGTTTTTACCCAGCAACTGGAATTAAAATCAAAACAAATGCAATTTTCATTTTATAATGAAATGTTTGCTCGGGACTAATATTGTCTTGACAAGCTGTGATTGTCTTTATAAATGTTATGAGCAGCATCAGAAAATTCAGTGGCACAGCTGAAGTTGTGGATAAAGCAGGAGATGAAGGAAGCTGGAATTGTTTCTCACAGCTTTGGGAAGTGTTTGGGAAGCGAAAATCCATCAAAGCATCCATGGGTGGTGGGATGGGTAATGAGTCCCAAATGAGAGAGATTTAGGTGGGATATTGGAATTGTTCCCTGGGAGGGTGGGCAGGCCCTGGCACAGGGTGCCCAGAGCAGCTGGGGCTGCCCCTGGATCCCTGGCAGTGCCCAAGGCCAGGCTGGAGCAGCCTGGGACAGTGGGAGGTGGGAATGAGATGATCTTTAAGGTCCCTTCCAGCTAAACCCTCCTGTGATTCCCAGAGTGTGGTTAAATGGTGGTGCCAAGATTTTGGATGAACTTTTCCTTTCTTCCCACCCCTTGACCTTGTCCCCCTGCACCCCCAGGCCGTGTTTGACTGCGTGGTGAACTCCCTGAAGAACGTCCTCAACATCCTCATCGTTTACATGCTCTTCATGTTCATCTTCGCCGTCATCGCCGTGCAGCTCTTCAAGGGCCGCTTCTTCTACTGCACGGACGAGTCCAAGGAGCTGGAGAAGGACTGCAGGTACAGCTGGGAGCAGGGAATGGGGGAGGGAGCAGCTTCCTCCAGCTCCCCAGGCTGCCCCAAAGGCAGGGACCTGCTGAGTGGGAAGAGTCTCCTGTAAATAAGAGCAGTAATTCAGCACGGGTACCCTGGAGGTGAATTTTCCCTTCTTTTACTTTAACAGCTGTGTCATGCCTGGCTTTGATCTTCAGGATACAGGGGAGGCAGCTTCTTTCCTGGGAAAGCTGAGTGTGATTTTTGAGAAGGGATTTTGATAGTCCACCTGTTGCCTTGATTCTTAGAGCTCCTAGGAATTAGAAAAACACACTGAATAAATAATCAGAAGCGTGGGACATTAAAGAGCTACTAATTAGTGAGGAGAGGGACAGGGTGTGAATATCTTAAAAGTCCTGTCATGCTTTGTCCTTCCCAGCAGGCTGGCAAGGTGTGTTACTCCACAGTGTGCATCTCATTAGCTTTTTTCTTGGCACCCAAAGCACCTCCTCAGCACTGTCCTGCTCTGCCTGTCCCTCTCCTGTGCCTGGCACCTGCAGGGCACGTCCCTGGTGGGAGCTTGGTGGCTGTCACTGCAGTTCTTCCTTGGAAAAATGCAGATAAATTACAGAAAGGGATGTGAAATTATGGAATAGGGCGGGTTGGAGATGGTTCTCCACGTGCCAGGCCTCTCAAAGCGGGATACATTTAGGAATTAGATCCAATCTTGGAGTAGGAGCCAGAGATGTTTCCCCATCAAGCAGAAGTTTTCTGTGGGGTCAGACAATTTAGGGGCCAGCATGGTGTTAATGGCTGGCTTTGCCTAACAAATTAATGAATGCCCTGATTAAAATTTCTTTCATTTTCAGACCTCAGGTTCAGTTCCCATGGCTAAAGCTGGCTCAAAAATTGGCCTTTACTTCTGTCATGGACTTTGAGGGAATCTCTTTGTCTTTAGTCCACAGCAGAGTCCAGACTGTGCTGCTGGAGCTTTCCAATACTCCTGAGTCCTAAGAAATGCCTGATCTACTTTAATTCTCTCATTGGCTCTGAATCTCTTTTTCCTAGGGGTCAGTACCTCGATTATGAAAAAAATGAGGTGGAGGCACAGCCCAGGGAATGGAAAAAATACGAGTTCCACTACGACAACGTGCTCTGGGCTCTGCTCACGCTCTTCACCGTGTCCACAGGGGAAGGGTGGCCAACGTGAGTACATGGCACTGGCAGGGGCTGATGGTGCAGGTAAAGCTCTGAGGGACAGCAGGTGACCTGGGAAATGAGAAGAATCTTCCATCAGCTGAGTTTTGTGTGGTTCTGGGGTGAACCAGCAGGCAGAGCTCTGCGTTTTCCTTGGTGCCCTTCTGAGCTCGCACAGGGATGCTCAGGAAGTTTTCAGTTCTTGCTTCAGGCTTTTGGACTCCCACACCTTTCTCAGGGGTAAAACTGATAATGGAAATGTAAGAAAATGAAGGGGAAAAAATGTTGTGAGCTCTGCTGAAAGTCTGCTGGGCGTGACAGGCCCCAAATGACATTTCCTGTTCAGCACATGACTTTATTTTGGCACATGTGGAGTGCAGTGTGTGGCCAGGGTTTCTCACCCTTGACGTTCAACTCTTTCATAAAATAAAGACTAAAACAGCATCAGCCTCCCTTTTCCAGTCCCTCACTGTGTTCCCCTACTTGGATGTCATCAACACCTCTCTTTTCCCACTCTGACTCCATCCCTGTTGACCAGAGAAGAGCAGCCAGATCCAGCTGGATCCTCTCCCCTTGGCCAGGGGGGATCAGTGGATCTGGACGCAGCAAATCTCTGCCATTCTGCAGAATGGTGAGAGCAAAGGCTTTCCCTAAAAATATCCTCAAGGAAAACTTCTTCCCAGCCCCGTGGATGGGAGCAAGCTTTTCCTGAGCATATGTGGAAAACCCTGCTCGTGAGTGAAGGCCAGGCAGTGATTCTCAGGGTTGGTGCTTCCCAGGGATTGTGCTGACCTTTCCTCTCTCTTTGCATTTGCTTGCAGTGTGCTGAAGCACTCGGTGGATGCCACCTACGAGGAACAGGGGCCCAGCCCTGGCTACCGGATGGAAATGTCCATCTTTTACGTGGTGTATTTTGTTGTCTTCCCTTTTTTCTTTGTCAACATCTTTGTGGCGTTAATCATCATCACCTTCCAGGAGCAAGGAGATAAAGTGATGTCAGAGTGCAGCCTCGAGAAAAACGAGGTACCCACCTCTTCTGACTCCAGAGTTGGTGTTCCAGGGGCTCAGAGCACCTGGATACTGGTGGAAGGCCACTCCCCGTTCCCCCTGTGCTGGGGGACTGGAGACCAGTGGTTATTGGAGGGTGTGTGGTGTAGAGACCAAAGAAATGAGTGGCTGTTTCAGCTTCTGCATTAAAAAAACCCCAGGGAGAGCCCCCAAGTGCTGCCTGTTGGGAACCACTGTCACACGTCCCCCTGGACCACACCAGAGTGAGGGTGAGAGGCACAGGGTGCCCAGAGCAGCTGGGGCTGCCCCTGGATCCCTGGCAGTGCCCAAGGCCAGGCTGGACACTGGGGCTGGAGCAGCCTGGGACAGTGGGAGGTGTCCCTGCCATGGCAGGGGTGGCACTGGATGGGCTTTAAGGTCCTTTCCAGCCCAAACCATTCCACGATTTTGTTTGCTCAAGTGCTGAGGGGTAGAAGGAGGCAGACCTTGAGGCCAGACCTCAGAAACCAAACTGAGGTTCAGCTGCTGTAGCTGCCCAGAGGAAAACTCCTCTCTCCAGGCTGGTTTTGTGCTTGGCTGGGATTTTTCCTCCTGGCAGCAGCCAAAAGGAGATGCCTTGAGAAGAGTGTAAGACCAGGGCAAGAAGCTGTGAGGCTTTTCTTTAATGCCCCTCAAAACCACCATTGTTTTGCTCAGGGACCTCCTGAGCTGGTTTCTCTTTAGTTCCTGGCATCTGTGTATCTTCCTGCCATGGGTGTATCCAGTTTCCTTCTCAATCCATGCAGATTTTTGCATCTGCAGAATCCTTCCTCCAGGGTCCTGCAGCCTCACTGACCACTTTTTGGAAGAACCATCTCTTTTCATATATTTTGAAACTAGAACCTGATTTTTGATGAAAAGAGATGAATTTTTAAGCGATTTTTAATTAGTTCCTTGTTTGTCTAAATGAACAAAAAGTCCAAAATAAAGCAGAATATTTAGAGACATGTGTTATTTTCCAACTGAGCAGAAAGTGATTTCAGACTTGCAATTCTTATGTAAATCCAGGATGCGAAAACACTGCAGAATCAAAACCTCTTGTAGAAAGCAATTTTTGTCATAGTTTTATATTCATAATAAAGTGAACAGAAATAGCCAGTGAAGGGGATCTCTGAGAGTTCCCCCAGTGCTTTTGGTGGTAATTTATTGGTAAATTCAATTCTCATTTTATGAAACATTCTGGGCCGTTTGGGGGTTGCTGTGTGTGAGGACACACCCGAGTTCCACAATACTTTGTAAAAACCACAAATAACATCTTCACCAATCCTCTGGTTCCTGCAATCGCCCATCAGGAGGAACTGGAAGTGTGTTTAGAAGTGAGAAGGGATCAGGACCTAGGAGGAGCTGGGCTCTAATGGAAGCTGGGAGGACTGCAAGGGGCATAGGAATGTTATAGGGTAAATATTCCAGGAAAACTGATCAGGATTTGGGGATCCTGTGCTGCATTTTACAGGAACAATCAGTACTCACTTGGTGTAAATGCTCTGCTTGTTCTCCCAGCCACATCCCGACGGATAAAGACTTCCAGCCCTTCTTCTGGCATCTTTTCATCCCCTTTTTGTTTTGTAGAGGGCCTGCATAGACTTTGCCATAAGTGCCAAGCCCCTGACCCGCTACATGCCTCAGAACAAGCAATCCTTCCAGTACAAGATGTGGAAATTCGTGGTGTCCCCTCCCTTTGAGTATTTTATCATGGTCATGATTGCTCTCAACACCATCGTCCTCATGATGAAGGTGAGTGAGATCTTCCTGAATCTTGGAATTTTGGGCTGTTGGCTGGAGAGACTCTCACCCTGAGAGCTGGGAGGGCTCAGCAGAGCAGCCAGCACTCCCCACGTGCCTGGTGGATTCCTTTGGCCGCCGAGGGAGGTGGATTAGCTGGGATGAGATCCCACCAGTGGGGTTCCCTGAACAGTGGTGGTTGGGCTCAGCCCCTTGGGTGTGTGAACATGGGATGGGAACTGGGATCTGCAGGTCCTGATCTCCAGCTCAGCCTGGGCTTTCTCCTGCAGAGCAGAGTCTTGGGGCTGCTCAAAGTGCAGTCAGCCATGGAAATTCAAACTGAAACAGAGGAGGTTTAGATGGGATATTGGGAAGGAATTGTTCCCTGGGAGGGTGGGCAGGCCCTGGCACAGGGTGCCCACAGCAGCTGGGGCTGCCCCTGGATCCCTGGCAGTGCCCAAGGCCAGGCTGGACATTGGGGCTGGAGCAGCCTGGGACAGTGGGAGGTGCCCCTGCCATAGCAGGGGTGGGACTGGATGAGTTTTAAGGTCCCTTCCAACCCAAGCCATTCTGTGATTCTGTGAAATGACTCAATTTTGGAACAGCATCAGGCTCCTGGGATGTGATCCAGAGTGGGGGAAGAGACACAGGTGGATGATGGCCCCTCCTATCCCTTGCCTGTCTTAGAGTATCTTCACAGTCAGGGGGTCCCCATATTCTTAGTGGAAGAAACAGAGTTCTGCACTTGTCCTCTGGGTTTGAAAATGCCCCTCCTCCCTCCTGGTCCGTGCTGTGCTTACAGGGGAATGTCCCTCAGCAACACTCTCCACTTCTGGGGACATTCCAGCTGCCCCCTCAGTATAGGATGGAGCAAGAGAGACAGGAGTAATTGTGTTGGAACCCCAAATCGCTCTTAAGTGAGCACAGACTCCTGACTAAAAGGAGCAGGAATCAGCTGGGAAAGGTTTTCCTCTGTCAGTGATCTTCCAGTAACAGCCTTTCTTCCCACTTTAGTTCTATGATGCTCCAGAAGCATACGAAGAAATGCTGAAATGCCTGAATATTGTGTTTACATCCATGTTTTCCATGGAATGTGTGCTGAAGATCATTGCCTTTGGTGTGCTGGTAGGTGCCTTTCCTCTCTCTACGACATGCTCGCCTTCCGTGATGAGCGTTTAAAAACAAGCAAACAAAAAACCCCCTGACCTGTGCTGGCAAAAAAGAAAATAACCCCTGGATCCCTCTATTCCCCTTGTGTTCTTGTTTGGCAGAATTATTTCCGAGATGCCTGGAATGTCTTTGACTTTGTAACAGTGTTGGGAAGTATTACTGATATTTTAGTAACAGAGATTGCGGTAAGTACAGTTCGCTCATTTTATTTCATTTATAAACAAAGCTGTGCCCTGTCGAGACACTGAACCTTCTCCCTACCAGCCTTATTCCCTGGAGCTGCCTCTGGGAGTCATGATGGCCTTGGCTGACCCTGTTCCATGAGCTCTGCTATTCCATGGAGCTGAGCACAGCTGTCTGCCCCAAGGAGGGAAAGCTCTGATGAGAACCACAGTGCTCGTGACTCTGCCAGGAAGCAGCTCCCTCTCTCCTGCAGCAAATGACTCCATCCCCAGGCCTTTTCTGCCTATTCATGGAAAAATCCTGCTGAATTTAGAGAGGGAAAAGACCAAAGGGATTCTGCTGTGTTAATGTGGGAGGTTTTTTGCAGGGCACGTGTCTGGCCCTTGGGGTTCCTGCCCAGTCTGGGTCACGGGGCAGGGTGAGGGTGAAGGGAAGTGACAGGGACATAGGGAAGAGGTGAAGAGTCTGGACTAGGGGAATGTTCCTGTCATGAAAGCTCTGTGGGGCAATGAATAAAGACACAGCTTTCCCATAGGATTTCTGGCCAGCCCTACAAGGGCTGCTGTCTCCCTGCTAACAAGACTTGTATATCTCACAACGTTGGCGGACTCCTCATTAAATTCTGAAGGATTTTTCCATAAGGGCAGCCAATGTGTGTCTCAATCCCTGACAGTCTGATATTACCCTGTGTATAAATTGCTCCTCTCCTCTCCCAGTGCATGTGGTAGCTGATGGTGTATCAGAGTGTGATGAATTTGAACTTGACCATAACTTTTTTCCTCAGTCCCAGGGGTTTGCCTGTAAATCTGTTTTGTGTGTGCTCAGAACTGTGCTCCCCACGTTCCTTTACAGGTGGTGGTGAAGACCATGTGACTATTTCTAACAAAATGCATTTTTATTTAACCTCCTTGGTACAAAATAATGCACAACCCCCCAAGTTTTCCTCCCCATACAAATGATGTTCATTTATCTGCTGGTGAGTCCTGTGTTGTAGGCTTTGGATTTTGTTTGCAGTGCAGCCAGGCTAAAGTTTCTCAGCTCACCCTCTCTGAGTGCTGCGGGAAGGCATGGGGTGCTTGTCCCCACTCCCTCTGCCATGGGGTGTGTTTTCTTGCTAAGGTCACCCAAACTTTTGCCATGGTTTGAAAATTTGTGAAAACATTTGCAAGAGAGCCACAAACAGACTGAAGCTTTCCCACCCCCACTTTGGCCACTTTTCCTGAGAGGAAGCAGCACTGACAGCTCACACAGGGCAAGGGAGCCTCTGGTTGCTCCCAGATTGGTGTCTTCTCCTTCAGGAAGTTTTCTGCTTCCCGACACCAAGCCCACATGCTGCTAAAATCCTCATTTTTGTAGCTATTTTGCAGGCAGGGAGCAGCCACAGTGTTGCCCTTCCCTGCTCAGTTAATGGGACATTGCCTCTCCCTCCAGCTCCCACAGCATGGCCCTGCCAGGGAATTGGATCAGGCTGGGCTGGGAGACATCTCCAGCATCAAAACCTTTGCAGAGTCATGGGAGTTACCCCTCAAACCCCAACAGGGCTAAGCTCCCAGGGACCCATGTGCCTTTCCCTTCTCCTCCCAGGTGGGAAAGAAGAGATTTTTTGGTTTATGAAGAACTGGATCCATTCAGTCCTTAGAGAGGATTTTCTAAAGGAGGTCACCAGACTCTCCTGGCAGTGTCCAACATGGAGCTGATCACAAACATCTCTCATATAAAAGCCAGATGTCCCCAGGACCACTCCAGCCCTGAGCTCTTGGTCCTTTGTTTGTGTCTCTGCTCTCTCTAAATTCTCTCCTTTCTGCAGCACCCACGTGGGGGTTGATCTCTTCTCCCAAGTAAGAAGTAGCAAGGCAAGAGGAAACAGCCTCAGGTTGCTCCAGAGAAGTTTAGGGTGGATATTAGGAATAATTGCTTCATGGAAGGCACTGGAACAGCTGGAGTCCCCATCCCTGGAGGGATTTGAAAGCTGTGTGGATGTGGCACTTGGGGACAGCGTTTAGTGGTGGCCTTGGCAGTGCTGGGGGAATGGTTGGACTCGATGATCTCGGAGATCTTTGCCAACTTGAACAATTCTCTGATTTCTGTGTAGCACCAGGTCTCCTTCCCTGCTTTTCCCTTCAGACAGAGATTGCCCAGGGGTCATCCCCTGCCACTTTTCTTTCTAAACTTGGTTTTCAACACTTCTTTGCTGCAGCTCCTGCCTGATCTCTCTCCAGCAGCACTCCATCCCCACGGGAGAGCCACCAGCACACGCTTCCTTAAGCCACTCATCCATGCCAGCCTCACACAGGGACAATGGACAGGGATCCAGGGCTCGTGCACTGTGCCCTGAGCAGCTCAGTTTGCCTGCAGGGGACAGCGATGCCCTGGCCTGAACAGCCCTGCTTAGTTCTGGCACTGAGTGTTGGCAGTGGTGCCCTGGAGATCACACTGGTAAGGGATGGCTGACAGGACTGGAAATGGCAGCTGCCAGGATGCCCCTCATGGAATTCATTCCACTGCAGCCAGTGGAATGTGCTGGATGTGGTCTTGCACCAGGCTCTCCAGTGCCACTAAAACCTTCCTGCCCTCAAAGCCAGGTTGGACAGGGCTTGGAGCAACCTGGGATGGTGGAAGGTCCCTGCCCGTGGCAGGGGGTGGAAGGAGATGAGCTTTAAGGTCCCTTCCAACCCAAACCATTCCAGGATTTTATGATTCTCTCCTTCCAGTCCTGAGGATGGAAAAGCAGCAGAAGGATGCAGCCCTCTGTTCCTGCCCCATGTGGGATATTTTGTTAAACTGCAATTTCACCTAATTGAAATACTTCTGGTATTGAGAACCAATGTAGAAAAATGAACCAATAGAACCAGTTTAATCCAGTTTTGAACTAATAGAACCAATTTTAGAAAAATGTAGGAAAAAAAGACAAAGAGCTGATGCAGAGATGTGAACATGCAGGAGGTGAGGAGCAGGAGGTGCCTCATTCACAGAGCACAGCCTGGCTGTGGCCTCTGCCCAACCCCTTTCCCTTTGGAATTCCAGGTGGGGCAGAGCAGGAAATAAAGGCTGGGGATGAGCATCCACTCAGCTGCTGCTGAACCAAGCCCACCTCACCCTCCTCAGGGCAGGAGCTCTCCTGGAGCAGGGGATAACAGAGAGGAGAAGGGGTCTTGGATCAGCACTCCACAGCTGTGTCCCCAGCAGGGAATGGCCCTTTCTCCGTGTGCCTTCCTCAGCTCCAGCCTCCCCTCCTCTGCCAGGCAGAGTTTGGGGCAGCCCGTTTAGTCCCTCCAACCCTCCTGGCAGCCATTCCCACGGAGTGTCCTCAGCAGGGAAGTCCAGGTGACAGCCTCAAGGTGACCTCGGCTGCCAGCCTGCAGCTGTCCCTGTCCCACCACCCTCCAGGTCCCCGTGGAGATTTTTTTCTAGGTGTGACACTGAGCTCAGGCTCACAAATAGTTGCCTCAGCACTATTTTCCTCCATATTTTCCAGCTAGAAGTGTTCTCCAAAGGTAAATAATCCTGGGCGGCCTCACCTTGAGAGACTTGGCTTCCACCAGCCTTGTTTGGTACCTTTAACCCTCTGAAAAGTAAAGACAAAAGGAAAAGAAATGTGTGGATTAATTGCTTTGTTTTAATTTTCCTGGTCATGTCACATGTAATTTACTTTGTGATTGTAGTGGAATATCTATTTTTTTATTTCCTCAGGCAAAAACATGAATGTCAGTTTTTTTCCCCTCAGTAATTGAGGGAAAAGAGGTGGGATTAAGGAAAGGGTGTCCTTGTGGACACAGTTGGCCTTGGGAGGCTGAGTGGGTGTGTGGCAAACTGACATCTATTTCTATGCCTGGAAATATAAAAAACCATCCTGAGAAGTGTTTGTGAATTGTCTCCAAATTTGCATTACAAACTGAAATGCAAATAACAACTGCACTGTCTGTGTTACCTCAAGGATCTCCGAATCTCTTTTGGTTCAAAGCATTTTTTATTTCTGGAGTTCCCATAAAATAACACCTCCCCCGATAGCCCAATGGTTTTTTTCCAGTGAAATTTTTCAGAGTTTCCTTTTTGCTTGTCCTGATTACTCATTTTCTCTTTTGTTTCCTGTTTTTGTTCCTTATTTTCCTTATCTACCTGCTGAATCACGCCATCCAATCAACATACAATGCGAAAACCATGTCTCCGTCTGTATGTTGTGCACCTGCTGCTCAAAAAAAATATAAAACTTTGTAAATAATCTTGCAAATATCCATCCATGACAACATCACATATAGGACACGGTTGGTTTCATTGAATTTAAACAATTCTTTAAATTCTCTGCTTTGATTTTCTCTCGTTTTTTCTTTGATTTGATCCGTTTTTGGTTTTTATTTTGATGAGAGTTCCGATTGCACTGGTGGAAAAGCCTCACTGCAGCGTGCCCCAAAGTGGCTTCTGCCCTGCACCTCCCTCCCGGGGCTCATTGGTGACCTGAGCAGTTGCCAATAGCCCGTCCCTGCTCCGTGCCACCCCCTGTGCCAAAGGAGACACTGCCACTTGCTTTATTTCCGTGGGAACTGGGAGGAGATGGCGAGGGAAGGATGTTCTGCACCTGGAAACGCTGGGGTTGGAGGTGGTGGTACCAAATTCAGCTCTCTGTAAGTGGGTTTGGCTTCTTTTAGGATGAGAGGATGGAGCTTTCTGCTGAAGGAAGCACCTGACAGCCTTACAGGTGTTTTAACCTATGTATTGTAAGGCAAAAATAGTATTGGGGTGATGGCAGACTTGCTTCCCTCAAATCAAAAATGACGGGAATGAAGGATCTTAAATTTGAAAATTCTCAACCCAAAGAAGAACCCATTTTGCCACCACAGTGGACACAGAGTCGCTGGATGCAAAACCAAAACCCCAAGTAAAATGAATAAATCATGTTATGACCAGAGCTGAAAAGTACCAGGAACCAGATCCCACTGGGAATTCAGTGCCAAAGTGCAAATTTACTGCAAAAATGCCTTTGGAAATACTGACCTTTATCTTTGAAAATCACCAATTAAACAAAAGAGAATCCATAAAGAAAAATGCAATCAGAAATATATATTTCCATTCTTAATTATCTTGGCTATGGTTGATAACACAAACGAAACCAAAAGCTTCTCAAAAGTCCTTGCTCAGCCACCTGACACCAGCTCTTGGATCTGTGAACATCCACGTTTCCTGTTGCACAGTTGCTGTTAGGAAAGAAATCAGGGTGAATTTTTATTTCCAGGCTGCACAGAAGCTCCATGGAGGTTCATGCAGGATCCTGGCAGGAATTTTCTGCTGGGATGCAGCAGAGAAAAAGACAATGTGTAAGTTCAAAGCTTGCCCAGGGCAAACCAAGAAGGGAATCCTACATGGTGATGGATCCCTTCCAGATGTGTGGGAGCAGTCAGGATAAATTTGGAGACTTTGTCTGCTGCACACCTGGCCCAGGCAGCACAGAAAAGGGCTCTGGCATTAGCTGTGAACATAAAAATATACTGGGGAGAAATCAGTTTGCTAAATTTTGGCTGCTGTCTCTGTTACTGGTTAAAGATTGAGAAGTTCATCCTGCACTTTGTTAGGATTGGGGTCATTCTGTTGAGACAGGTCCAGGCTCCTTCAACCACTCAGCATCCAGGTGAGGTCTTTGGAGCACCACGTTGTCCCCTGGAGCTGCTGCAGTGACACAGCAGGGCAGCAAAGCTGAGAGGAATCCTGGAGAGGAGCAGCTGAGGGCACTGGGATTGTCCAGCTGGAGCAGACTGAGGGCAGAGCTCCCCGGGGGCTGCAGCTCCTCCCGAGGGGCAGCTCCAATCTCTGCTCTGGGACAGGGACAGGGAAGGGCTGGAGCTGGGCCAGGGCAGGCTCAGGCTGAGAGCAGGGAAAGGTTCTTCCCCCAGAGGGTGCTGGCACTGCCCAGGCTCCCCAGGGAATGGGCACGGCCCCGAGGCTGCCAGAGCTCCAGGAGCCTTTGGACAGCGCTGCCAGGGGTGCCCAGGGTGGGGTTGGTGGGGTGTCTGTGCAGGGCCAGGGCTGGGCTGGGTGATCCTGGTGGGTCCCTTCCAGCTCAGGAGGTTCTGTGATTCTGTCAAGTAGGGAATGAGGAGAGTTCTGGGCATCACACAGAGAACAGTTTTTCCAGCATTCCTGACTCAGGATGGAAGGACTGATAGGATGTCCCTCCAAGGCAGAGTCCTCAAGACACAAACAAGGGTCGCAAAAATCTTCAGCCTCTTAAAATCAGCAGTGGATTCCCCAAGTTCCAGGTGAAGCCAAGACCTTGTGCAAGATTCAGGAAAACTTCTTCAGTGCTGGCAATACCATGGACATTTAAATGGGAACCCAGTCATTTCCTCATCAGTAATTCCTTAATTAATTAATTAATAAGGTGATTCTTGTTGATGCCAGATGAAGAGAAGTCCTAAAGCTTCCTGAGTGATCCCATTCGTGGATGGGTCAGATGGACCCATCCTGTGGACAGAGGGAGCAGCCCCTGTGCTGGGCAGGACAGCACTCTGCTGCTGAGGGCACTGGGGAACAGATCCAGGCAGTGCCTGGGCCCTGCTCTTCATGGCTTTCCTGCTTTTCAGCATGGCAAACTCTGGAGCCCCCAAAAGAAGCAGGACACAGAGATCCTGGAGTCCAGAGGAGCCACGGAGCTGCTCCCAGGGCTGGAATCCCTCTGGAGCCAGGCTGGGAGAGCTGGGGGTGCTCACCTGGAGAGGAGAAGCTCCAGGGAGAGCTCAGAGCCCCTGCCAGGGCCTAAAGGGGCTCCAGGAGAGCTGGAGAGGGACTGGGGACAAGGGATGGAGGGACAGGACCCAGGGAATTGCTCCCACTGCCAGAGGGTAGGGGATCTGCAGGGATATCAGGAAGGAATTGTTCCCTGGCAGGGAGGGCAGGCCCTGGCACAGGGTGCCCAGAGCAGCTGGGGCTGCCCCTGGATCCCTGGCAGTGCCCAAGGCCAAGCTGGACACTGGGGCTGGAGCAGCCTGGGACAGTGGGAGGTGTCCCTGCCATGGCAGGGGTGGCACTGGATGGGCTTTAAGGTCCATTCCAACCCCAAACTTTCTGAGATTCTGTGAAAACAACCTAAGAAAGGGTATCAGAGCAGGCTCCCATGGTGGGACAGTCTTCAAGGGCAGCTCTATCAGTGGTGTTTATTCTCCCTGTTTCCCCACTGCTTCCCAGTTTTCTTCAGGGATGCATTGCCCATCTCTTGTTGTGGGAAGTGGTGGCAGTGCCTGGCCATGCCCAGACCCCCAGGCCCTGGCTGGTGCCTGGGTCCCTTCAGTACCAGCCCTTTTTCTGGATAATAGTGACAGGCTAGGGGGAAATGATTTTCCAAACATAATCTGTTATTTCTCAGATGGATGATAAAGTCCTAAAGCTCTGGTGCCTGTTGTGAGCACCATGAGCATCTGTGCAGCAGGAAAGCAAAAAAAAAAAAAACCTGGAAAGGATGACTTTGATAACCCAGATACCAGATGTGTGCACGGCATAGAGGTGGCTCAGTGGGAGGAGAATTGATGCCAAAAACTGTTTTACCCAAGAAATACAGCAATGTGGAGTTTCCCCTTTGGCTGCATGCCATCCCAATTCCTGCCTGGAGAGTTGAGGTGTGGGAGGATGGGTTTTCTCTGTGGGGTGCTGAGGGTGCCACACACGTGGAGCCCTTCCAGCCACCACCAGCGTGGGGAATTTGCCTCTCTCCGGGCAGTGCTGAGAACAGTCCTTCCAACAGTCCCAGGGTGTCGGTGATGGGGGATTTTCCTGGGTTGGGAGTGATTCCACATGGAGCTGAGGCTTTCACTGCTCTTTAGGAAGTGCCAATGCCAGAGTCAAATAGGGAATGTGGGGGGAAAAAAAATCTATGGACTGTTGGTCCATCTAAATCCCAGGGAATGGGGAGTCACAGACATAACTGAACCCTTTTCCCAGTCATATCCCTGTTCCATGGGTAGCACTGGGGTAGCTCAGCTTGCAGGGAGCCCAGCCCAGAGCAGGTGTTAAACATCCTGTCAGCTGGGATGATGAGGTTTTAGCAAAGCCTGAGCAGGACAACGTTCCTGCTGCTGGGCTGCAGTTACGTGGGAAGAGGGAGATCCCACAGAGATGGATCCTGTGCCCCTGCTCCTGCTTGGAGCCTGAGGATTGTGCACAGGAAAGATCTGCCTTGAGCATTGCTCTCAAGTTAAAATCAGACTTTCAGGCCTAAGTGCTGCCAGCATTACTGATGAGGGCTGATGCAGCTCCCACTGGTGGGGAGATCTTCCTGATTAAAAGGGCTCATGGTTAAACCTCTGCCCTGCCCTGGGACCGGCTCACAGTGGGAAGAACCCCATTAGTGATGGTCCCCGTGACCCAGCTGGGTTCCAGCTCTGCCCCAGGGCCCTTACCCAGCCCTGCCCTGCTCAGGTGAGTGCAGCTGGACTGTTGTGAAGGGAAGGTAAGCGCTGTGAAAACAAAACCTGGAGCTGATGCTGAGACAAACTGGACATTTTCAGTGCCTGTTTTACTGCCCAACCCAGGGGAATCCTCGCTCGTGCTTTGCCTGCCAGAGGTGGCTTCTGTTGCTGGCTTGAATGAGCTCAGTGTTGTCTGCTCCTTCATTGAACATTCCTGTGCTTTTCTCTTTTCTCTTTATTTGAAGATCGAGTCTGATTTTCGGTCTGTGCCTAACTCTGAGCTGCTTGTGTTTTTAACCTGAGAGAAACCGAGTGCATGCCTGAGACTGAGTTCTGGAACTCTTTGATGGGATTGGTGGAATGCAATGCTAATGGCCCCAAAACTGAGCTGGCATTGAAAGAATCCATAGATCCAACAAGCCCCCCAATTTCAGCATGAGCTCTGTAGCCAAATGTGGGTCAGTTCAATGTGACTTCTGGTAAAAGAATAATCCAAGGGAAATACAATTTTTGCTCATCTTTATCAAGCAGAGCTCCTTATGATTATATTTGCTGCTTCACTGCTCAATAGTTTAAAGTGGGATGCTTTCTCTCTTTAGCTCACTCAGTCAAATAAGTGGCTGTGATCAGAGATCCACAAAAAAGTGAATTATGGAAAGGGGGAATATTTTTTTCATCTCCTTAAAATAGGAGGGCAAGAGGGATCTGGCTTTTGCATGTTTTGTTTTGGAAAGAACCCTCTCTAGATTAGCTCATTGGGGCAAGAATCCTCTTTTCCCCGAAGGAAAGAAAAAAAAAAATGGGGTGGGGAAAATCCTAGAAAACAAATGGAAATCAGAACCTGCCTCCAGCAGTTCTTTGATCCACTTGTGCAGACACATTTAACGAGAATTTGGAAAACCAGCAGGTTCCTAAGGCATCTTCCTGCTGGTGAAAGCGCAACCTCCCCAATTGACTCGCTGCCCTTGATCCATCTTCCAAACGATCTTCTGGTGCCGTTTCTCCTTGGCAGACCTGTCCAGTTACACGCTGTACAAACACTGAAAACCTCCAGGCTGGAAAACATCCTCATTCTTCCAAGGATGTTTGAATCTTCACTGGACAGTGCCTTCCTTTGTCCCTTGCGAGTGTCTTGGCTTAAGTTCAATTCCCCATCGAAACTGAGCTGACCAAGACTTTGAACCAACCTCACTCCTTTTCAAAATGAAAATCCGGCACCATCCCCCTCTCCCTGAGTCTTGAGGGGGAGAAAATCTGCCTTGCTCAAAGCAAATCAGCCCTCCAAGGACAGCGTGACAGGGCCTTTTCCTTTTCTCTCATTGACCCAGTAGCAGAGGGGAGGGCTCTTGTGGAGAGGGGTTTTCTCATTCTTGCTGCATGTGGAGTGATCTGCACTGACGAATGTTTCTTTTGGAAGGTTTTCTGGTGGCCGATTTGCTGCTTAGATCGTGAAGCTGGTAATTTTAATTTCTTTTTTGCGGGCTGTGGTTTCGGATCGCGGTCGTTTCTGAAGGACACAAAACCTTTACTTTCCACAGGACAACTTCATCAACCTCAGCTTCCTGCGGCTCTTCCGGGCAGCCAGGCTCATCAAGCTCCTCCGCCAGGGCTACACCATCCGCATCCTGCTCTGGACATTCGTGCAGTCCTTCAAGGTGAGCCTTGGCAGTGTGGGGAGAGATCTGGGGAGAGGGTCGTGCTTGGCGCGTACGGAGCATCTTCCAGTGAGGATCCAAGAGCTTCCCTTGTCTTGGGACGGCCCCTCTGCACCTCTACAGAGCGATTACAGGAATTCAGAATTCAGGAATTCTTCAGAAAAGAGGATTGGTGAGCACTGCCCAGCCAGAGGAATATTAATTCTGCAGAAAATCAAACTGCTTAGCACCAGGAATATTCATTATTAATTCAACTGGTTAGCATAACAAGGGATATTAATTCTGCTAAAAGTGAACTGGCTCACGCTGACCATTCCTAGGAATATTAATTCTGCTAAAAATGAGCTGGTGAGCACTGCCCAGCCCCAGGAATATTAATTTTCTATAGAAAAGAGAACAGGTTAGCACTGACCATCCCCTGAACACTGCATTTTGGAGGAGGAGGCTGAAGGGCTGCTCGCTCATGCAGACTCCAGCAAGTGCTCAACGCTCAGGTTGCCCTTGAAACTACCCCAAAATCCCTCTGGCAAAGTCTGGACGCTCAGGAATTTGCATAAAGAAGCGGTGGCCTGTCTGATGAGTGCCTTGTTCTTCACTGCGGTGAGTGTAAGGTTAAATTACCTTCCCCAGGATTTGGGTGTGGTGGGATCTGGCAGACGTGAAACCCAGCCCCTTGAGCTTTGGTAACAAAAACTGTGAAGCCCTAGAGCCACACGCCTGGGTTTGATGACGTGGAGGATTAAAATAAAAAGGTTTTATTGAAGTTTTGGTGTAAAGTTGAGGCAGTTGCTTTGCGTGGTTTTCTTTACCTCTGCCCTTCTTCCCACCAATCCTCAGCACATTGAATTGGCTGTTTTCTAGATCTAAACAAAAACCCACATGCCCCAAAGCTGGTTATTTTTGCAGCCCATTTTTCATTGTTTTATGCTTTTCCTCTGGTCCTGGGGCTTGCTCAGGTTCTGCAGTGCAGGGAGGAGAACACAGAATGTGAGACCAGGATTTGTGGCAGTGATACTGGGCTCTGACACACCAGTATTTATGGGCTGGGAGCTGTGGGGCCTGCGGGTGTGAGGTGTTCCCAGTGAGGACAGAGTGGCTGGATCTTGGGAGAAGGGGCCCAGCCACAGCCCCTTCCAGCACAATCCCAGCCCTTCCCAAAGCCTGTGTCCACAGTGTGGCCCTGAAGCGGAGCCTGGAGGTTCCTGGGCTTCATGAGGAGCTGTTTGTCTGTCTGTCCCCCAGCTCTGAGCTCTCAGGCCGTGTCCCTTGTGCAGAGGTGTCCAGCAGACACCACATCAGTCCCTTCTCCCCAGGTTTCCTCCAGGTTTTGTCCCAAGGGTGCCTCAGGCCCAGCGATGCCGGCTGGACCCGGGGGGATTGTCCCGCTCTGCTCTGGGCTGGGGCAGCCTCACCTCCAGGCCTGGGGCAGCTTTGGGCACCTCAGTAAGAAAAAGCTGTGAGAGAGTGTCCAAAGGAGGGCACGGGGATGGGGAAGGGTCTGGAGGGGCCCGTGAGGAGCAGCTGAGGGCACTGGGATTGTCCAGCTGGAGCAGACTGAGGGCAGAGCTCCCCGGGGGCTGCAGCTCCTCCCGAGGGGCAGCTCCGCTCTCTGCCCTGGGACAGGGACAGGGAAGGGCTGGAGCTGGGCCAGGGCAGGCTCAGGCTGAGAGCAGGGAAAGGTTCTTCCCCCAGAGGGTGCTGGCACTGCCCAGGCTCCCCAGGGAATGGGCACGGCCCCGAGGCTGCCAGAGCTCCAGGAGCCTTTGGACAGCGCTGCCAGGGGTGCCCAGGGTGGGGTTGTTGGGGTGTCTGGGCAGGGCCAGGGGCTGGGCTGGGTGGTCCTTGGGTGTCTTTTCCAACTCAGGATATTTCAGGATTCTACAATTCCCGCTGGGCTCCCTGCAGAACTCCTGCCCCAGGCACCACAGGGGCTGGCCCGAGGGCAAGACTTCTCAATTTTTGAGCTATTACTAATTAAGAGGCATTAGTTACCCACTCATTTAGCCCAAGTGGAAAATAGCTGTCACTCTCAGCCTGGGTAACATAATTACATTGCAGCCTTCACTGATTTCTTGCTAAAACTCAGAATCTTTTTGTCCTCCTGGGATCCCAAACTGGGCCTGTTTCAGAGGAGGAACTCATTTCTGGGATGGAGATTTTTTTTTGCCTCAGACTGAATTTACAGCAAGGTCATTAACAATTAATGTTCATACAATTATGCACACGAAGTGCCAGTGCCTGCTGCTAGCTCCACATTTCACTGTCAGGATTGTGTTTTCCCTGCTTGCTGCTTCCAAGGATACAGAGAGAGCCCTTGGAAGGCCCTGACTGTTGTGTGATCAATGAATACCTGGCTCCAGGGGGTTGTCTCCTGAGGGCTGCCACCATTCTTCATATCCTCTTCCCAGTTCCTACACCTGAAGGACAAGTGCCACAAAATTCAGTCCTGCCAGGGAATTCAATGCTTGCATTTGCTGTCATTAATGCCACTTTTTCCTTTCCCACAGGCCTTGCCTTACGTGTGTCTCCTCATTGCAATGCTCTTCTTCATCTATGCCATTATTGGCATGCAGGTAAAACATTTAATTCTGTCATTCTGGCCATAGGCAGCCTGGGGTTGTTCAGGGTGCAGATGGTTGTTGCCTCCAGAGCAGGAGCAGTACTGATTTGGGATGAGGCAAAAGCTCTTCTTGTCTGGTGTCAGGTAAATTAGAAATGAAAAAAAGGCCTCTGTTTCTACTTTAATTGTCAGCTTTTATGTTGAAGTGTCGCCAGTGAGCTGGACAAACCAGCTGTGGGCATGAGCCTGGATCACATTTCAGCACTGGACATCACTTCCCCTGGCTATGGACACATCAAGAGGCTGAGAGGAGGGAGCAGCCCAGGCACTGCACCTTCCTGAGAAGAAATAATAAACTTTTCTTGGCCTGGGATGGAGCTGAACTGCTGGAAAGGACCTGTGTGAATACAAAGCACATTAATCTTGTGTTTGATCTCCACAACACATTTTTATCTCCCTTTTCCGCACAGAAATTTTTCCAGCTTTTGAGAGCCCTTAAATGAGGACAAATTCTTTCCCTGCCTTATTTTCCAACTCCACTTGATGTGCCTGGCTGAATCCCTTCCGTTCTCCCTGGCAGGTATTTGGGAACATTGCCTTAGATGATGAAACCTCCATTAACCGGCACAACAACTTCCGGACCTTCCTCCAAGCCCTGATGCTCCTGTTCAGGTAAGGAGAGGATGAAACACCCTCTGGTTTGTGTGTGAACAGCAAAAACATCTTTGTGCAGGTGCCAGTTGAGCTGCTCAGACTTGGACATCCTTTAAAATAGGTATTTGTGTAAATTATCCACTCCTGCTTCCTCCTCCTCAGCAGATCAGTCAACCCCTCCACAGTGTCACCAATGGCTGTGACACCCCATGGCAACTCAGGCAGAAGCTGAATATAGATCAGAACCCTGCTGGTTTAACTGACTGATGGGCTTTCTGGCCTGAAACTTGGTTAATTTTTCTTTTTTTTAAAGTGAGAATTGCTTTAATTGACCATTTTTGCATAACCAGAAGTCAACAGCTCCTACACCAACACCACCTCTGCTTCGGAATTCAGGTGTTTCCCTCTGGGTTCATCCTGCCTAGAAATTAAGCATTTTCAAGTGAAAAACCAATCAATTAAATAACAGATTTTCATTTTAAGACCTGGCAAAACAGGCCCTGCTCCAGCTCGGGGCAGTTTGGGGGAGATGTTCCTCATCCAGCTGTGGAGACCCCCAGTGAACACCAGTCCCTTCCAGCCCTGCCAAGGCTCAGCTCCAAGGATTCTGTGGTGCTCGGTACTGGATGTCTTGCCTGGGAGTTTCTGTGAAGCCAGACAGAAATGGAATTCACCCTCTCTAGCTCAGAATAATCACTGGGCTCAGAACTCTGAATTTCAATAAAACTGGGTCATTATTCAGCCTCATGGTCCCTTACCAGCCCCACAGCAGTGGGAGTGAGGAGCAGAGGCAGCAGGATTGGGATGGGAGTTGGTTTCTGCACAATTCCCCCCAAAGGGAATGGGCCTTCAGCACCCAGGCACCAGTGGGGGGATGTGCAGTAAATCAGAGTAGCCTGAAGTTATTCCAGGTTAAATGGAGCACGGGAGTTTTCCCAAAGACCAGGGACCAAAGTTTGTGTGCTGGCTGTGGGAATACAAGGCAAATGAACATTGAGGGAAGCAGGAATTCAGAGTAAGTTCACGTGGAGAATCCCTGACTTCCACACCAAGGGTGCACTTCACAAGGAATGCTTTATTTTGAGGACAAACTCTCTGGGACTCCAAAGTTTTCCCTGTTGGCTCTTTTCTCTCAATAATAGAAGTTAGGGAGGGAGGAGGGAATTGGTGAAGAACACCCAGGAGACTGTGATGGAAAAGAGACCCAAGTCCAACCAGCCCATGCTGGAATTTATCTGCCTGATAAAGGAAATGAGAGATTCCAGTGGAGAAGCCTGGTTTCATTTCCCATCCTCCCCACTGGCTTGCGAGCCAGCACTAGGTTCAAAAGGCAACAATCTAAACTCTGTTTACTCAGATTTGTACTGTTTAAATCAATCTGGTTTTATTCTCCACAGAAGCAATAAAGCTTTTAGCCTACCTGAGTCTGGTTTCTTTTACCCCCCTGTAACAGAGGGAAATGTTCTTTCTCCTTTCTTTTTCATGAGCAGTTCCAGCTCCCAGTGTAAATACAGTTGCTGCTCCTGGACACAACCTTCCACGTGATTAATCTGGTTAATTGGGTGCAGTAGTATTGCAGGGTGGCTGGCATGGGGAGGGCTGGATAAACTCAGCCTCTGCTCTGGTGTTGCAGGAGCGCGACGGGGGAAGCCTGGCACGAGATCATGTTGTCCTGCCTGAGCAACAGAGCCTGTGACCCCCTCTCTGGCCTCACCAAAAAGGAATGTGGCAGTGATTTTGCCTATTTCTACTTCGTGTCATTCATTTTCCTCTGCTCCTTCCTGGTAAGTCAGTCCTGACCCCCCAAAGGGGGAGTGCTGGCGTGGCTCCCCCAAACCCTTCCCTCCCCACCCCGGCGCCTCCTCCTCATCCCTAATTAGAATTTAGACACCACCAAGCCAGCTTTGCTAAAGCCCATTTATCATCCTGCTGATAAAATCCCCAAAGAGATCATTTAGTCATTAAAGGGAAAGGGTTTATCTTTCTTCTCACAGGGGGTCTAATATGTGGAATTAAGCATTAATCGAGTTTGTCTTGATTTATACCATCCCTTTGAAGAAGGGCATTGAGGAGGGCAGGGGGACAGTGTCCGAGCTCAGCAGCATTTCCTGGGAGCATCACACTCATTTCACAGAGTCCCAGATCTGCTGAGAGGGAAGTGACCCACAAAGATCATCATTTTTTTGCCAAATAAATGCAAAAATCACTTTTTTTTTCTGCCAGAAGAGCTTGAGACATGAAAACACTCAGAGCTGCTGGGCTTGGTTTGTGCCTGTGGCCGTTGTGAGGCTGAGCTTTATGAGGTGCTGATGACTTCTCAGGCTTAACTAAAACCAGAGGCCAGACTAAATTAAGATAATAAAAAGCAGGTGTATTTATTGAAGGGCCTTCAGGTACATTTCGGGCAGACAAAGCCCCCCAGGGGCTACACCCAAAATGGACCACGGGTCACGGGTTTGCTCACTTTTGTAAGTTTGGTCCATTTGCATAGTGGGGGTTAATTAATTACAGCTTCAGGTAATGAAGTCATTTACCCCAAGTTTGCTGCCCCCAGCTCACTTTTGTTTCCATCTCTGGGCCTGAGGCAGTGAGGGGTCCTTGACTGCCAGGCCTGGAGAGGAATTGTTGTGTCTGCCCAAAATGGGACAGCAGCAGCTGACACTGAATGTGGAGTTTGGAGTTCTGCACTAAAGAACTGCAGGATTGCAAATATATTGAATATAAAAAAGCTAAAACCCTAAGGGATCAGTGCCAGTGCCTTCCTGAGCATTCATAACCACCTCCCTGCTCCTTGGGTCACTTCCCAGCCCTGCTGGACAGAGCAGTGGAAAAGCAGGGACAGGGACCCAATTAAAGCTCAGCAGGACGAGCTGCAAGCTCTGTGATGTTCAAAAGCAGCACACACAAAACCAGGGGTTTGCTGTAAAACCCCACATTTGATGCTCCGTGCAGCCAATCTCTGCTGTGCTCAGAACCCCTCCAGCAGGAAAAGGAGCTCCATGTGGCAGTTTGGAGCTGGATATGGACACACCAACTTCAATGCCCCCTCCTGAGATCCTTTGTGTGGCTGCTGCTGCTCCTTTGACCACCCGTGGATTATTTCTTGTGCATGTATTAAAAAACCTGCAGCCCTGAAAGCTTATCCAAAGTTAATGCTCCATTTACTGATTCCTTCAGCATTCTGGGCTTTAAACCCTAATTTTTCCCTTGTACAAATCTCTAACCCAGCATCAGCCATTCTCATTGTTATTTTCAAGTGTATTAATGTTTCTGAAGCTCATTAAAGAAAAAACAAAAAACAAAACAAAGGCCCCCAAGAACAAACAAAACAAGAACAACCAGGACATCCTCCCCACAGTCCCCTCCCTGGGCTTCTCAGTTGTCCCACTCAAGATGTGGCAGCAGAATTGGAGGCTGGAGCAGCTCTGTGCAAATCCAGCTCTGTGGGAGCTTTGTCCCTGAGTCAGCACTCCCAGAAAATCCTGGGAAATGGGACCAGGATAGGGGAGAGCCCTTGAAGGAGCAAAAACCCAAAACCAGGCAAAGCAACGCAGCTGAACTGCTACAGGACAGGGCTGTAACTGATTTTTTAAAATATATTCAGCACTTCATTGCTTCCCCATGAGCAGTTGAAGCTTTGCAGAGCCCCAGCCTTGCCAGGAGGGCACGTTTTTATGGTTTGTTCAACATCACCCCATAGATTGAGGGGGTTTGGATCATATATTTGTGTTTAAATGGTGTTTCTGGCTCTTTGTGGATGTGTAGCTTGACAGAATTTTCCTCCTGTCATTTTCTGGAGGAAAACATAAATTGAAATTCAGGTTGAGAAATATCAAATGGAAGTTAAGAATACACAGGAGGGAGAAAAATATAAAAATTGAAATGTATATTAAAGAAAATAGAAATTGAAAGTTTGAGACCTGGGGCTTTACCCAGCATCCATTCCCAGCCGTCCTGCTGCTCTCCAGTCTGCACATTGATCTTTTCCCAAGGAAATCCTCGTGGCTCTTCCCTTGGCTTTAACAACAGGAGAATTTCTTGTGCCAGAGGCGTTTCCAGGCTCTGCTGGTGGCTGTTAGGGACAGGAGCCCTTTGTGTGTCCTGCCCTCATCTCTCTGGGGACCTTGGGAAGCTGGAATTGTTACTGAGTCTAAAACAGCACATTTGGGCTGGAGAATGGGCTTTCCTCCAGCTGTTGTGGTGTTGATGTGCCTTGATCTGGAAGTGCTGGAAGAGTTCCCATCTCCGGGCTGGAGGAGCAGTGGCTGCAGCGCCTGTGTGGGGCTGTGCTGGAGGGGGAGAAGGGAAGGGAGAGGGGCTGATCCGGCTGGGATCCGGGCTGGATCATGCTGGAGGCAGCAGCAGTGATGGGCATGTGGGAAAATGCCGTCCCCTTCAGTGGGCAGGAGAGGAGGAGGCAGCAGTGGCAGCCCCCGGGATCCAGGGCTCCGTTCGGGGAGTTTCTTCCTGGGGTAGGCTGCTCCTTGTAGAAGCATCCAGCTACGGGAATCATGCATGCTCCCCTTCCAGGTTTTAATTTTTAAAATTCCCTTCCCATTCCCCTTCCTCTTTACCTTCCCTTCTTCTGCCTTTCCCATTTTCCTGCCCTTCCCTTTTCCCTTCCCCTTCTCTTTTTCTCCCTTCCTTCTCCTTTCCCTTCTCATTTCTTCCTTCCCTTCTCTGTTCCCCTCTTCCTGCTCCCTTCCCTTTCCTTTCTCCTTTCCCCCTTCTCCTTTTCCCTTTCCTTTCTCCTTTCCCCCTTCTCCTTTTCCCTTTCCTTTCTCCTTTCCCCCGTCTCCTTTTCCCTTTCCTTTCTCCTTTCCCCCTTCTCCTTTCCCTTTCCTTTCTCCTT
>VZSE01006617.1:24480-61488 GCA_013398275.1 Promerops cafer
TTCCCTTTCCTTTCTCCTTTCCCCCTTCTCCTTTTCCCTTTCCTTTCTCCTTTCCCCCTGCTCCTTTTCCCTTTCCTTTCTCCTTCCCCCCTGCTCCTTTTCCCTTTCCTTTCTCCTTTCCCCCTGCTCCTTTTCCCTTTCCTTTCTCCTTTCCCCCTGCTCCTCTCCCTCTCCCTCCCCATCTCCCCCGCTCCCTGACCCCATCCCCGCTCCCTGCCGCAGATGCTGAACCTGTTCGTGGCTGTGATCATGGACAACTTCGAGTACCTGACCCGGGACTCCTCCATCCTCGGGCCGCACCACCTGGACGAGTTCGTGCGGGTGTGGGCTGAGTACGACCCCGCAGCCTGGTACGTGCTGAGACAGCGGGGTGGGACCGAGGGCACAGCGGGGTGGGGCCGAGGGGACACCGGGGTGGGGCCGAGGGGACACCGGGGTGGGGCCGAGGGGACACCGGGGTGGGGCCGAGGGGACACTGCGGCTCTGAGGCTGCACCTGGGCACGCTCCGAGCCCGTTTTACCGGGAGCAGCTCCAGGATTTGAGGTAACAGCGCTGTTAAATGCTGCAATCCCCTGAGCGCTGCGAGGAACAAACCCGGTGTCACTGCAAGGGCGTTTCCTTCACGCACACCCAGCCCTGCAACCCCTGAAAGCAAACACGGCCAAAATTACCGGATGAACAGCCTCAGTTCCACCGAGCCTGGCTAAAGGGCCGTGGAGAAAAGCTATTTTAGCACTTCCAAAGGAGCTTTTGGTTCCTCATCCCATCCGGAGACGCAAATCCGCAAATCTCTGGCTGTTGGCAGCCCTTGAGGGAGTGGGAGAGGTTCACGCCTCATTTGCGCAGCGTTTTTGTAATTGGGATCCACCTTGGTGGTTTCCCAAACGCTGTGCAGACAGAAATGTCTGAGCCAGGTCCTGCAGGCTCTGCTTCCATCCTCCCACCCGCTCCCAGAGCGAATGATGTGATGTTCCTCTGCCTTAGGGTGGTTTCCTGAAAAAAAACGGCATTTCTTGAAACAGCCTTTCCTCATTAAACACAACATTTTTCTCCTGGAAGCCTCCTTGTAATGACATCGAACTCTGCGTGGGAATTTTGGCCTTTTGAGTAATATTTAGCTCTGGAGTTGCAGTTGAGGTTATAAGATGTGCAAAATGATCAGGATAAAAGGAAATGGGCCAAAGTTTGGAAGTGTTTAATTCTTATATTTAATTATCTGCTAAAATATTCTTGATATATGAGTGGGTTAAAGGAGGGGATGGTTTGCACACAGTGGACAATGAGATGTTTATTTTAAGGGTTTATTTTTAAATTTTATTTCTTCCAAGACACAGGGAGACCTGCACACTGGGCTTAGACAGTGGAGCAGCAGCACAGACCCCAAATTAAGGAATTTTTTAAAACTGAGGGAATGGCCCTGCCCAGTGAGCACTTACTTCTAGAGCAGGACTGATTTAATAAATTAGTTTTCTGTATTGCTGCACCACAGCCCTGGTGATGGGGTTATTCTCATTTCTGGATGCTCTGTCCGAGGTCCCAGTAATTCCCTTGATATTCTATTTGGGAATTTGCCTGTTGGGAGACTTTGTTAATTTAAAGCTAATTTTGAATCCCTTTTTCCTCCCTGTGAGTTCCTGTGCCCTGAATCTCCTCTGGATTTGTGATGCCTCCAGCTCTTCCAGTCTTTCCTTTCTTTTTTGTTTCCCTTCAGCAGAGACAGAGGCAGAGAGTGTTTGGATAATCAACATCTCAAACTCCCTGCTAGGATGCAATTAAACTGCTTTAAAATCTCACTTTAAATGATTTAGCCTAACTTTAAATGGAAACTTGTTCCAAAAACCTGCATTTCTCTGAACTGTGGGGGATTTTAACTGCTCCAAGCCACCCTTACTACCAACCTGAATATTTACTCCACAGTTACTACCAGCTTGTAACCTCCAGGCAGATTTTCATCCCCACGAGGTCTGTGACACAGCAAACCCTTTGTGGGGATTTAGCAGGCATAAATAGCTTTTCTTTTTCCCTTTTCCCAATCCAATCCTGTCTCTTCCCACTAGGAAATCTCAATGAGGCTGAAAACCTGGGAGTGCCTGGTTGCTCCTTAAAAAACAGCCTTGGCTCTACATCCATGGAGGAGCAACACACCTGCAAGGGGGAAAATGGGATCAGTGTGGATTTTTAATGTTTATATTCAGGAACTTTCCACCCAGAAGAGGCACCAGCACTGAGTTTACAGGAAGATTTCTTGCTCTATTAACTCTGAGTCACTCAGGGGCCAAACCTTTCCACTCCCAGAGTTGCTAATGCAGAAAATGTCAGACAGTAAGATGCTAATTCTGGTTTTTTCCTCTAACCCTGTTTCCTCTTCACTCTGGTGGGAAGTTATTGAGTGTGAATAGTCCCACTGAAATCACATTTTCAGAAGGGGGACTAAAGTCTCCCCAAATCTGAAATCCTTTCACACTTTAAGCCAGAACTGAGCTTTCAATAATTTTGATTTAAGACCTTTCTGATCTTAGAGGTCTTTTTCAACCAACTGATTTTCTGAATTTTGAGCTGAATGTGGTCACTCACTGATCACTTCTCCCAAGGTCTCTTCCTTCATTATCCCAAGGAAAAGGGAATTACAGAGTTTATCCACTTTTCTTAGCTTGAGACCCCCAATGAAGGATGCTCTACAATTGTTATATTTTTATTATATAAATGATACTTTAAACACAACTTAATGTGTATTTCACCCCTAGTTCTGATATCACCTTTGGTTTTGTTACAAAATCCAACTCCCTGGAAACTCTCCTGGGGAAAAACATTCAAAAGGAAGTAAAAAAGGCAGTTAGGAGCTGTTACCCAGCTGTGCCACATTCCCTAGGGGTGAGTATGGGAAAACTGCTGGATTTAGGGGTGGCAAAAAGCCTTGAGCTCACCAAAAAAAAAAACCAAAAAGAGAGACTGAGAGAAATGGGGAGCACAGGGTGGTTTGGTGGGAGTTAATTAAGAAAGGAGGGAAAACAAGATTTAAGGATGAACTGGGAAAGAAAACATCATTGGATTTCTAGGAGCTTTTATTTGTTCAGCATACAGAAAGTGAGTTCTATATCTGTTGTATTCCTCTCCAACGTACTGGTAACGTTGCTCTGGCCATCCCACTGCCACCAGGTGTCCCCCTGGGCGCTCAGGAGGAGCTGCAGGGGCTCCCAAGGGAGCTCTCGGCTCTCTGGGATAACGGGATGCTGAGGAAAATCAGGTTTAAATAAAAGGTTGTGGCTGCTCCATCCCTGCAAGTGTCCAAGGCCAGGTTGGAGGGGCTTGGAGCACCCTGGGATAGTGGAAGGTGTCCCTGCTATGGCAGGGATGGAATGGGATGGACTTTAAGGTCCTTCCACCCCAAACCATTCTGGAATTCTCTGAACCTGGAAAAGGATCCCTGTTTGTCCTGATTTTGTGCCATGATCTCCCAGTGCAAAGCATCTGTTGGTTTTCCAGCCTTCCACGGACTCTTGGAGAGCTCAGGGAAGTGTTCAGCCATATTTTCCACACCCTGATTTTCCAGAATCCTAAAATTGTAAGGAAAGCATAAACTTGGTGCCTCGGTTAAACCAAACCCTTTTTAGACCCACGATTTAGGCCTGGAGCCAAGACTTGCACGGTTCCATTTGCTCTCAAATTCATAGTTTGGACTCGATTGGGGAAGGCTCTGAATAGACCTTCATTCTTCACATCCCAAAAAGTATTGAAGGAGTTCTCCCAAAATATTCCAGCTTCTTTACAGAATGCACCAAAATAGTTACAGGGAGGCCAAAGCATCCCAGTTTTCTGCAGAGGTAATTGTGAAGTTTGGCTCTTTTCACCTATACAAAAAAGATTGAGAAATATAATCCTGCTGGTTTAATTACCTGAAATTATTGTTGGGAGTTAATGAGAGTGACCATAAAGCTTCCAGAAGGTGTCTGATTTCTCCTTCTGGTATTGAAAGCTGCATTTTCCCAATGCCAATGCCCAACATGGCTCTGGAGGTGACACTTTCTGCTCTCCCAGCAAATTCCTCATTGCTCAGGAATGGCCCTGCTGGGGTTATGTAGGAGGTGACAGTGGCAGGGAAAGGTTCCCAAGGTTTTCAAGCAGCTAATTTGAAGCCTGGGAATAATCCATTGAAGAGCTGTAATAAAATCCCAGGAATAATCCATTGAAGAGGCTCTTTGTGGCCTGCAGGCTCCAGGTGTTGGGCAGCAGAATCTGGAGGTTGATGGCCAGGCACAGGGAATTAAAACATGAGTGGGAAAGAAAACCAAAAGTTTGGGAAGCCTTGCACATGGCACTGAAGGTTTCCCAGAGGAAAATCCAAGGATATAAAGTTGGGTGAGCAGCTGGAAGTTCTCTCTGTGTGTTAAAGTGGCTCCTTCCTTTCCAGACTAACCTTTCTTTTCAGCATGTTTTGCCCTTCCAACTTGTCCTGTTTGCCTCTGGAAAAGCTGATTCTTCCCTGTTTGCCTGTGGGAAAGCTGATTCCTGTTGGATTTTGCTGTCATAACCTCTGGTGTTTCCTTTCCAGTTGCCGCATTCATTATAAGGATATGTACAATTTGTTACGTGTAATTGCTCCACCCCTGGGCTTAGGAAAGAAGTGCCCTCATAGGGTGGCCTACAAGGTTTGGAATTTCAGAGATCCCTCCAGCATCTCTAGTCCTGGTTCTGTTTCATTTTATCCCCTCTTCCCTCCCCCAGTGCAAGTGCAACCAGTAGAGAAAAGAGACTGTAATATAACCAATCCCTTGCCTGAAAAAGGAATGATTGACTGACTGCCTCCTTTTTCCTCCATGCATCCCTTCCCTGTCTCCTCCCACACCCTGGCTGGCTGGGGCCAGGCAGTTTTATGGGACAGGGAACCCTCCAGCTTCCATCCTGCCAGCTCCAGGCAGGAAGTGCTGGAGAAAAGCATCCCAAGCATCCCAGCACTTCCATATATTCCAGAGAGCAATGGCATCCCAAGGTTTCCAGGGAGCAGCAAGTTTGGTTTGGCTTTGTAGCATTGTTGAGTGATCAACTTGCCCTTTCCTGAGCTGGAAAATTGTTGGATCTGGGCAGAGATGAGGGATGAGGGATGAGCTTTTCACGGTGCCACAGCCAGAGATGGCCTCGGGGTTAAATGATGTCTCCAAGTTGTGGTGGACACCCAGGGAAAGCTCCTGCTCGTGGCACAGGGAGAGTTCACTGTGCTTGGGAGCCCAGCTGGGGGATCTGGGACAGGTCTTGCTGAGAAATCAGCATGGGATGGGCTTCAGTGGGGACCCAGTTCCAGGCAGGGAATTTCTTGGAAACCAGAGGGTGAAGGCAAAGGCTGGAAGCAGCCAGCCCAGAGCTTCCTTTTCTTCTGCACTCCAGCCCAGGTGTTTCCCACACCTGACTGAGGATTTAGGGCTCAGAAGCTCTGCAGAGGAAGAGGAGACCCCACACCCCAGCCCAGGAGCAGGAAGGAACCAGGGGAGGACACTGGCTCCAGTTCCCATTTGTGTCTCTCAGCAGCCTCTAAATCAGCTCTGGGCTGGGAAGGCTGGGTGGGATTTTATCTGCAGCAGTTACCAGGGACAGGAATAGATGTTTTGGGCTGGGTGAGTTCTCTCCTCCTCCTCTCCCTCCTCCATCAAAGCTTTACATAGGAGCTGAGATCTGTGTCAGGGCATTGGGCTGGTGGGAAGGCTCCTGCTCAGAAAAGGGAGTTCAAATGGGTGCTTAGGTTTTCCCTGCTGGTACAGAGATGATGACATTATCCTGCTTTTCCAGGGGTTAAACTTTAATTAATAACATCCCTGGGTCTCCTCAGCTGCCAGGCAGCTGAGGTTTGCACATTGTATAAGCAGGCAGCTCGCTGGGAAAACAAAAGGAGATTGTCACAGTTCTGCTCCCAGTTCCAGCAGGCACAAAAAGGTGAAGCAGGAGTTTCTTGCTGTTTTGCACCCCTTGTTTTCCAGGCCAGGATTTATCCACCACCACCACGGTGGGCTGAAGGGAGATGCCCTCAGCAATGGGCTGCTCTGAGAGACTTTTCCCAAACCTCTGCAATTCCCAGTTGTGGTTGGCTTGGTGAAAAACAAGCCCCACCAAAAGTGAGGGAGGAGCAGGTCCCGTTCCCACCTCCTGCCAGGGCTGGGCTCTGCTTTTGCTGGAGCAGGAATTTGCAGAATCCCAGCCTCAGCTGGGAGTGGGAGCAGTCCCCGTGCATCCCTCACAAAGCCCCCACGACTGGCTTCTCCCTGTCCCATCACCCAAACCCAAAGTGCTGCTTCCTGGAAGCAAAGCTGGGCTGTGTTCTCGCAGCCCTGTCCCGTAACTCTGCCTCCCAGCCCTCCCTGGCATGGTGACCTGACTGGTTTGGGGGGTGACCGGGGAACCCTCATCCCCCACCCCGCCAAGAGCCAGCCAAACCCAGCCCTGGCACCCCTTCTCCCCCGGGGGACAGCGATCATTCCCCGGGGGACAGCGATCATTCCCGGGGCCACGGGCCGCCCCTGCAGGCGGAGGAGACGTTGGGCGCCGAAACACAGCAACGGAAGCGGAGCCACCTTTCTCCTGCCCCACCCCTTGAGTTTGGTTTTGTTTCCCGGAGAAATCTGATTAACCAGATCTCTGTTTTCTTGTCTGTTTTCCCTTCTCTCTCTCCTCCTTTTCATTTGCTCCACTGTGTTGCCTTTCCCCCGCCCCTTCCCCATTCTCCCCGCCTCAATCCGATGGGATTTCTGTGTCCTGGTGCTTTTGCCTCCGTCCCTGTGGTCCCAGCGGGCGCATCAGTTACACAGACATGTATGAGATGCTGAGACACATGTCCCCACCTCTAGGCCTTGGGAAGAAATGCCCAGCTCGTGTTGCCTATAAGGTAGAAAACCTCCCCAGGAACTCCTGCCCAACCACCAGCTTTTTGTGCCGTGGCTGAAGTGGGGTTTCTGTGGCATTGGTGTTGTTCTTCTGGACTCTTCTGGTGCTTTCTCTGCTTTCCAAGCAAGATTTTGGATCTCCTGATTTTTTTCTTTTTAATTTTTATATATATATATGATTTTTTTGGGTAACTCTTTTTCTGGTCTTTGAAACTCTGGCACATCAGTTTGTCTTTCTAAGTATGTCTCTGCTCTCTCCTTATCAGTGTTTCTCTCTCTTTTCTCTCATTCTCCTTCCACTTAGGTTAATTTGGGGAGGGACCGTGCTAATGAGCAAATTACCCCCCATTAGATCCCCATTTTTCTTCCTGGGGCTCTTTGTCTCACTAACCCTTCAGCAGAATGTTGTTTTTCCCTCCCCTTAATTAGACTGGAGTAATTAGAGTAGGCAGTACTGTAGGAGTGAGCAAGCAATTAAACAGAGACAACACCAGAAGGGCTCCTTAAACACCCTCGTGGAAGAAATGACTTTAACAGAAAACATTTAGGACTGGGAGAGGGAGAAATCACTCCAGCTTATTGCTGATTTGGCAAAACGTTTTAATTGAGCCACCAGAATGAATTCTATCCCCAAGGCTGCTGCCTGGGTGCAAATTCAGATGGAAATGGAGCAGACCCAGTTAAGGCCAGGCTGCCCTCCCAAAAACTCTCAGGGTGCTTGGAAACTTCCATTTCCAGGATGATTACTTGGAAATTTTACCACTGAAGCTCACGGTTTAGAGGGAGAGGTTGCTCAGAACCATTTATCACTGGTGTGGTTGAGAATCCACCAAAGCCAACAGGATTTTTTGGCTGTCGGTGTCACTCCAGCCACCCCCAAACCCCAAAACTCAGCCCCATGGATCCACATCACAACAGCCCCTCCTGTCCTGAGGGGTTTTTCACTGAGCCAAATAAATCCAAGATTTTGGTGAAGAGGCTCAAGCTAGACCCAAACCTGGGTCTGATTCATTCAGGGCACGTAGCAGCAAGAAGGAGTTCAGGTAAATCTCCCTACAAGATTCTTCCTCAGCATGCCAGGATTTAAAATCAAAGGAAAATGAAAAAACCTCAAGTCTCTCTAGTTAGGTGGCCTTGCTGTATTTGATTTGTTTGTGGCCACCTGAGGTGAGGAACCCAACTAGATCAAAATTCCAGGTCTCAGCTGTTTTAGACACCAATTATCCACAGAAATCCAAGGATTTGCCAGCTGTGAGTTTCCATTGGTTTAGGAGAGCTGTGTCCTGCTGAAAGGAGGTGTTTGCAGGTGGGCAACCAGATCTGCTCCGGGGCTGTACCAGAAGGATAAAACTCTTTCTCTTTTTTCCTAAGTCTTGTAGAATTCAAAAAGGAAGAAAACAAAAGGGGATAACGAGATCATGTGTTAAAATAGGCATTTTAAATAAGATTTTGGGCTGGTTTTCATAGCAGACTTTGTGTCCACAGGCATTTCTTCAGCCTGGTTTTTCCCTGAGAATTTCCTGGCATCTCCTTTAATTTGTCTGTCCCTACAGAACAAACCCACAGAACCTGGGGACATAGGAATGGCTTCTTTTTATAACCCAGACTCCTGATTCTTTTAAGACATCGTTAATTTTTCCCCATCTCTGAAGAAACCCCTGGACTGTGTCTGTGTCACAGGCACAGGCAGAGATGGGTTCAAACAGCTCCAGTCTAGGGGAACATCAGATTTCTCTGAGTTTGGAGATGATCACATTCATTTTCCCCCTTATCAAAGAGCCCTGAACTACAAAACACGGATTTAAGACAAGATCAGGATTTCCCCCATGGATTAAAGCTGCACTTTGGGCTGATCTCTCACCCAGTTACTGCTGGTAAAATTAACCCCTCATGGGTTAGGACTGGTTTTTGCTCCTTCCCTCCTCCACTTCTCCGTGCAGCACATCCAGGGACTGGTGCTGGGCATCGTCCCCCGTGACTGTGGTGGGATGTGGCTCCCCCTGCCCCACTCCTGCCAGGTGTCCCCCCAGTGGTGTCACTCGTGTGACATCCACTCCCAAGTGGATGAAAGACTCAGGAGGACACTGAAATCCCCGGGGCACTGACCCCTCCCCAGAGCCTGGAGAGGGCCATCGACCCCCTGCTCCTGCAGGTGTAGCTCAGGCAGTGCCAACAGCAGCCAGGGCTTTGTCTCTGCCCTATTTTTGCCCTCTCCCTCTGATTTTTAAAACCCCTGACTGTTCTGTCCAGCAAAAGCTCTTTTGCCCCACATATCCCCCCTTTTTTCTTTCCATGTCTACTTTCCCCAGTCCTCTTCAGAGGTTTTGTGTGTTTTCCCCACATCTTCGTTGCCTTCTCAGTACGTCCCCACTGGTTTTTGTTTGGATTTTCCCCTCTTTGCAGCCTCCTTGGCTGCTGTCCTTCCTTTCTGCTGTTTTCTGCTTCCCCTTTCTCAACTGTTCTCCTTGGTCAGCCTGACCAGCCTCTGCAGTTCCGTGTGCGTGGCTTTGCTGCTTCCCCGAGGTGCATGGGATGCTCGGGCATCAGGGAGCTCTATCCTGCACTGGCCGGGGGGGAAGAGGCTGGAAAATCCCAAATTCTTCTGTTCAGTTCTGGGCCACTCACAGTCAGAAGGACATGGAGGGGCTGGAGCATGTCCAGGGCAGGGAACGGAGCTGGGAAGGGGCTGGAGCCCCAGGAGGGGCTGAGGGAGCTGGGAAGGGGCTCAGCCTGGAGCAAAGGAGGCTCAGGGGGGCCCTTGTGGCTCTGCACAACTCCCTGCCAGGAGGGGACAGCCGGGGGGGTCGGGCTGTGCTCCAGGGAACAGGGACAGGAGCAGAGGGAACGGCCTCAGGCTGGGCCAGGGTGGACACTAGCAGGAATTTCTTCACAGAAAGAGTTTTCAAGCCCTGGAAGAGGCTGCCCAGGGCAGTGGTGGAATCACCACCACTGGAGGGATTTAAAACCCTATAGATGTGGATGTGGCACTTGGGGACATGGGGCAGTGGTGGCCTCGCAGTGCTGGATCAGTGTTTGGACTCGATGATCTTGGAAGTCTTCTCCATCCTAAATCATTATGTCATTCCATGAATTTTAGTCTTTTCTATCCCATCAGATGAAAAGGGGGAAGAAAACCTCTCTGACTTCACTCTGGTGTTTTAGGATTTGCTCACTGTCCCTGCCCATGGCAGAGGGTAGAACTGGATGAGCTTTGAGGTCCCTTCCAACCCAAACCATCCTGGGACTCTGTGATTCCTGGGATGATCTCAGAGCTGGGCTGCTCCACCAGGACACAGCGAGAGGGATGAAGGCCATGGAGAGCCTCTCCAAAGCCAGCAGAATTAAACCAGAGTAGAATCATCCCAACTAGGTCGGGGTGAATTATTCATAGGAAGTAATTTATTCACCAAAGTTGACCTCATTTCCCACAGCAGCGCTCCACTGTCCCAAATTTCTTCTCGCCTGGGGATCATTCCCAGAGCAGTTCCTGCCCCAAAGGCTGATGGGGTGCTCTTAATCATTCGAATCTGTCGGGGTGCCAGTAGTTTTCCAGGCACTGTGTGCTCCTCTTCCTGCTGCCCCTGGATAAATGTGCCAGGGAAGAGGATTTAGGGTGCAGTAACTTGTTCTGGAGCCAGCAAGACCCCTTTGATCCCAGGATGAATTTTCCCCCTACTCCTCCAACACTTTCCCGGCCTTTTGGGCCATTGTCCAAGGAGTTCCCGAGCAAAGCTGAAAGGGAATTTATTCCTGTCACAGAGATTTGGTTCCCCGTTAGCGCTGCCTTTGTTAATTGGCAATTAAAGCAGCGCCGGGGCCGCCTCCTGACCGCGCCCGGACCCCGCGCACCGAGCGCTGCCTCCCGACCCCGCCTCTAATCAGCAGCTCCTTATCAGCACCGCGTTAATTAGGAGACTCCGGAGACAGCGGCGCGGCTCCTGCCGAAGCATTAATGAGCCCAAACCCGCCTAATTAAAACGCGGGGCTGCGGCAGCGATCCCCACGCGCGGCCGGGAAAGCGGAGCGGGGACTCCGCCGGCCCTGGAGGGCAGCGGGGCACCGAGAGGGGCTGGGCAGCCCTTTCCTGGCAGGTCAGGGCGCAGGGAAGGATTTTCACCTTTTTTGCCCTGCTGAGCATCATTAATTCAGCCGAGCGCCCAAGTGATGCACGTTCTTTATCAGTGCAGGGAAGGAGCAGCAGGCTCCTAAAATTTCCTTCTGGGCTCCAGAAAGATGGGAAATTATCCAAATTAGAGTTGGGGGTTTTTTTCCGTCTGTTTTGGTTCAGTTATTTTTTTTTGTTGTTGGGATTTTTTTGGTTGGTTGTTGTTTAGTTTGGGCTCCCCTTTTCTTCTTCCCTTCCTGTTCCCTCTCAAATTTTTTCATCCCGTTTCAAACTATGAGCTACTGCTCTGACACAGCCTTAAAGCACAACTTCAGGCAGAAGAAACAGCAAAAAAAATGGGGGAAAAGTTAATTTTTTAAAAATTGAGTACACTCTAAACAACTGGTTCAATATATTTTTTTTACCTATGTTCTTGTCCCAAAGGCTTTGAGATTTTCTTTTCTAGCCTGGTTCAGGATGAAAATCAAAAGTTCTGGATTGAATTTTTCAAGGAGAAATTTTGGGTCAAGCAGAATATCTTGAGTTTGAGAAATGTTACCGATTTCAATTGGATTCCTTTTCAATGGATCCTCTAGAAATGAAGAGGAATTAAATACAGATAAAATTAGAAATTACCCTGGAAAGGCTTGAAATTTCACACTCTGCACAAGGAGATATTTTTATGTATAAGGTTATTTTGTAATATTGAAAGGGAAAAAGTTAATATAACTTTTGTTTGCAGTTTCAGCCTTTTGGCTGCATTTTTAGCATTGGGAAAATGCACCAGACAGTGTTCAAGGATCAAATCCCTCCTGGCTGTGCCAGTGTCTGGCTGCTTCCCTGGCTCCTCTGGGTGCCCAGGGTGATTTGGGACATTGATTTGGGGTGTGGGGTGAGCGATGTCTCACCCAGCCCCTCCCTCACCACCCCAGCCATGGTGGCAAAGCTATTTTCAGTCCAAGATGAATCAATTCTTTTCTTCCAGCTGCTCCACCCTCAGCAGGAGCTCTCCAGACATGCCAGAAATTCATTTAAAGAACAGATTTTCTCAAGCCAGGGGCTTCCAGGAAAGGGATTTGCACTGCTTTTGGGAGGATGCAGGGTGCCTTTAGCTGAGGCCTGTTGGCTTTGGCTGCTGCAGGTTCTCAGGCATTTCTCTCTTATTTTATGGCTTTTTTTTGACCAGGAAATGGGCAGCTGGAAGGTGCAACCTGCAGCTCACCTTGGCAGGGCAAGAACTCCTCAAGTGCTGTCCAAAGGGAGGCGAATCCCCGTTTGCCACCCTGAGGGGACACAGGGACTCATCCCATCACAGCTTCCCTATCCTGAGCTGCCCATCCCTGATGGAGGAGCAGCTCAACCCCCCTTTCTGCTCCTTGCTGGGTTCTCAGATTGGGAATTCCAGTGACCTGGAGGTGTCTGAGTTACCTGTTTGACCAGTTTGGATACTGGGATGGAGAAAATGGCAGTGCAGAGGGAAATGCAGGGAGGAGGGCAAGGAGGTGGGGTGGGGAGAGCCTCTTCCAGGTGCCTGTTTGCAGAAAATGTGGGTTTTGCTCAGCCAGACTTCCAAAAGTGGGAATCCCCTTGGAAAATCTTCCCCTAAATCCTCTGTCCCTGGCTATAATTGAGGGGGAAAGCACTGCTCTGTGCAGCTGTGGGTGGCCTGTGTTCTGCATCTGTGTCCTTTGGGAATCCAGCCTGGGAAGTCTGCTGGGGACACCTGAGGTGTGCCAGTCACAAAGTGGTTTTTGGTGGTGGTTTGTGTGAGGATAGAGCTCTCCTGTGGGGAATTATTCCTCATTTGCCTGTTCTTCACTTCCATGCATCTTCTTTCTTTCTGCATCCCTTAACTCTCCTACTCCAGTGGGATTCTGGGACTCTGTGGTTGCTAACTGTGGGCTCTCATTGATGTTTTTTGGTAGCTTTTTGTGTGCTGAGGGCAGAATTGGAATTAAATCCTGTTTCATCTGACACGAGTGAACAGAAAAAAAACCTGTGGTGTTGCCAGCACTTGATGCTGTCACTGACTGAGAGGCTGGGCTTTGATTTCCCTGTCTCTGAGGCTGGGCAGACACGGAATAACCTCTGGGCATGCTGGGAGGGAGATCACCGGGGTTTGTCCCAGACTTTAGGTGACAGGGATGTTGTTACAGTGGTCTCTTGTCCCTGCAGGATGCAGTGAGAGCTGAAAATGTGTAAATAGGTAAACAAGGAGATTTCAGCTCCTCTGAGCAGATTTTATTCTGGGCCAGCACTTTGTGCCCTTTGTCTGCTCGTGTCAACACCAATGTGTGTCCCCCTGTGGGGGAATTGTTTCCTTGGCTGGCAGAAGGTGCCAGGGTTGGGTTCTGCCCTCTCTGAGGGCATGGAAGCGTCCAGGGCCAGGTTGGACAGAGCTTGGAGCAGCCTGGGCTAGGGAAAGGTGTCCCTGCCCATGGCAGGGGGTGGAATGAGATGAGATTTAGGGTCTTTTCCAACTCGAACCAGTCTGGGATTCTAAGGCAGCTCAGTCCATACATCTGGGAAGTTGAAGCTGGAAGATGAAGTTGGAAGATTCTCTAAGCAGGGAGGTTATCTCAGAGATGGAAAACCTGGCCAAGTCTTCGTGCCCCAGCCGGGGCTTGGTTTGGGGAAAACACAGGAGCAGCAGTCGGGGCTCCTGCTGAGCCTCTGGCCTTGCCTGGGGCTGCAGCAGGTCCCTGCTCTCCCCTGCACCACGTTCCCTGCACCCATCGGCAGAGGAGCTCCTGCTGCAGATCTTCCCCAGGACAGCTGCACCAAAGAGGCTGCAGCAAATCTGCATCTCTGGAAACAGTGCCAGGCTTGTGCCCAGTGCTGCAGCGCCCAGAGCCACGGGGTGAGCGCAGCTGGCGTCTCTGCCAGCCCTTAGGGGCTGTTGTCAGACAAAGAGCAGACAGAGGGATGTAAATAACAGCCCAAGCAGCTTTCAGATGGGAATGAAATTCTCTCCCCAGCAAGGGGCCCAGGCCAAGCTGCCACTGGGTTTTTGAGGCTGTGCTCAGGTAGATCAACACCCAGAGACTTCCTTGGGTTGCAAATCCCTCAGAAACACTGAGGTTTGTCTGATACAGGCCCAGACAGGGATGTTTTCAGGCATCTCCTGAAAGCTGAGGAGCTGAGGAATCATCAGGCTGCTGAAGGAGGAGAATTGCATCCTTTAAATGTGTGCTGAGGTTATCAGCAAGGCTTGGAGCACGGAGCTGCTCTGCTGCCAGCAGGTCAAAGCTTTCCAAAGCAATTTCAGGTGCTTCCTGCTTAGGAGACTGATGGGTTTGCCCTGCCAGAGGTGGCTGCTGATGGGGAATGAGTCGCTCCCAGCTCTGAAGATCATGGAAAACACTGATCCTGAGGGATGGTTCCATGTTCGGATTGGAAGAACGGGATGGGAGTTAGTCCTGCCCATGTTAATCCAGCCTCTCCTCTCTGGGAAGATGTGGATGGACTGTGCAGCTCAGTGGAGAGAAGAGCCAGAATCCAGATGTCCCCAAGCAGGAAGGACTTTGTCACCTTTACCTGTCACCAACCATTGCACAGCTTGAGCCACATTGCAGGGCTCAGCAGCTGTTCCCAAGTGTGCTTCAGGCTGGGACCAAAATACCATCCCAGCTCCCTGCAGGGATGGCACAGCTCCTGCACAAAGCCCTCACAGTGTCATTGTCACTGACGTGCCTTCCTCACACCCTGCTCCCAGCAAGGCCACCTGGACAGCTGGAAGAGGCGCGGCCACATTGGGGATGGAACTGCAGCCTCGGGTGGCAGATGCAAACCTTCCATCATCTTACTTCAGTCAGTGGTGCCAGGCCCCATTTTGTCCCTTTTTAGGATTTAGGTGAAGGATTTAGTGAGGCCAGCTGGTGTAGGAAAGGGCGGAGGAGGAGGATTTATGGTTTTTATCTCCTTGGCACGCTGCTTCAGCAGGTGGGACAGGTACGAGCCACGTGTCTGGATGGTGCAGACACCACTGGAGACAGTCAGGAACTGGGGTGAGAGCCTCCCACCTGGCTGCTTCTGGGAGAGCTCTGCAGAACTGCAGTGCAGTGCTGGCACATCACTCATTAAACCACGGAAGTTCTACCCCAGACCCGCTCCTGGACAGGAGCTGACAGCCATGTGCAGAATTTCAGCTCAGCACACAAAAAGTTCCTTCCTGTTTGTGTTCGGGGTATTTTGGGGGTTCAGAGAGGGGCAGGCGAGGGTGGGGGGAGGACTCCTGGCCCCCTCTCACAGCCAGCCCTGTGTGTCCCCAGCGCCTGGTGAGGATGAACATGCCCATCTCTCCTGAGGATTTAACCGTGCACTTCACCTCCACGCTGATGGCCCTGATCCGCACGGCCCTGGAGATCAAACTGGCCTCAGGTGACAGGGAGGGGGCTGGGGGGTGGCTGGGTCACCTGGAGATCAAACTGGCCTCAGGTGACAGGGAGGGGGCTGGGGGGTGGCTGGGTCACTCACAGGATGCAGCAAAGGCAGCAAGGGCAGCTCAGCTCCTGGGAATCCTCTGTGACCATGGCATGGTCCCACAGGGATTAGGGAAGTCTCCTCTGCATGTGGATTTTGTTATGTTGCAGATTTCCTGTACATGGAAAAAACCCCAAGACAGCACCAATAAGAGACCAGTGCCCTGCCTGGCCTCTTCCAGAGCTTTTCCGCAGCTTTGTCAGCCTCCAGCCTGGGCCTTGCAGGATGGGAGAGCATTTTCTGCCATCTGAGCTCCAGAAAACCAGGAGGCAATTAGAGTTTCCTGAGAGCATATTGGCTCAAAGCCCAGCTCCTGACCACAAGATGGGCTTGGTTGGTCAGAGCAAGGTGCCAGGAACACCAAGGGCACAGATTTATCCCTGGATGAGCCATTCACTGAAGAGTTTGACTTAATCCTTGTGGGTCCCATCCAGCTCAGAGTATTCAGTGAAATCTGTGGGCTTGGTGTCCTCCCAAAACCATGGAAATTCTGCCCCAGATGGGAATCCTACCTTCCCATTGCATTCCCACGCCAACAGCCGAGGACAAGGGAGCCTGGGGAGAGGACAGAGGGGTCCTGAGCATCCCTGTGCCTTTGGGGTGGCAGTGAAACGTGGGAAACTCTGCCCATCCCAGCTGGGAACCTTGGGGGAGAAGCCCAGGACATGTCCCTGCTCTGAATCAGAAATGAGTTTCCACACCTCTGTTCTGAACGATTCCAGCCTTTCCCCCCCAGTCGCTCCATGCTGGCAGCAAGGCAGGAACTCCAAGTGCCCTGAAGCACATTCCACCTTGAGATAAAATGTAATTATTGAAGTGGTTAATCAGGCGTTTACTCGCTGCCAATTAAACTTTGCAGTGTAATAAAATGCATCGGCCTTTTCTCTGGGTCCTTACTCCATTTCCTCAGCCTGGCTGGGGTCACAGTCGAGGCGTGCCTGGCCTAAGCACTCTTGCACCTAATTTAAGAGTTAACAGGAGGTAACGAGGCTCTCAGGAGCAGGGGGCAACGCAGGGTTAGGCTGTTGTGCTTTCCTAAGCAGTTTTAGGCCAGTGCAAAGATCTGAGTTAATCTCCTCCCTCCTATGCTGCTTAAACTTTGCCTTTGATGCTTTGGGGAGGCATTGCTGGAAGGGGACAAAATTTTGAGGTGCCTGGGCTCCCCAAAGGAGTTGGGATCAAGACAAGGATCAGACACTTGTTTCTACAGATGCTTTTAGGACTTCCTGTGACTTTAAGAGCCAGTACCTTATTTCAGGACTAACTCCTAGATAAGGATGCTGGGAGTTTGTTTAATCTTCAGTTCTGGTTACCTGTCAGCCTTTTTCCACTGGAGAAGCTCCCCCCATCCTTTTGAAAACTGGAAGGGAGCCAGAGAGGAGAACTCAGCTGATACCCTGGATTATTTCTGTGGTTTAGCTCAGCTCTGGGGTGTGAGGTTCTGACCTGTTTTGTTGTTATGAGTCCCTTTGAATAGGTTTCATGTGCTCCATTTAATTGAGTCTTTAGTGGGCTCAACAGGCGCTTAATAAACCTCCCTAATGAGTTCCCGTGTGGGAGTTCAAACCACGGTGTAACAGAGTACCCAGAGCCTCCTCCCCCTACTCTGCTCTTAGGAAAATAATCTCTGTCATTCAGATGAACTCCTTAATTGCCTGTTGTGTGGGGAATTCAGCTGGGAGCTGGCCTGGGGCTCACCCAGCCTTTAATCACTTTCCACGTGTGCATTTAGGCCTGGCTTTGGCCCTTAGAGCAGAGCTGCTGGGTTTGGCTCCCCTCTACCTTAGGGTGCAGCTGCTGGGGCAGACCTCTGTACTTGTGTGTCATTGCCAGGGATTTTGGGAAGAGTTGGTGGCAGAGGGTTTGTAATCCATCAAGACACTGCTCAGTGGAGGGTGAACCTGACCATGGCAGAGGGGGTTGGGTTAGAGGATCTTTCAGGTATTTTCCAACCCAAAGCAATGTGTGATGATGGGATTTTGTGATTCATGCCCGCGTCCTTTGCATCCCACCTGGGAAGTGCTGCTGCCTCCATGGGCACTCCCCAAAGGAAGAGGCACCTGCAGTTACATGGAATAAGTCTGAGCTCAAATTTAAGTCACTGCTCAGGGTCCCCAGGGCGAGGCAAGGGTGGTCCTGCTGAGTTCTGCACTTCTGTCATGGAGAATTCATGGATTCCCTGGGCAGGGAAGGGCTGTGCTGGCTCGCCCTTGCCAAGGAATGGGAAGAGGGGATGCAGACAGTGGGCTGTGCTGCCAGGGCAGGGTTTCACCCCTCTCCCTCTCCCTCCCTGGCTGCAGGCGGTGTGAAGCAGCACCAGTGCGATGCTGAGCTGAGGAAGGAGATCTCGCTGGTCTGGCCCAACCTGTCCCAGAAGACTCTGGATTTGCTGGTGCCTCCTCACAAACGTAAGTGCTTCAAGCACTGGCTCCATCCCAGACACCCAGGAACCCCAGATGAGGTTTTCCCCTCCTTGCCTGCTCTATCTGACCCCAGATGAGGTTTTCCCCTCCTTGCCTGCTCTGTCCCAAGCCCCATCTGGGTCGCCTGGAGGATGCAGTGAAGACACCAGGGGCAGATGATGTCCTTGGCAGCCTCTGTGCTGCCCTGGCCGTGTCACACAGGGGCTGGGGAGGCTGAGCTCACCTCTCAGCATGGACTTCATTGTGCTGCAGGAGATTTCCTGTGCACGGAAAAACCCAAATCCCAAACAGTGCCCAGAAGTGACCAAAGCCCTGTGGGGCCTCTTCCAGAGCTTTTCCCCAGCTCTGTCAGCCTCCAGCCTGTGCCCTGCAGGGTGGGAGAGCAATTTCTGCCATCTGAGCTCCAGAAAAACGGGGAGAAGAAAAGTTAAAGCTTGCTGAGGACATAGAGAATCAGATGTGAGGTGTTTGGGGGTTAAAGGCATTTGTGTTCCTTGGTGATGTGGTGGGCAAAAGTGCTGAGAAAATGGGAAGTTTGCTGTTATCTTGATTAGCTCTGGATTCCTGATTAATGAGCAGCAGTGTAGAGTAATAAAGGCATTTTTAATTAAGAAAAACGAGGGAGCTGAGAAGGTGCAAATCAGTGGGTAGTGACTGCTGAAGTCTTTCCCTGCCCTCCTCTCTATTCCTATATATCTGCTGCTCTACTTCATTTTTCCATGGTGAGTGCTCCAGTGCTGGGCAGGGAACGGCTGTCCTGTGGCTCTGAGGGTGAAAAAAACCATCTGGGAAAATGAAATATTCTTTAAATGTATATTAGCCCATAATGTCCCATTTACTGTGATTCAGAGAAGCAGGAGTAAGGCTGCCTCATTGATAAAGGCTGGCTGTGGGTCTGGGATGCATTTAGGAATTCTCTCAGCAATGCTGACAATGCCACTGAGTTTTCCTGCCTAGTTTTTCCTACACAATCCCTGTGTTTGCCACAGAGAGCTCCAAACCAAGACACCAACAGGCAAAGAGTTGAAGAATCTGTTGTAACTTTTTCTTTGGGTTTTTTTTTCCTTTCCCCTACTTTTCTGTGTCTGTTTTGCCTCATTATCCTCATGTTGCTTCCTCCCCCTGTTTTTCACACCCATTTGCTGTTTTTTTTCCTTATTTCTGTCTTCTCTTCATCTGTGGAATGTCTCTGCCATGTTTTCCCCATGCTCTGGCAGCTGATGAAATGACTGTGGGGAAGGTCTACGCAGCCCTGATGATATTTGACTTCTACAAGCAGAATAAGAACAGCAGGGAGCAAGTCCAGCCCCCCGGGGGCCTGTGCCAGGTACAAAAGGGGTCTTTCCATCCTCCCTCTTGGGCAGCTTTAACAAGAATCACCAGCAGGATTCATCCAGAAGGTCTGGCTGCTCCTCCAGGCAGAGTTTCAAAATGCTGGCTCAAAAATGGAAATCTCTCCTGAGAGTCTCTCTCGAAAAATATTTTTTAAAAATTGCTGCAGTTGCCTTTTCCAGTAAAGAAAGATCTTTTCCAAAAAATTACAACTGATCTTTGAAAGTCTAAATGCTGTGTTTAAAAGTGGCCTAGGGCCTGGGGAACACCAAAAGATTTCCTTGGGAGACCAAAGAACTATTGAAAGCTGTTGATAGTTTGGCTATAGAAGGCCTAAGTTATTTTTGAAAATAGGAATTATTCAAAGTAGTTTTGGCTCTAATAGGTTTGAGGGTTTTTACAAACTCTAGAAAATATTTTCACACAACTGGCATTGAAAGCCCAGTTCTTTCCAGTAGAACAAGCACCTGTTGTTTTCAGGATGAGCATCCAGCTGATCTCCAGCACGGGGTGGAGATCTGTCCCACACATGGATGGCTACACCAAATCCATCCAGAGCCACTGGAATTGCACAGCCCCTCTGGCCACATCTGTGGGGGAATTCCCTGCTGTGCTCTGGTGACTGGGAGAGCGTTCAGGGGGCAGGGGCATTGCAGCAGGATGTGGGAGAGCATTCAGAGGGCAGGGGCATTGCAGCAGGACTTGACTGGCACCAGGTGTCCCTCAGAGCCTCTCCCAGCTGTGCCCAGGTTGGTGTGGCCTTTCTGCTGTCCCAGGGTGGCAAAGTGGACTTTTCATGGACTGGGAGAAGCCCTGCAGCCCATCCCAGCTCTGACAACCCTCCCTTGTGCTTGGCAGCCCGGGCCAGTGTCCCTTTTCCACCCCTTGAAGGCCACCCTGGAGCAGACCCAGCCCGCGGCCTTCAACAACGCCAAGGCCTTCCTGCGCCAGAAGAGCTCGGCCTCCCTCAACAACGGGGGAGCCTTGTGAGTATCCCTGACCCCCTCCAGAGCCACCACACCTTGGGGGTCACCCCATCCACCGCTCCAGCTCAGTGACACCAAAGCCAGCAGCCCCTTCTCACCATGGCTGGGGCAGTTCCCACTGGTGGCTCTGCTCCACTGCGGCTGTCCCCGTGCTGGTGGCCTTGGGATCTCGGTGTTGCCTTCATGAAGCCTCACTGGAGAGCTTCCCAGTGTGAGTTGGCTCGCAGGAATTTGGGACCATTGCAAAACAACCCAACAAACCCCACCAACCATCCCAGCAATGAGTTTTTGGGAGGCCAAAGATCCTTGGGAGTAAATTCATCCCTCGAGCTTGTGGCACTGGGCAACAGCAAGCGCTTGCCACAACACAGTTTGTGTCTTTGGGAAAATTATCCCTTGGAGAGCCTTCCAAACACTCCTAGTGACAGTGATCCCTGATCAATTCTCCATTTCCTGCTCTCCAGGTGATTTTCCTCTGGATCATGAGCGCTATGGATTTTTACTGACAGACAGCTGAGGTTTAAACATCCCAAATAATCCTGATGGACTCAACAGCTGGTGAAGGGACTTCAGCATGGTTGAGGTGTTTGACCAGTGTCCAGCTGGTCCTGCACACAAAATCAGCCTGAACTCCCAAATTCTTCCTTGTCCATCAGGAATTAAGGGGCAGAAGTTGTTTTCCTTAATTATTGAAAAAAAATCATGGTTGGTTTGATTTCCTTGTACTCATGGGATCTTCAGGTTCTAGAGGGGAAAAACCTAGGGCACCTTAGAGCTTCACCAGCCACTGTCCCCATCCTGCAACTGATTCTCATACATGAAACCCCAAAGGGTGCTCGAGTTTGGTTTGCCAAATTTAGCAAAATCTCTTTGCAAAAGAATGAATCTTTTTCCCTCTTTTTCTTCGGACAGGCCACCCCCGGAGGGAGGGATCAAAGAGTCCAGTTCCTGGGGGACCCAGCGCACCCAGGACGTGTTTTATGAAACCAGGAGCCCAGCTTTTGAGCGAGGCCACTCCGAGGAGATCCCCATTGAGAGGGTGAGCAAATGGGGAGAAGGTGGGAAGGGGGAGGTGCAGATTGTAGGGGTGTGGTAGAACTCCAGGAATTTAAGAAAATACTTAGAAAAAGCAGGTGAAGATGTGGTGAGATGCAGGAAACTCTAGAGCCATGGCGGAATTTCAGAAGCTTTAGAAAGTGTTTAGGAAAACCAGGTGAAGACAGGGGCACCTGCATTATCAGGAGATCTGTCCCTTGAGGCAAGCATTGTTCTGTCTTGTGTTTGCTTGAGCACTGTGGAGAAACCCCAAACCTGGCAGCTCCCACAGCCTGATCTGGACATGCTTTCCCTGGAATTCTGTCTTGCTGCCATGGGTTACCTCAGGCTTTCTCTTCCCATTTCCCAATCCCATTGTCCCAGCTCAGGTGAGGGGTTTCCAGTCAGAATGACCTGAGGGGTTTCCAAAGTCACAGCTGGGGCTCCTGGCTGGTGGAAGAGCTCATCCCACTGCTTGTGGGGTGTCCTTGCTGAGGACAGAGTAACCTGGGCACTCCACAGCTCCTCAGTTGCTCTCTTTCCCACACCAGCATCTCTTCCCAGTCAAATCAAATACCAAGAAGCTGATGGTGGCTTCAAAGCTGCTGCTCCTGTTCTTGCCACTAAAACCATTCCATGTTTTGATCAGGTGGTAGAAATGAAGGAGATCAGCCCCACAGTTGCCAACGGAGAGCCCCAACCAGGCCTGGAGAGCCAGGGCCGGGCGGCCTCCATGCCACGTCTGGCTGCTGAAACCCAGGTGAGAGAGGGGGATCTGATGGTGGGAGACCGAGAGCAGGCCAAGATCTCAGCATCTTCTCTCTGCCTGTCATGGGTTGGAGGTGGCTTGGGAATATTGGTTTTAATTGATGTGGAGACAGGAATCCAGGCCTTGTGCTGGGATGGCCGGGGGGGGCTCCCTGCAGGGCATGGTCAGGGCTCCCTGCAGGGGTGGCAGCTATTCTCTGCAGTCACAGCACTGTCCCCAGTTTTACTGCTCCCTGCTTGCAGCAAAAAGCAGCCCAGGATGACCCCTCTGGCTGAGCCACCCTAGAGTGTCTGGGTCACTATTTGGGGACACGGCCATTTGCAGCCTGTACTCCTGGAAGGCACATTGCCCATTAGTTGTGTGTTGTCTCTCCAGCCAGCCAAGCCATGTTCCTGTGCCCTGTCCTTACAAAAAGCTGGAGATGTGCTGTGACACACTTAGGTGGATGCAGCAGGCACAGGGACTGCCAGGGAGCTGTGCCTGGAAGCTGCACTGGGACACTGAGCATGTTCCCTGTATTTCCTGTACTGTGACCTTGGCCAGGAATTTGGTGTTGAGGATTTCCCGTGTTGATTTAATTTATTTTTTAAAGTAATCTCCTCACTGGAGTTGACTTTCACAGCAACTTGTGGGCACTGCTTAGTGTGTAGGATGTAGAGATCATTTTTGGCCATTTCACACGTTTGTTGCTGTTTGTCCCCAGTGCTGCCCAGCCACCATCCTGCCTCCTGTGTCACAACATCTCACCACTCGTGTCCTGCCTCATTCCCAGGGCCTGGTTCACACAGCCAGGAGGGAGCAGCCTTGTCTTGGGCTCTGTTTCTGCTCTCTGTGGGGAGCAGAATGTGAAGGATGTGCTGCACCCTAAGGTGAAACCCTGTGTTGTGCACACCCAGTAATAGCTCCAACAGCTGGAATCGTTGTGCCAACGTGCTGGAGCTGCCCCTCGCCAGCCAGAGGATTTCCCACCTGGCTCCAGCAGCTGCAGCCTTTGTGTGAGCCCTGGGATTCTCGGAATTATCAGGATTCATCTCCTCACTGTGCTTAACAAAAGCACCAGCCCACAAAGCAAAGCCTTTCCCCTTCCCAGAATTGTCCTTTATCCCAGACCACAGGTAGCCTCTTGCCTTCCTTGGCAGTGCAGCTGGCAGAGCCTTCCCTTGGGAAGCTCCTCTCCATGGCAGTCAGGTGTCTGCAGGAGTGTCCCTGACAGAAGCATGGCTTGTGTCCCCAGGGTGCCACTGCCCCTCGTGCCACACCTGGTTGTGAATCAGGCCCGGACTCTCAGCTCTAAGCTCATTTAATAATACAATGTTCAGTGGTTGTAGCTTGGGTGAATAACTGATGTCCTTTCTGTGTGTGTCTCCCCCTCCACGCCCCCCACCCTCCCTCTCACGTGCTGCTCTGCCCTTCCCCAAACTTTGAGTTCTTTCTAACTCTTATTTGCAACGCTTTCTGTTCCTGGACGTCTCCCTTTCTGTTTGCCTCTCTCTTCTTATGTTCCACTTATTTAAAAATCCCCTCCTCCTGTGTTTCCACCCTCCCTCTTTGCTGTCCTGCCCTCATCACCTCCCTCCCTGGTCGTCATCGTGTCTGCTGCACATCTGATGTCTGACACTGGCTGTACTGTGGGGCTGCTTCCAATAATGTCCCTCACCTTGTCCGAATTGTTTGCAGAGGAGCAAAGCACGGTCACCTGGGAGTTACCTGGCAGTATGTAGTTTGCACTAAATCCTATAAAATTCACCTTAAAAATTAATGAACCTTCCTTTAACCCTTGACTTTTCTCCCCTCTCATCTGGAGTCGCTCCGGCGCAGCCGCTCTCTCTCTCTCTCTCTCTCTCTTCCCCTTTTCCCTCGATCCATGGTTGCACGCTGCTCGCTCTGGGAGCAGGGCTTGGGTGGGTGGTTTGCTTTGTTTTGATTTGTTTCTTTTCATGCCTCGTTGCTCAGGAATTTAGGCAGCGAAAACAGTCGGGTTGGTGATGAAGAAGCAATGAGGAGCTCTCTGCAGAGGTGCAGGCAGTCTCCCGAGGCTTTTTGGGAGCCTGTGCCTCCCATAACAGGAGCACTGCCAGGATGTATGGAGAGGGATTGATGGCTTTGCCCCTGATTTGTGTCAGTGGGACCTCTGTCCCTGGAATACGTGTGGAAGCAGGACCAAAGCCCAAAAAGAAATGTTCATTTCTTGTCAATCTATCTGTTTGTTTTTGTGGGTGTTTTTTTTGTTTTGGGGTTTTTGTTGTTTTTGTGGGGGTTTTTTTTGGTGGTTTTTTGTGTTGTTTTTTGTTTGCTTTTTTGGTTGGTTGGTTTTGGTTTTCTTGTTTGTTTGCTTGCTTGGGTTTTTTTGGTTTGTTTTTGTTGTGGTTTTGTTTGTTTGTTTGTTTTTCTTGTTGTTGTTGTTTGTTTTTTTATTTTTCTGTTGCTTTCTTCTTGGCAGCCCCTGTATGGATTTTGAAAATCTGGATTTTTTTTTTAGTGGGAAATACTTTCACTTCCCATATTTTTGCCCATCAGACTGTTCAGTTTACAGCCCCCCTGCCTTCCCCCAGCTGCAGGCTCAGCACTAAGCAAGGACAGATACAAAGCTCCTGAGTATAATTTCTTGCCCATTCAAATGAGGGCCACAAGAGGTGACACAAAAGCAGCACAAGGTGGTCCTGCTGATGGAATTGGTGCTTCCAGGGCCACACCACAGGCTGTGCTGGGCTCCCTCCTCCCAGCCTTGTGCCCCTGATAAACCTTCCAGCACCAGGGTCCCAGCTGCCCTTCAGCACTAAAATGTGGGTAACTGCCCAGATCCTGCCTTTACACCCAGGATAATCTGCCCTCAAGGGGAGGGAGAGTGGTTTTTCCACACAAAATAACGAGCAGAGCTGTGAAACAATTGGCTTTGCCTTGGGTAAATACCACGGGGAAGCAGAGATCTGGATTTTGGGATAAGCAAACAAAAGAGAGCAGACAGGAAAAATAATACAGAGCTCTTAGGAAAGGTTACAGTGGGCAGAGTAAATGCTCTCTGAGAGCTGTTGTTGGAGGCACTTACTGGATTGGGAATTCAAACAAGTGCAAGGCTGAGGGACTGGGGAACATCCTGAATTTCACTGTCGAGCTGGAGCGCCGTGCTCTGAGATCTCCCCTCTGGCACATGGCTCGGATGCAGTGACAGGAAAGCATCCAGAGGATGGATGAGGTGGTGTCTCCACACAGAGCCAACCAGAGGCCAGCAGAGAAGGAAATGTGGGAATTGTCCCTGTTTTCTGAGCTTTATCCCTGGGCAGGAGGTGGGCAGAGGCTGTGAGGAGCTGTCCTGCAGGACACTTGTCTGGGGTTCTGCAGAACCTTTGTAAGGTTTTGTACCTAGAGGGAAGGGAGCAGGGTCTGGAGCTGTCAGAGTAGGGTCTGGAGCTGCCACTGGCACAGGGAGGGGATCCAGCAATGCTGCTACAGCTCTCAGTGCCCAGATGTTTTGACACAAATGTTTTAAAAACAGCAATAGCAAACCCATGTATTCCTTTCTGGAGATGTCCTGGTGGGATTGCAGGATGTACACACTATCCTTGCCCCAGGCAAAGGCCTTCAGGGAGTGGTGGTGGGACAGGAGAGGTTTAAATGTTTGATGGGAGTTGTGTTCACTGCAGGGAGATAGAAGGAATTTCCTGGTGACTTGGCCTGTACCTCGCCCTGATTCCTGATTTTTCTCCCCTTCCATGTGGTGCTCAGCAACGCTACCTGCTTTCCTCTTTGGAGCTGCTTTGGGATGCAGGCCCTGGAGCAGCTGTGGGTGCCCCTGGCATTGGAGAATTCCCCTTGTGAGGAGCTTGGCTGCTGCTCTGCCCCGTGTCCCTGCTGAGCTCCCCGCTGGGTGTGCTGTGCAGTGCTGCCTGTGCCTCTGCTCCAGCGGTCCCCGTGGATTGGCACTCGGAGATCACCTTCACTCCCCAGATTTCACGCTCAATCCACATCCCACAGTTGCCCATTCTGGTTGTCTCCAATTAACCATTTCTCTCCTTCCCCTCCTTGCCCCTCTCTCTCGCTGTCGAACCCCTCCATGCTGCGAGCCAGGCAGCCGAGCGGGGCCCGGCGCCTTCCCTCACCCTGCTCCGTGTCGCTCCCTGTTCCCTGCAGCCCATCCCGGACACGAGCCCCATGAAGCGCTCGGTCTCCACGCTGACCCCGCAGCGCCCCCACGCCATGCACCTCTACGAGTATTCCTTGGAGCGCATGCCTCCGGAGCAGGGCCACCACCACCACCACCACCGCTGCCACCGGCGGAAAGAGAAGAAGCAGAAGTCCTTGGATAGGGCCGCCCATCACCTGGCTGATGGACAAGCTGGTGAGTGCTTTGCCAATGAGCGTTCGTCCCTGGGAGGTCAGGGAGGAGATGTACGTCCCCTGTCCCCCTCCTTTCAGGTGGGATTTGGGGTCCTGCTTGTGTGGAAGGACCTCCCCACCGCACACACGCTGGTGACCCTCTACCCAACGTTCTCCGTTCGGTAGCCCAGTCTGGAGAGTCTTCTTCCAAGGACAAGAAGCAGGAGCGTGGCCGCTCCCAGGAGAGGAAGCAGCACTCCTCCTCCTCCTCTGAAAAGCAGCGCTTCTACTCCTGCGACCGCTACGGCAGCCGGGACCGTGCCCATCCCAAATCTGCTGACCAGAGCAGGCCCACCTCCCCCAACGGGGGCCCAGAGCACGGCCCACACAGACAGGTGAGGAGAGGCAGGGTGGGGAAACAGCCCTGAGGTCTGCCAGGGATTTGTGCACCTTTTCCATGTTTTTGCTTAAATTAGAGGGAGTGGAAAGGGTAAGGAAGGTCAGGCAGTTGCAGATAAAGCCATTGAGGTACTGATTGGGGCCTCACACCAAGGCTGGAAAAATCCTCCAACTCCAAGCTGTGTCCAATCCCCACCTTGTCACCGGCCCAGAGCACTCAGTGCCACGTCCAGGCCTTCCTTGGACACCTCCAGGGATGAGGACTCCAAACCTCCCTGGGCAGCCCCTTCTAATGCCTGTCCACCCTTTCCAGGAAGAAATTTCCTCCTGATGTCCAACCTGAGCCTCCCCTGGCACAACCTGAGGCTGTTTCCTCTTGTCCTATTTCCTCTTGCATGGGAGCAGAGCCCACCTCCCACCTGTCTCTGTGCTTCTGTCAGGCAGTTGTAGAAACCAAAAAGGTCCTCCCTGAGCCTCCTTTTCTCCAGGCTAAAGTGTAGTTTTCCTATCTTTTGTGAAGTGCTCAGGCCCTTGGGAGAAGCTGGGCAGCTTCCCCTGGATGCTGGAATGTTGCTGGTCACTGGGAGAGCCGGGCAGGACAGAACAGGCAGTGACTGCCAGCCTGACAAGCCTGATGGGTTTGATAGGATGGCAGGAGTGCTCTTTAAAAATTAAAGGTCTAGTCTCAAAATGTTAGGTTGGGAAAGGCTGAGGGATTGTTCAGTGCACTCATGTCCTGCCTTGGGAGAATGTAAACAGGAATGGGAAGATAGGGGCCCTTTCCTCTCACTGGTGGCATTTGTGTGAATTACTGCAGCTTAGTTCACTCTCACAAGGCATTATTAGTAACCCAGGAAGCTGCACCACCGTTCTACCATTCCAAAATCAAACGTGTAATATTAAAGAAGAGAATGTGAATGCATTTCTGTTAAAGGGACTTGTTAAAGCCTGTCCAAAAAGCTTTTGGTTGTTATTTTTTCAGAAATTGGCTATTTAATCCAAAGGCGTCTCATTCCCAACCTGCAATAAACAGTCCTTCCAGATCCCCCTTCCATGCAGAATCCATAATAATAATAATAACCCATAATCCAGTTTTGGCGACAGAAATAGATTCATGGAATCCTAAAATGGTTTGATTTGGAGTGGACCTTAAAGCTCATCTCGTTCCAACCCCCTGCTGTGGGCAGGGACACGGGGACACCTCCCACAAACCCAGCACGCACAACTGTGGGGTGAAGTTCTGCACAAACCCACCCTGTAAAAAGAAACAACAATAATTTGTAAAACCCTCAATAACTCAGGTTTTTGAGCTGCTCCCAGGCCAGGTAAGGCGCATGTCGAGCCCTGTATGCTGTGGGTGCCTCCCCTGGGCAGTGTCCCCTCTGTTGGAGCCGTGTGCCAGTTTGCGTCCTACTGATGCTCTGCCCCTCTCTGTTCCTACTGCTCCCAGACTTGAACTCTCCAGCTCTTCACATCTCGTGTTGAATTATCTCTCGAGAGCCTCCCGCCCCGACTGTGCTTGTCTAAACTCTCTCTTTTTTTGCTTTTCTTTCCTCTTGTGACTCGTCTCTGCCTTCTGTTGCTTCTCCTTCTGTTTGATACCTGCCTGCCTTTGTGTTTGTCCGGCGTTTCCCTTTTTTTATTTTTTGATTTGCTCTGTTCCAATTTTGATGTAGGGCAGTGGTTCAGTTAATGGGAGCCCCTTGCTGTCGACATCTGGTGCTAGTACCCCCTGCCGGGGTCGGAGGCAGCTCCCACAGACTCCACTGACCCCACGCCCCAGCATCACTTACAAGACCGCTAACTCCTCGCCCGTGCACTTCACCACTTTCCAAACCCCCACGTTCTCCCCGGGCCGCCTGAGCCGCGGGCTGTCCGAGCACAACGCGCTGCTGCGGGGGGAGCAGCAGCCGGCCCCGCCCGCCGTGGCCCGCATCGGCTCCGACCCCTACCTGGGCCACCGAGACGCCGCCGACAGCCCGCAGCGCGCCGCGCCCGAGGACACGCTCACCTTCGAGGAGGCCGTGGCCACCAACTCGGGCCGCTCCTCAAGGACTTCCTACGTCTCCTCCCTGACCTCGCAGTCGCACCAAATCCGCCGGGTGCCCAACGGGTACCACTACACGCTGGGGCTCAACACGGGCCCCGGCGCCAGAGGACGCAGTTACTACCACGAAGCCGATGAGGATGACTGGTGCTAGCGGCTCGGCGGAACCCTGCGAGGGGTGCGTGCTTAATAAGGATGAGTTTTATCATCTGGAGGGCTGGGAGCTCCCACGGGGGCCTGGGGCCGGAGGCGGCCGGCGGGGCAGCCCCGAGAACTGCTCAGCGCCCGGGGCCGGAGATGCCCCTGCAGCCTCTCTCTCCTCTGTTGTTCTTTAGATTTTTCCTTTTTGATTTGTTTTTTTTTTGCACTAGACAGACGGAGGAAGAAGGCTCCCTCCTTCTGGGGAAGGCAGCGGGAGGAGCACATCCCTCTCTGCCCCCTCCCCACTGCCTTGTCTAGTCCCGAGACACGCACCAGGCGCCAACCCGGCCACGGCCACGAGGAGCCGGGAGAAGAGCGATCCTCACCTCCCACGGTGGAAAAGCAGAACTGTGGGTCCTTCTCAAGATTGGCGCACTTTTGTTGGGCTATTTCATAATTAATTTACCATCGTAATTCCCCCCTGCCAGGGTGGGAGCCAGGGGTCGCAAAGGGACTCGCTCGAACAACGCTTGCCCCCCGTGTTTTGTCTCGTTGAGCGCTGAGAAGGAAGAGATGCACCCAAGAAACTGGGAGAGGAGAAACACAGCCCAGAACAAAGGACAGTCCTTTGGGACTTGATGTTCAGCCACTGCAATCCTTTAGGGCAGAGCTGGTGCCACCCCCGAGCTGACCCTGCTGTGACACCACTGCCCTGGGGGTCTCTAAAGTCACTCACCACATCGGGTCCTTCACACTGACACACGGTAAAGCCACAAGAAAGCTCCTTTCTAAGGACTGTTTCCTTGCTGCTGAGACTTTTCAATCCATCCCTCTCTCCTGTTGACTGCAACACACCCTCACTGTTTTGTCTTGTTTACAATATAAGCTTGATTTAGCAAAAAACAACTTAAAAAAAAAAAAAGTCCACAAAAAAAAGAACAACCCAAACAAAAAGAGGAAAAAAAAAGCGTAGGGGTGAGAAGAAGAAATGTTATTGGTTTTATATCAAGCTATTAGATAGAACTTTAACTTTTCATTGTGTGCATTTTTGTAAATTGTACAGTAAAAAAAAAAAACAAAAAAAAAAGAAAAAAATTTCCTCTTTCTGTAGAGAATTAGTCCAATTGTCATTCCAGGTCCCACCGTTTCTACCGAATGCTCCAGCTGTTCACTACTAAGTGCCTAACCTTTGAAATCTTTCACAGTGACGATGCAACCTCTTGCTTCGAGGTATCAGAGCTTGGGCGAGCGTGGGGAGGGCAGAGGGGGCGGGGGCTGAGTGGCCGGAGCCTCGGAGGGGCCCTGGGGTTACCACGCCCCCGACACCGCCCCAGGCTGGGAGCTTCCAGTGGCGAAGGCAAACGTGCTTTGGGGTTGGTTTGGGTTTTGTTGGCCTTTTATTTTTTATTTTTAATTTTTTTTTTTAGAATATATGAATATATATATATAGATATACTTTTATGGGTGGGAGGGGAGTGATTGCAGCAAACAAAGCCGGCCTTGTCTCATTGCCCAGTGGAGGAAATGCAGGTGGGAAAGGGCAGCAGCTGCAGGGGTGCTCCTGCAGGAGAAGCAGCATCTCCCACGGGCCAGCTGAGAGGGCTCTGGCCATGCATCATTGGTGTGGAGGGCAGTTCGAGTGAGTTGTTTTTATTGCCTGATAAGAGAAGGTTAAAAGAAAATGATGATAATAATAATAATCCAAACCTCTAACTCTGATTCTCAGGGATGAGATTTCTGCGTTCTTGCAATGACTCTTGCTTTGGCTGGTTTCTTTCTTTTGTGCCCGTGTGGATTCCTGCACTGTGAGCCTGGGAAAGGGGCAAACGCGCTGTGCTGGCGGGGAGGGAGGCTGGGGGCCGAGCTCCACCAGGACCTCATGCCCAGGGCTCTGCTGAGCCCTTGGAGGGCTGGTTCAGGGCACAGGGCAGCCAAAGGACGTGGAGAGGTTAAAAGGTGAAAGGAGGAAGGGTGGGAGTTGCTGGGCTCATCCCTAAAAACGCTGCTGGGAAAGAGGATAGGGTTGGAGAGGTGAATTTTTTCAGAGGATCTACCAAGCCCCAGACGTGTGGAACTTCTCCAGGTCACACGGGATGGGTGGAAATCCCGCTGGCCCTGACGATCTGTTCTGTCCTTGGGTTGCTTGGAGGGGATCAGATGCCACCAAAACGCTCAGGAGGTCTCTCATGCTCTCAGCAAAGTCTGTCAGCCTCAGGCAGGAGCAGTCTGCTCTAGGGTGGTTCTTCACATCTCCTGTAGCTCTTCCCTTGAGGAAACTCAACCCGGTTTTGTTCCCTGCGGTGTTTTGTTTTAATTTCATTCTGTTCAGTACCAGTCTCTGGCCGATCTCATCCCTGGATTCTGCTAAAGGACAACTCCTGTCTGTATCTCTGTCTCTGTACTCGTGTGCACTCGGAATAAAGGCAGTGTGGTAGCCAGAGGTCACGGCTGGCATTCCTGGCATTCCCAAACGGAGGGCTATGCAACCAGATGACACGTCCGGACACACACCCGCCCCACCACCACTCCAAGACCTTCATCCATCTGTAGCTTTAGCTGCTGGATTTTCCTGTTTCAGGCTTCAGCACGATTGTGACCAAATGTTTTATACATTTTCCTGAAATGAAGGCACAAACACTTTCTTTGAAATTTTCCAAGGGAACGCTCCTATTTTCCTCCAGGAAGTCGAGGGGAAGGGACAACACCATCTCTCTGCCCGTGCATGCAAACCCTGTACCCACACTGGAAAGCAACAGAGATGTCTTTCTGTACGGAATAATTCTGTCTTTTTCCCCCTTTCCTCTCCCATTTTCCATCCCCAACCCCCCAGCCCTGCACTAACACAGCCTTGGGTCACCCCAATTCTTAGGCAGAGCACGAAGAAGAATCTCAAGTTGTCCAGATCCTCCACCCGCCTCGTAGGGGTCGATGACAGTGACAGACAAGCCTGACCACAATTATCCATAACCCTTTCCCAACGTTTTTTTACAGCCTCTCTGCTGTCTCTCCATCTTTCCAAGAATCCTCATAGTGAGTTGCCAAACTTGAATTGCACCGATCAGTTTTCTGCATCCAGAACCAGTCTCGTAGTGGCTGTACTTTGAATAAGTAATGTTTGCATGTAATATATATACATATATACATATCTATAAAAAGTATGTGCATGGAAAATGTTTATCTTCGTACTTTTTTGATACAATGTATTCATCAGTTGTTAATTTTTAATTATATTTGATATAAATTTGGGGGTTTGTTGCAAAACTTTATATTTAAAAAAACAGTGTGAAAAACGATCAAAGTTCCAACCATGCAACACAAGTGGAACTTTACCCAAAAAAAAAATAAGGGGAAAAAAAATTGAGAAAAAAAAAAAGGTTCTGTGATTGCCTAGTTTGCTGCCTGAGTAATATTTATCAGCCAAATTTTGAATTCTGCAGTTGTTTCTACAATTCCATTTTGTATGAAGCAAAGTCCTTGAATTAAAATAAAAACTTAGCAAAAAAAAAAACCAACCTGAGCAATTCCCAGACGGTGTGTGCGGTGTGCCTGCTGAGCGGGAGGCGCCGGAGGGAGGGCCGGCTCCGAGGGCCTGCCCACCTCCGGGAGTGACAGCCCGGGAGAAACTGCATCCCAAACTGGGATTTTGCAAGGAATTGGCCACGTCTGTGGGGTTTTTTTTGTCCATAGAGGCTTCACAGATGGTCGGTTTGAGTAGGGAGCTGTTTGGAAATTTGTGGTGTGGATCCAGCATGGAGATGGCGGTTCCTGGAGTCCAACAGGCAGCAGAACTGTAAAGCTGAGGGTTAAACCCCCCAGCAGCGATTGATTCCTGCCAGGTTTTTAACAGAGGGATGTTTCTCCTGTAAAACACTGGCACAGGTTGTCCAGAGAAGTTGTGGATGTCCCATCCCTGGAAACATTGAAGGTCAGGTTGGATGTGGCTCTGAACAAGCTGAAGGTGCCCCTGCTCATCCCAGAAGGGTTGGACTCAAGGACCTTTAAAGGGTCTAACCCTAAATCCAACCCAGACTTGTTTGATGTGCTGGGTGTGTGCTTCCTTTGGCTCCAACCCTGACTAAGCCTAGCCCCAGTCCCAGCAGGTGCTCCTGGGGCTCCCTCAGGCAGCCCTGAAATCAGCAGCGAGGGGTTGGACTGGTGTCAGAGTCTGTCACGTGTCCAAGCCCTGCTGTAGCACCGGGAGAAAACACAATTAATCATAATCATACTTGTGGAATTAATTGAAGTTGGTGCTTCCAAGGCTTGCACAGAGCAGAAAAACCCAAGAGCTGTCGGGACAGAAGGAAAGAACTTCCCATTTCTCTGGATAACGGGAGAATCTCCCTCATTCCTTTCCAGGGGCAGAAATCCACTGTGTTCCTCCTTCATCGGGGTCTTCTGGTGTCACACAACACCAAGGACCCTCCAAAAATTCTTAGAAGCTGTAGAGCACGTTTTGGAGCACAAGGTCTTGACTCTTCTTCTCTCTTGTGTATCTTTTCTGTGATGAGACCACCCAAGGTTCCACCTGAGATTTGGTGTGGAATGAAAGTAAAAGGTCCTCAATGCCCTGATCTCCAGGGCAGGCTGGAGCTTGGGAAGGAGGTGTTTTGCTTGAGGTCCCACAGTTCATGGTTAGCAAGGTTTGGGGCAGGAGAACTTCTCTTGGCTTGCAGCATGGTCTGTGCAGGGTTTGGGGTTCCTGGCTGGATGACACTGAAGAATAGGATTTTTATTAAGTTTTTGAAATACCCCAAATAAACATGAAATGGAGATTTCTGAGCAGGGTACAAGGGGAGTTTTGAAGTGGAGGATTGGGAATCAGTGTGGATCAGTGTCCACCCTGACTGCCGAGGGGACCCCGCAGGATTTGCTTCACCACAACTGCCTGGGGAGCTGGAATCTGCCGGGGGGACCAGCTGAGCAACCTCTCCCCTTCTGGATCACAGAGACCTGCAAACCCACTTTACAACCCCATCTGAGTTTTAAAATCCTAAAAGCCTTTTGGTGACTCTCTGCCCTTTAAAGTATTTCTTCCTTTCTTTCCTCTTATTCCACTTGTGTTCTTTGGGTCCAAGGCAGCAGTGAACCCATCAGCTTCTCCAGGGCCTGCCCGAGCCCTGGGCTGAGGGAGCTGGAGCAGGCAGCATCCCTGATCCCACGCTCAAAGCATCTCCCACACGCCAGACGCTGGAGCTGGAACCTCTGGGTTTGAGTTCAGCTGAATCCCAAAAATGGCTTTATTTTTGTTCTTCATCCCACTCCTGCTGGAACATTTTGCTGTCAGGGTGTTTGCACAAGGTCTCTTTCCCCCGGGGCACATCTTTCTAGCAGAGACCACACGATTTCCGTCCCCTTTATTCCCTGTGGATAAAACCTGGATCAGCTTTTCCTAGGCCAGCACCCCACACCCGGTTGTGCCATTAGGGGGTAGCATTTTCAGCCTTTTTCTACTTTCTACAGAAGCAGAAAAAAAACCCAAACCACTGATTCAAAAGGCTTGAGAGTCATTCTCTGAAATATTTGTTTTAGGATGCGGAAAACTCAGGGTGAGACACTGAGCACACCTGAGTTTAAGGTGCTCAGGTAATTTGGTTTTTTTTATTCTCTGGAGCATGAAAAGCTGGGACCATCTGCTGATTCTGCATTCCAGCCACATTTCAGGCAGCACCCACAGACTCCTACGTCCCTTCCAAGGTGACAGATTACTCATCCCAGTGTATTCATCCCTCTTTATCAAGCCTAAGCAGATCTCCTGATATTTTCCAGGCTGTGAAAACACCGTTTTCAGAAAGTGCCTGATCGTGATAACAAACCTCAACTCAGTGCTGTCACTCAGCACATTCCAAAATATTTTGCAGAAGAGGCGAATTTTGCACTTCTATGTGATTAAAAAAAAAGTCACTTGAGACCCTTGAAAGGGACTAAATTGCCCAGGGTCACCCAGCAAGTGAGGACAAGGTTAAGGTTGCTCTGCTTCTTCCTTCGTGTTTGAAGTCACTGGTGTGTGCAGGATTTTTTAACATCCGCAGGTTTTCAGTAGGAACCCAGTGAGGAGGGGTCACTGGGAATTTGGCATCTCCCTAGGAGGGAATTCACCCGGGGAGAATTTAAAGGGAAGAGCAGTAAGAGGAATGCTGGAAGGCTGGGGACTGAGGGATGGCAGCAACTGATGCACTGGGGGCTCTGAGAAGGGTGTGCAGATATTTGGGGGTGAACCCTTGGGGTGGGTGAGTCAGCAGGAGGACGGAGATCTGAGCAAGCCAACCCTGAGAGGAGGGATGGAAATCCAGAATGGAGCCCCTCCACGCAAGGAGGAAGGCAGGAACAAGCTGGTGGAGCAGAGCTGTTCATTCAAAGCAAACAGTATCAATAACCGGAGTTTATTCATTTTAGCCTCACCTCCACTTTCTGTCATTGCTCTGAAACAGAATATCCCAGCCCTGGCTTTGCCTGTGTCTGTTTTTATTATTTCTCGGGTTCTGGCAGCCTTTTTTTCAGCCCTGCAAAGAGAGGAGGAGGAGGAGGCGTGGTCCTTGTCCAGCTACTCCTGCACAAAAGTCTGGCACACCCGCAGGGGTGGAAACCCGAATTTCCTCCCCGGGGGCTGAGGAGGGGCGGGGATGTGGTTGTGTCACTGCACACAGCAAATGAGAGGCTGGTTAAAAAGAGGATGCTGAGCGGAGAGACAGGACTGTGGCACAGCAATCCTGGGAATTTGACAAGGGGATTTTGCTCCTCGTGGATTGGAGAGTGTTTGAAACCTGGTTCTGCAGGTGATTCACCTAAAAAAAGATGTGGTTCTGCAGGTGATCCACCTAAGCCAGACCTGGTGGGGTGTGCAAGGAGCAGAGGGCAGAGTCCCACGAGTCCCCCAGCAGGGGTGGGCTGCAGGACATGCCAAGGGATGGGAGATGTGCTGCTGGGACAAACGCTCACATCCAAGGGAATCAATCCAATCAATCAGTAGGATTCCGGGAGGAAAGGCAAACCCCTGTCACGTGTTCTTGACAAATAAAGTCCTCTACATGGCAAAGCAAAGGCTCCTGGAGTGTCTCTGACCTTCCTTTCCTTGGCAAGCCGAGCCAGTGCAGCAGGGGAAGCGCCTGGGGAGGGGCAGAGGGGGGTGGGCACAGCACGTTCTGCACCGAGCTTGGCTCGTGTCTCCAGCAGCAATCGGGATTTCAGGTGAGGATTCCCCAATCTCTTTTCCAATGCCATGGTGTGGCATTCACCAGCAAAATGACAGCTGGGTGTCACTCCTGAGCATCTCCTGCTCCCTGGCAGGGACGTCCAGCTGGAGTTTGGCAGCCTGTCTCTTGCTGAAGGTTCTCAAGTCTTTTGTGTCTCTGCATGATTGCGGCAGGGAAAATATTACCGTGGGTTGGGAATGAGCCTGCCTCCCCATGGGCCTGACCCAACCTCCCCAGGGCATCTGTGAGCACCCAGGGCTTTGTCACACTGGTGGGGCCCAGGGCGGCTCCAGCTGCAGGCTCTGTGCCCCTGGTGACACCGGAGAGCTGAGCAGGTGGGGTCCGGAGTGGGGACTGGGGTACTCTTGGGGTGAGCTGCAAGTACCTCCCACTGGGATGGCGGCGCGGCTGGGAGGACCTGGCCTGGGTCAGATTTACCCCCTGTGATCTCAGTAAGGGGCTGGACTGGCCAGACCCTAAGGAAAGAGGGGTTACACCCAGCCCAGCTCTCATTGGAGAAATGGGGTGCCTCGCTCACCCCAAAATGCCAGAGCAGGTCTGCTCTGTCCTCCCCCTGCAGGAGCAGGGCCGGGGACCCCAGGGGGACCTGGGCACAGCTGGGGGGGAGAAGCGCCCCCAGAAACACTTGCAGGGAGTTTTTGGGGGAGGGAGGATGTGGGATGCCTCCTTTACCTGTGGAGGGCAAACCAGCACGGGAGGGGTGTCAACAGCCCCTGCAGCACCCGCTGGCGGTACAGCCGTGTGTGCGTGTCCGGGGTCTGTCTGTCTGTCCGTCTGTCTGCCGCGGAGCCCTGCACGGGGGAAGCAGGACCCGCACCCCCAAACTCCTCATCGCCGGGGGGCGCTGGCAGCGCGGCGGATTTTGGGGAGGGGGTGATGCGGGGTAGGGCGGGGGCC
>VZSE01006618.1:2682-28269 GCA_013398275.1 Promerops cafer
GCCCTGGGCTCGGCCCCGCGGCCCCCTCCCCGTGCCCAGCAGTCGACGGGGAGTGGAGGGCCCGGCCCTGCAGCAGGCCGCCCGGCCCAGGCCCCTGTTACCTCTTTCCTGTCCAGAAATGAAAAGAGAGCTGTCCTGGGATTTTTTCTTCTGCAAAATGGGTGTTCACAGAGGCCTATCAGTTTTCTTAATAGTGTAACAAAGTGTCAATTCTCAAAGCTAATTACTGATTGGTTGTTTTTGTCAGACACGGAGGAAACTGCTAGCAGCTTCCCTCTGCATTACTTTCCAAAAGTGGCTCCTGTCCAAACCAGGACACTATAGCAGGGAGTTTGTTACAAGATGATCTTTAAATTCCTTTCAACCCCAACCATTCTATGATTCTATTACATTAGATGGAAAAAATAAACATAGGCAGTATTAATCCATGAGCCAAGAAGATGTTCAAACCTCAAAGTACGTGAGAGAACTCTCTGAAGTACTCTGGAGCAAATGAAGTTTTTACAGAGAGCAGGGCCCAACTCTTCAAGGACTTACGTGACTAGCTAGTGCTTTTAAAAGTGTTAAAATATGATTCCTTGTAAATGGTCTACATAGGAGAAGATAAAAATAAATTCAATCAGCAAATGTATCCGATAATTCTAGTAGCTCTTCCTCCAGTACTATGGAGTCCTACAAGCCATGTAAAATTGAGAAAAATATGTTTCTAATGAGGTTAATTATAGCGCATCCAGTGGGCATGTGTGCAGTTTTTTGTAACACCCAAGTTTATCACCTATGAGCATATATCATCTTTGTCCCCTAGTGGGAAGAAATAATCTTCCTGCATTATTCTTGAACAGAGGAATTTTTCAGTAAACAAGGCTAAGAAATTACCAAAGGAAAGGACATCCTTTGAAGAAAATCCTATTATAATGATTAATGTGTTCTGGCATTAACAAGACTGCAATGGATAAAATTTACCTGTTTTGGCCAATATATTACAAAATGGATAACAATAAGACTGCAAACAGCTCTCAAAATTATTAAAGAATGTAAAGGTTTATTCTACAATTAAGGGGAATGATGCAGGTGAGAACATGAAATGAGGCCAACCTACAAAATCGACTAGATCACTAATTAAGCCAAAGTAGTCCTTTTGGAGTTAAATGGCAGAGGTAAAAAATACGGATCATCTGACACCATTTATGTGAACAGTGGCTGTATATGGAACAGAGTGCCAAATCAAAGAGGTGGTGGCAATCACTTTGAAGAGGATTTGACAATTTTGACAAGACAAAATTAGTCAATGTATCAGTAAATGATGTTTGTTTCATGATTCCATAATGCTCTTGGCCAAGTAGGTACCAAAACATCAACACTATAACACAAGCCAGAAAACAAAAGAAGCCATATCAGAAGGAAAAACACACTACTCATCAGAAGGAAAAACACATTATTCAGACAGTATGACTGTATCACCTGAAGGGGCCACTTCGCAAATACTTCAGTGCAGGTCCAAACATGTACATACAAAACATTGGATTTACATGCTTTATCTGCCAGATCATTTCCATGCAAACATCCACACTTTTCAATGCGCCTATGATGAGACAAAGGTACTCAAAAAGCATTTACACCTAAGAACCAAAATTTTAGAACTAGATCTTAAGGCCATCCTCCCAGTTTACTACTTAAATATAAACAAAAGTATTGTCAGTGGAGCTTAGATTAGTATTTATAAAGGCAAGACAGTCTTCAAGAGAAGTTCCATTTTTGGCATTCATACACAAGTGTTATATAGCCTATAAATAAAGTCAACATTTTCACCATCCAGTTTGACCTCTCCTTCTTAAGGGGTACTGATGTAGCAGGAAGAAATGCTTGCCAAGACACTTTGAGAGGGGAGGATCCAGTCAACTGGAGGTTAGCAAACCTCCATCTACAAGAAGAGTCAGAACATAACATGGCCTGCCAGCCTGACCTCAGTGCCTGGAGAAATCCTGGAGCAGACACCTTGAGTGCCATTATGCAGCACATACAGGACAACCGGAGGATCAGGATAAGCCAGCAGGGGTTTATGAAAAGTGGGTCATGATCAACCTAATTAATCTCCTTCTATGACAAGGTGACTCATTTAGTGGATGACAGAAAGGCTGTGGATGACAGGCTGTGGCTGTGTATACTTGAGCTTTGCTGATTCCTTTGACTTCACTTCGCACAACACTCCCCTGCAGAAACTGGCTGCTCAAGGCTTGGAGAGGTGCACTGTCCACTGGGTGAAACCTGGCTGTGTGGCTGTGCCCAGAGACTGGAGGTGAGTGGTGCCACATCCCACTGGCAGCTGGTCAATAGCTGCTCAGTATTGGGGCTAGTCTTGTTTAGTATCTTTATCCATGATCTGGATGAGAAGTTGGAGTGACCTCTCTGTCACTTTGCAGGGGATGGAATGCTGATCTGCTGGAAGGCAGGAAGGCTCTCCAGAGGGATCTGGACAGGCTGGATCGATGTCTGAGGGCAAGTGGATGAGGTTCAATAAGGCAAAATACCAGATCCTGCACTTGGGTCACAACAACCCCAGGCAGTGCTCAGTGTGGCTGAAAAGCTGCCTGGTGGAAAATGATCTGGGGATGCTGGTCAACAGTGGCTGAACATGAGCCAGCTGTGCTCAGGTGGTTAGGAAGGCCAATGGCATCCTGGCCTGCATCAACAATAGTGTGGCCAGCAGGACCAGGGTAGTGACAGTCCCCCAGAACTCAGCACTCAAGTCCTGTATTCAGTTCTGGGCCCCTTGTGACAAGAAAGACATTCAGGTATTCAAGAGAATCCAGAGGGCAGCAGAGCAACAGAGCTGGTGAAGCTTCTGCTCTCTACAACTGCCTGAAAGGAGGCTGTAGCGAGGTGGAGGTCAGCCACATTTCCCAAATAAAAGGTGACAGGGACAAGAGGAAACAGCCTAAAGTTTCTTCAGGGTAGGTTTAGATTGCATATTAGGAAAAATTTCTTCACTAGAAGGGTTCTCAAGCCCTTTAACAATCTGTCCAGGGAGTCATCATCTCTGGAGGCAATTTAGAAGATATGTAAATATGGCACTAAGGAACATAGTTTAGTGTTGGACTTGGCAGTGCTGGGTTTGATCATTGGACTCGATGATCTTGGAGGTCTTTTCCAAATTAAATGATTCTAGGATTCCACAGAAGTGTTAAAAGAACAGATCTGTGCCCCACAGTCACTTCTTAGTGAAAAAAAAGAAGACACAAGAGCAATACTTACCAGCTGGGGAGAACAACCAACCTGCAAACAGCAGCAAGCTGTCAAATAACTACTTGTTGGCTTACAAGTGTAAAGGGTATGCTATCATTTTCAACTTGCAGAGTTACAGCCTGGTACTTACATGGCATGGGTTTTTTTAAGAATAGCTACAAAAGTTTTTAAACATATATTTTAAGCAAAATTATGGTGCATAACTAGGTTTTGTTCTTATAAAATAACAACAAAAACGAAGAAAGATTCTTCCATAATAACCTGAGAAAAGAAAGGCAGGGGGAAGTATAGAGAATGAATAGAGAGAAAAACTTTGTCCCTCTCAGAAAAAGAGACGGGATGAAGTTGGAACAAGGCACAGAATTAAATGCATCATACTAGACTGTGGATTCCATCAGAATGGATCTTTGTTTTTCCCCCATCTCTCCTGTCAGAAATCTTATAAACACTTTGGTTTTTTTTTTCATTCTTAATTGATGCATCCACAGGACACTTAGCCCCGGGAATATGGCATACATTGTACTGTGTTATCATGTATTGTGTTATTTATTTTTACTAGTCATTGTAAAAGATATAAACAAATCAGATATGATAATTTGATACTGATGCCATCCTACATGCAAATATTGCAAAGTTCTGACCTTCTTATCAATGTGCTTTTTTTTCCTATCACAATTTAAATGAGTTAGTATTTTGCCCTTACCTTATAAACAGATACATTTCCAGAGAGATCGAATAAAACAGTACTCTTTTAAACACAGCCCACGTTCTTGTGCATTTTCATCCTGCTTTTTCTGAATCACAAGCTTACATGTATGTGTATGCATTTATATGTATTTGTGGTTTATCATTACTTTTTTAGTTCTTTCTTAAGGGAAATAGCACATTGAAAGAGAAGACACACAAAACAAGCACATGTTCTGGACATGCAACTACAACACAATCAGTGCTTGTAAAATGTGGAAAGGTAGGTACAAAAAAATATGCAATATACACAGGATGCTTCCTCTCTAGCCTTCCCTTTCATCTTCCTGATCTTGAACATTCTGATCAAATCTCAAGCTATTCACAATAGTTCCAAAATGCTGAGTTTGTTAATGCACAGACCTCAGCAGGACAAGGACTGTTGAGGATGATTGATTGAAATTCATAACATGTTGCAAAATGATTTCTTTGAGATAGCCAGTAGGGAACTCTTGTTTGTTGAACTTATTATTCATTCATGTATTCATGAAACAAAATACAATAAAAGCGTAATCCCTCCATAGCGCCTGAATGATCACATTGAAATGAACCCAGTGCTTTGCAGTGCTAAGCAAGGTCTTTACTTTGCAACAGAACAGTTTTATATTGCAATATCATTAGCTGAGCCTAGAGTTTACATTATACTTACAAATCAGCAAGGGAAATTTAACTTGCATTGTAATCTAAGGTTATGCTGAAAATCAGATATTAAAAATACACTTGCATAATAACAACTGCTTATGGGACTTTTTATTTCCTCCTTCCTAAATGATTTAGCAATTACTGCATTGAAATGTAACTAAGACTGTGAATCTGCTTGCATTTTGGCGACTAAAATATGGATCAAAACAAACACAGGAATAATAAATACACTTTGCTGATCTGAAAGTTCTTAGAGTAAATCAGTAACAGGAAAATTGAGTTGTCAAACCTGTTATTTGAAAAACATTACTGACAAGGTTTGAATCAGACTTTCCTGTGTTTGAAATACTGATAAAATAAAGGACTAAAATGTAAAAAGAAAATTACTGTAAAATGATCCAGCACTGAAAGTGTTCACATTCACAAATATGAATGGGATATTTATAAATTTACTATATAGAATGATATGAAGCAATGCTTGATTTTCCATTCCTTACTAAACTTTGCTTTTGCTTCTCTTTCTAAACTAAATATTTGCATGTTTATATTCAGCTTGAGCTAGTTTTGCATTCTATATTCACATCCGATCTTATCTTGCGAAGAAATATATTTACACACTGTAGACATAAGGGTTTGCATTACTAACTTCCATAATTTGTCATTAATTTTCAACCACAGTAGATGCAGAGCCACTTGGCAAGGCAGTGTTACTGACCTGGCTGTTGTCAAAGTGTTTTGCCAAACTAAGAGGACTTCTGGAAATCATCTTGACAAATTGTTTCCTCTTGCTTCAGGAAATCCTCCCTCCTCTCTGCAAAATTCTTATAACTTGTGATAGAAGTTGATAAGGAGTCCTTGATTTTGAAAGGTCCAGGTCAGCTTTTCATTGAATTCTTCTTTTTACTTTTGATCAGCTAGACCAAAAAAGCTTGAGTTAACAAAGTATATCTGGCTGCATCAATTTAATTTGATTTTGGAGGAGATGGAGAAAATAATTAGGCGCAAACATAATCTTCCAAAGTTAAAATTAACCAGATGGGTAGATATTCATCTCAGCTCTCAACATGAAAGCTGAAGGATCCCTGTTTATGAGACACCTAGCTGACTGTCTTTCAAAAAAACTTCTTTCTCTTGCATTAATCTGTGTTCTTACCCCTTGAACTGGGAAAAGGACGCTAGTCAGTAAAGGCCGTGTCAGCTCTGTTCAGCTAGCAAAGAATGGCAGTGGATACCAAACACCATGAGAAGCTTTTAGGTGCAGAAGACTACCTCTTCCCTTTCCTGTGATCTAAGCATAAAGATTTGTACGATGGCATCCCAGCAAAGGGAAAAGTATAGTTTGATCTCTGATTTGATGCACTTGCGCAGCGGAAGTCTGTAATCAAGAAAGATTTCAGTCTTTTTGAATAAACAGCACCCTAATACTTGAACAGAGAAAAGCACTTAAGTTTGACTTCAAAATAATGTCTCAATGAGATTTAACACCACGCAAAATCTCACTTAATGTTATAAAGAGTGTTAGGGGTTTTTACTTGCAAAGATTTAAATATTCCCTTTTATTTACAGTTGATATCTTGACCTGCTGTTACTCCTGGCAAGCACTTTGCTGTGTTTATGCACAGAAGGATTGCTTTTGATGCCTCAAAGACAATAGTGTTTTCCAGATAATGGTGAAAAAACGGGGTTTTAAAGAAACTTTTCTTCAGTTGGGAAAAAGTGACAATTGTTATCAGCTTGTCATCACTTCACCAAGCACTTCTGAAATAACTTCAATATTTTTTGCATTCTTTTCTTCTACATGTTACTTATGGTATAAACTATAACTCAACAGGAAATCTAAAAGTATTAGAAGCAACTCTACACCACCTAACAAGACATTCTGCTAAGAAGTCACTTAACAATAAAGCTTCTGAGGCACTGGAGACATCTAAAAATATTATTTCCTATGCAATATTATTACTTCAAATGGTGACTCTGACTTGAGTCAAATTGGAAATTTTCAGAAAAGTAAATCTGGTTAACAAGCTCATAAATTGCAGAGAGTAAATTAAAAGGTTATTATTTCAGTCAAATAAAACTTGTAAGGTTCTTGCATTAGAAATAAAGGGTGAGGAAATAGGAATGAAATAAATTTTCTGAAACATATGTATAACCTCTTAGGAGTTTCTCTTAACAGAAAACAAGGTCTTGTTGGGAAAACAAGGTCTGCATGATGGGATGGGAGAATTTTTCTTCAGCTCAATAGTTTATGTTCTCAACCATTATTCTCATGACAAGATCTTTTTCTCATTATCAGGTACATGCAATCTTTCCTGCCAGTGTATACTATGAAGAAGTATACTTATATATCTGAATAGTGTACCTACAAGGCAGAGACTACTGGTAGGCAGAGAAGCTAGCCCAGTTTGCAGTAATTGTATTCACCCTGAGAAGAAGGAATAACTGGCTCAACAGTGCTGATGAAACACTATTGATGCAGCTATAAAGTTTTCAGGACTTTGATTAGCTCACGTATTTTTGCTTACCACATTGAATTGTGCATCATAACATCACAAGCACAAATGTGGACTACACACACACACACACACACACACACACACACACACACTCACCAAAGCCCTTCTACCAGTCCTTCTCCTCCAACCAAAGCTCTTACCAGCAGTAGCTTTCCTTTTGAAAGAATCAAATCCCTTCATTATCAGGCTGCCCAATGAGCTTTTTTGAAGCGCCACTCTCTTAAAAGCTAGATCCCTTCCTCCTGTCTTAAAATATGTCCAATACCTACATAAGATAGTCAGATCCAAGCCTGTCATGTTCTAAACCAAATAAGACCCCAAAAAATTAATCTTATTGTTAACTTCACACTGAAGCTGTTTCATCCAATCCTTGCCCAAGTAAAGCTCCAGCTTAACTCTTGTACCTCACACCCCATGGTCATTGTGCTTGCATTAATCTGGGCAAAGATAACTTGACCTAATTAATCAGTGATTGCTAATCATACATATATATTAAATGATTGCTTAAATTTTTATCCTGTTCTATCTTCAGGAGTTACCATATACCATATACCATTTCCTATACCAAATACTGACTCCAGCAAACATGAGATCTCATATGATGGTTAAGAAGAAGTGATAAGTCAACATTTCAGACAATAACTGTCTCCTTTAGGGATCCTTCCAAATGCCACTTTGAAAGACTCCTGTTAGATTCTAATTATCTCATTTTTGTATATTAGTTCATCTTTAACTCATCTCTTACCTTCCTAGTCAGGTAAAATTGGGCTGAACATCAGAAAGTGAGAAGATCTCTGAGAAGGACTATACACCCTGTGATGGTGGCTTGGGAAAGCACTTGAAGTGCATCTTTTGCTATGGGGGAGGCCTGATCAATGGCCACCTACAGTCTGTGGGAGTATATGGATTTCAAAATTCTTGCTCATTCATATTAGGAAAAAAGGTTTGCCCTGTTTAGCTCTCAGTTGTTACTCATTACAAACACAAACACCAGCTCAATGCTCAAATTAGCCATTACTAAATTTCTTAACATTTTACAAAACTATTTCAAAAACCACCTTAATCTGACCCTAGAGCAGAGATATTAAGATTTAAGTGTTTCAGAGCAGCAGTCTTTCCTGCTCATGCCCAAGTGTTTTGCACGCTGATTTCAACAGGGTGTGAAAATGACAGTGATTAGACAAGTGTAAATCCTCGTTTTTGTGTGAAGTTCATTTTAAGATCAAGGCTTCAATCAGTGTAGCCATGGCAATTTTATTGTAGCACACTAATATCCAAACTGTTACCATGGAACCGAGTTACAAAGACTTGGACAATCAATTCCAATTATAATAGTTAAATGGTCATGACTTAAATCGTACAAATGGCAATTTTCATACACATATTTGAATTAAATAATTCTATTTATTGAGAACAGAGAGAGTTGTGCTTAGCATTGTAATACCAAGGCATGTCATTCAGGATATAATGATATAATTTGCCCTGATATTCACACATGCTACTTTTCTTTTTCCTTTTTTATCCTATATTCAAGTGCCATTCAAAAGGATAGACTCCTGCTGTCTTTAAAGATCAAAGAAGCCAAGGAAATTACATCCAATCTGATCCTGAGCAATCAAACGTTCATATGTTCGATATTTCAAAAAGCAAACACATCAGCACCAACTGGAATTGGCTTTTACAAGGTAATTTTTTATCTGGAAATCAAATAATAGTACAATTAAATTTCCCTGTTCGTTGATTTTGGAATAAAGCAGAAGAAAAAGAATGGGTCAGGATAATCCAAAGCCATTTTAAAATATAGATTTGGTTATTATTTCAGAAAGAACAAGAATAAAAGGTAATTTTAACTTTTTTCTTGATTGGAAGCAAGAAGAAGGAGAAAAGAGTGAAATAGCAGACTAGGCAAAATAAGTCTCCTTGACTTAATCCTTCCTTCTAGCCTTGACAGGAGACACTGAATACTTTATTAGCACATACCTAATATACTGTCAAGTGGTCAGAGAACCAAATATTGCAGCTATTTCAAGGGTATCATTGTTTTGTGAACTCTGACATGAAAACAAGAATAGAGAATATCTGCTTCAGCAGAGCAAGTGAAGCATTCTCCACTCAGAGTCAAAGATATTTTGGAGCCTAAACATTAGCTACACTTATTGCTCATTTGGACAAACAATCAAAGCACGCAGAAATCAAAACAGCGGGTTGTTTATTACGTGCCATCTGCCACCAACATGACATAAACTTGGACAGCGTGATCCATTACTGTTTGTGCAACAATAGCATGGAAGTGTTTACTGGCAGCAAGCTTTTATTGAGAAAGTGAGTTTATTTTGCAATTGTTCAAAGAAGATTCCAACTTGCTTATATAATTTCTTGGGCAAATGTTGTGTCAATCAAGTGCCTGTTGTCCTATTCACCTGGAAAATCAAATGTATGACAAGAACAGAAAAACCTACACAAAAGCGTGACCATTATGCCTCTGCAAAGTAAAAAAAAATGCCTGCAGTAAAAAACATCACACTGATTTAAGCACTGCTGTCAACATTTGCTTCTTTTAGGCCCTAAGGACCAATAGACTCTTACAGAGAAGCAAATCTGGGTCTTAGAGACAGGCAGAGCTCCTGCTACTGATTATTCACAGTCGGGTCCCCAGAAACTTTTACCACATTTCATATTTTTCAGTTTGAAAGAATCCACTGCTTATATTGAAGCCTCCTTTTTCCCAGAAATTCAATCTATCAATAAAAATAGAACATCAGCATAAAACACCCCACAACCATTAAAACCCCACCAACAACAGAAAACCAACCCTTCAGAACTGACTTTTACTTCTGACTTTCCCTGAAGTGTTCAGTAAATTAATATATGACTATCCACCTAAAAAATCATTATCCACCAATATTGTCCCTAACCACAAAATAATACTATTCACTGATGTGAAACCAAGTTGTAAACCTCTATAACTAACCATCTCTGTCACAGCCTCCTTTCTCTTAATTGCATGTGTATTTCGCTTCTAGGGTAAGCAAATGACACAAAGGAACCAAGTTTGACAGTTAATTTATTGTTAGAGTAGTCAATTATTAATTTCTTTTAGCTGCTTCTTCCATCTACTTGAACAGTAAAATGAAAACTAGTACCTTAAAAGTTAATGCTATACTAATGTGAGGGGGGAAAAAAGAAAGGAATAGAGAAGAAATAACACTGAATCAGGAGAGACCTGAAAATTCAGAGATCTGGTTCACGGACCTACTGAGGTTGACGAAAAATCTACAGTATTATGGTGAATTATATTCATTCCCCTACTCTAAGAGCAAAGAGAACAGCACATCACACATTTACAATAGTGTTTCTCAAGTCTAAAGGATTTGAACAGAACTTGAAAGAACATCATTGATGTTTCTGATTTGTAACAAAAAACCCTCAAGCAATTAAAGACTTATTACATTTCATTCCATATTACATCATATCAAATTTCACTTCCATATCAGATATGTTCCTATTGTCCTATTGTTCTCCCAGGCAACCAGCAACTGGACAAGAGGACACAGTCTTAAGCTACACCAGGGAAAGTTTAGGCTAGAGATCAGAAAAAATTATTTACAGAAAGAGTGGTTGGATATGAGCAGAGTGCCCAGGGAGGTGGTGGAGTCACTGTCCCTGGAGGTGCTTAAAAAAAGACTGGACGTGGCACTCACTGCCATGGTTTAGTTGATACGAGGGTGTTAGGTCAGAGATTGGAGTTGATGATCTCCAAGGTCTTTTCCAACCTAGCTGATGATTCCATGATTGCGGACAAAGCAGCCACAAGCTGTATCTGTGTCTCATGGAGCCAATGCCAGACTTCTCCAAGCCAGACCCCTCACTGACAGCAGCAGCACCTCTGGGACAACAGATTTAAGAAGGGGAAGAATTTATTGTGCAGAGCAACAGCCCGGTGGATACCAAGGTCAGTGAATCATAGAATTATAGAATCATTAAGGTTGAAAATACCTCCAAGCTCATCAAGTCCAGCTTTTGACACCATATTCCCATGCCCACTAAAACATATCATGAAGTGTGTTAAAGAGGGAGGAGGTGTTCAAGTACTGGAGCAGAGATTCCCCTGCAGCCCATGGTGCAGACCATGGTGAGGCAGCTGTGTCCCTGCAGCCCATGGAGGTCCATGGGAAAGCAAAGATCCACCTGGAGCACAGGGAGGACCCCACTCCAGAGCAGGTGGATGCCTTACAGAAGGCTGTGATCTTGTGGGAAAGCCACACTGGAGCAGGCTCCTGCAGGACTTGTGAGCCAAGGAGAGAGGAGCCCATGTGGGAGCAGATCTGCTAACAAGACTTGTGGCTGTGCCTGGATTCCGTGCTGGAGCAGCCTGTTCCTGAAGAACTGCACCTCCTGGAAGGGAGCAGGAGCACTGGAGCAGGGGAAGTGTGTGAGGAGTTCTCCTCCTGAGGAGGAAGGAGCAGCAGAAACAAGGTGTGAGGAACTGACACAGCCCACCCCCCTGTCCCCCTCCACTGCTGGGGTGGAGGAGGTAAGGTAACACGGATGAAGAGGACCTGAGGAATAAGGGAAGGGTGGGGAGAAGCTGTTCTGAGTTTCAGTTTTACTTCTCATTATTCCACTCTGAGTTGTTGGGCGATAAATAACTTCCTCAGGTCTAGTCTCTTTTGGCCATGATAGCAATGGGTGAGCGACCTCTCCCTGTTCTTATCTCAACCCATAAATCTTTGGTTGTATTTCCTCTCTCCTGTTCAGCTGAGGAGCAGAGTGATAGAGCAGCTTTGGTGGGCACTTGTCATCTAGCCAAGATCAACACACCAATACATACACTTAGGCAGATTTAATCCTATCTAAGTAGTTGTCCTAATCTTGTATGTTTCAGCAGCAAGTGGACTGATTTGGTATCCATTCTGTAGATGCAAATGCATATTCATGACCGCAAAAACCTGGGAAAGCAAAGATTTCTATGGAGAGAATCCAAACAAAATTAGAAGTAAAATAGCATGACTCATTAACTCCAGGCAATGCCAAATCCTCCTCAGCAGAATGATTTCTCTTCCAAAGTCTTAATATGTTATGTTTTCATACTCTTCACAAGGCTTTTGGTTTTATGAATAAATGTTTTCCATACCACAAACTGATGCATTTAAGTACAAGTTTTTTCGTATGAAAGCTAAAGAAAACCATTAAAAATTCGCCTAACCCAAGAAAATAAGCTACTGAAAAACAAACATTTCTCCTACTACAACAGTTCAGATGCTGTGTTTGGGTGTGATCAAGTTGTTTGGTCAGAGGAGGCCTCCTGCATTAAGAATAATGAAAATAACCGATAGTCCACATATGTCATGGGTTCCTTAACTTTTTGACCTCTAAATCCCTGTCATCTCTCAAAATCACTCATCTTTTTTTTAACATTAAAACACTAGAGATGTAAGGTGTTCCCTGAATGAAGATGAACTGAAGCCTGCCTTGAAGACCAGCTGTACATACATACATACATACATACATACATACATACATGATCTTGCTGACCACAAGGTGGGTTTTGTATTAAAAATGCCTACAAGAGAAGATAGTAACCATACTCTCAATATATTAACAGCATAGTTTAAGCTCAATCAAAAACAGGTTCGCATTTGTATTTAATAATAGTGAAATCACTGTAGGCCTGCAGCCCCATTTTTAGATTTCAAGACCTTCCTTTAGACTACTTTAACCTCGAGGGCAAATGGTATAAGAATATTTGGGGATTAGTAATATGGACAATTGAATTAGTAATAAAGAAATAAACCCCTTATATATAGAACTAATAACAATAAATACAAGGTATTTAATTAAGCCTCAAGTTCAATGTTTATTCATAAAAAGTTCAGTTTTCCTAAAATAAAGGGTGATTTTTTCTGAAATAGCAGCATGCAAAAAACATTTCTGTACACAAATGCAACTATTGCTTAATAAGCGCTCTTCATTAAAAAAAACCAAAACTATCAAAAAACCCCACCAAATCTATCCTGAATCAAATTTTCATTGGAATTATTTCTACCTCAGAATAAAAAAGACATTAGCAAAATATTTCAGTCAGGCCTTCCAAATCTCACTATTCTACATTGTTCCAACTTAAACACATTTAAAACACAACAAAACCCAGCAAGTATCATCTAAATCATACACCTACCAGTCTTCTTCCCACAAGCCTTGAAGTCTGAAAGTTACCATGGAAACAAATTCTACATTTCCACAAATTAGAAGAGCCAGTTAAAAACAAAACAAAACTAAAAAAAGATATTAACTCATTGCTAACTCTGCCTTATTCAATGTATTAAGAAGACCATGGCTAACAAGCCTTTAAAAAGGAATAGTGAGAGTGACACTCTCATTAATTAATTAATTAATTTGCCAGGGATCCAAAGCAGAATGGCTTTCAAGAAAGAAAGAAAGAGAAACAAGCTACAGTGTTTCATTCAAATAAGCATTTTTTACAGTGCATTTAACAACACCCCATTGTATCTGTTAATATTGCCACTAAACCACAAATTACCCTGTGACCTAGGTGGAGAGGCAGAACTGCTGGCTGAAGCTTTGGATTCAAGTAGCATATACTCAAAGTGTGGCCTACATCAGAGAATTACAGAGATTTTATCTCTCACAGCTTTCGTTTCCTATCTATAAATGGGGATGGCATAGCTTGTAAGAGCAGATAATACTTGGAAAAGGGACTGTTTAATGTTTATCTGCATGTCATACAGCGTCATACAATTGCCATATTGTGCTGTGCTTATATTCCATGATGTTTATCTGTGACCTTGGGCAACACAAAGCAGCTGGAACTCCCAAGGTCGTCTCTTACGTCCACAGAGGTCAACAGATGCATCTCCTGATACTTATTTTATAACAAGGTCCAATATATTTCAGACTATACCTGTATACAGTAAAAGTAAAAGTAAAGTAAAAGTACATAAAGGTATATAAAAAATTCAAACACAAGGCCTGAAAGCCAAAATATGCACAAATGGGGATCAGATATCCCTGCTCGACCTAAGTCCATGAAATTTCTACAATTGGATAAGTTACTCCTGGAATACTTGTTACTGCAGAAATCCATTTCTTATCCACAAGATGCAAAAATAATCAGAAATGGTTCTGATATAACAATTGCTTTCAGAGTCTTCTGCCTTTGGGAGACATTATTCTCAAAATATCCAACACTGAGGTGCATCATCATCTTCCTGTTCAGTTCAAAATCTTATTTCATAGAATCATAGACTGGTCTGGGTTGGAAGGGACCGTAAAGATCATCATAAAGATTTGAACCCCCTTGCCAGAGGCAGGGACACTTCCCACTAGCCCAGGCTGCTCAAAGACTGATCTAGTGGAATTTATCCTCTGAGTTCCCACCATTCATTTTTGCCTTTTTTAATCACTATATTGATCTTACACATTGTGTCTTCTGAGAATGCCCACAGTGTGACAGTCCTGATAATGGCTCACACCATGTGAATTCCTATCAATTACAAACCAGTTTCTGAACACTCCCAGCAATGAAGTACATCAGATAGTTATTGTTCTTAACATAGCCCAAAGATAAACACACAAAGTTTTTTCCCCTTTATTTCAGTTGCTGTTTCTAAGAGATCTTTGAACCATGGCAAGCCATTTACCAGCAATTTTGAACTTGTGAAGTAAAGAGTCATATCAACCGAAAAAGTTTAAGATTAGGAGTTGACAAGGAGTCAACAGATCTTTGGAATGCATTACAGTGGTACCCTGTGTGCACTAGGAAAAAAAAAAAAGCCATCTCATTTCTACTTCAGGTTTTTTTCATACTATTCCTTACTTCTCACAGTTAAAAAACTCCTCATAAAATTAATGTTTTCTTCACCCTCAATGCTAAAACAGTAAACAAAAGCAAATATCTAAAGAATCTTTACTTTCTTTACTTAAAATAAAATGCATAAATATTACTGGGATTTAATTTGTTTACTCTAATTATGTATTAGACACAGACTAACTTTTTCCAGTTCTCAAAAATAGGTATGGCTAAAATGGGAAGTCTATAATCTTCAGTGTTATTCTTCCATGCTGTTTCATTGCATGCAGTAAAACTATTTCTAGAAATTCAAACTCTTTTAAACCTATTGTAAAATCCAGTTCTTTTTTTTCCTTTGTTCTAAAAAACATTCCTCAGAGGAAAACCAAGACGACATATACTACTTTTGCTATAAAAAATTCAAATATGGAAAAAAATATTTTTGGCTTTATAAATACCAAATATAATAGCAAATTCCATCAAATTTCCTAGGACTATTGGCACAGCATAAACATTCACTTTTCTAATTTAGAAGTATGTTTGAATGTTTTCAGATGAGAAAAATTAGGTGTTTGTGTGGCTTTAAGACATCCTTCTAGTTTCAGACTAGCTACTGCCTCTAGTCATTAAAGAAAATTCGCAACAGAGCTGATAAGTAAAAGCATTTATCATAATAAAAGAAAAAAGTATCACATACTAAAAGAAAGGGGGGAGAGAGGGCAACTGAGAATTGTGTGTTTCTCAAGAGAAACAGCACAGAGGATGCTGATTAAGCACTACCATCTAAACCAAAACATAACTTTACTTCTTTCCCAACTAAAAGAATATACAGTAATCATAATTAAAAACAAACAAAAACCCAAAAACCCAGTCTCTGATTCAATCATCTTAGGTTATTGAGTCTCTAAAGCACCTCTGTATTGTTTTTCTCAAGCCCATTCTCCTTCTAAGGTTTGATCACCTGTAAAATTGTAGTCTCCCTCAGGCTGGAGACTCAACATGTGTTTTTTCCTACATCTTCTGTCAAGCAGAAAAGAAATAAGAACATCTTCCATGATATTTGTTTATATAAAGTGATTGCCCTACAATTTGTAAAGTGTCAGTGCATTTTGAAACTTTTTTTTCTCATAGCAATAGGATGCTCACACATTCAACACAACTTTTAATGTGATATGCTTCAGCAATTCAAGTCATTAATATAATATTCATATGCCCACTATCTGCATTGGAAATTGATTTGCTTTCCAGAAATCAGTAAACACAGAAGTTTAAAATTCTGGTTTTGTCATTTTAGAATAATCATCTAAAGTCAACATAGCTTTAACAAAAAAATCTTTGCCAATTTCAGACTACAGTCCTGATGTTACCTTAAACTGATCTTCATGTGTAGTGTCATCACCAGTTTGCAATTTCATGGTGTTTCTTGAAAGTTTGCTTCACCTTTGCTTCAAACTCATTTACTGCTGATCCTTGAATACATTCTACAAATAATCCTTCTTTCCTGTATAGGAAATAGAAAAACACTTTATTCCCTAAATAATGCACATTTTATTTTTAACCAGAAGTCGAAGAACAGTTTGGTTTCTCATTAATATAATAACTTGAACAAAAAGCATGTTATTTTTTGACCTGTATTCTCTTAATGTCAAAATTGCTCTTCACACAGCCTCTTGAACATTAACCTTGTTTGTAAAGTGCAGATTATTTCTTACAGAATCGACTAATACTTCCCTTATGCATACCCCTAGAAATATGTAGTACTCTAACTCAGACAATGTTGTGTTGCCTTGTTCTTCAGTTCAATGCATGTTTTCTTATGTTCAGTAACATGGAAAAATTCCTATGCATTTTTAAATTCTAACCAGTGTTCTTACATCTTGCAAATGTACAACATTGCACACCTGTTATAGCATTCTCATCTGTTTCAAATGAAAAAAAACATTCAGAGAAATCTAAGGTTTTCATTTTCTGTGACATTTCTGCCTCTCTCAAAAGTCTGGACATGCAATATACTTTTTCACAGTCTTATGTACAGTCTGAAAACTTCACTCAAGTGAACTTCTGTAGATTTCTATCTTCTGAAAACTGGCTTTTTATTTAGGCTAATTTTAAACTAACTAACTTCCAGCCATATCCCTGTTTTTTACTTGACATAAGGAACTTTAAGCAACACATGGGAAATACCATAGACTGTAAGATCTCCCAGTCTCTCAGACACAAGACAACAATCAAAGACAGCATTAGCATCAAGCAACGTTTTCACAGACCTTGAGTGGCTGAACCATCACATCTCTCAACACAGCTGACAGCTTGCCCTTATTTAAAGACATTAGCAATGTCTTCCCAACAATAGGCCCAAGTCTATTCCACTTCTTTTCCACAGCTATATAAAGGGATAGATCCCATATTCAGCTGGCTGTGCAGATCTTCTTAGCATATCTGAGACTGCCAATCAGGGCACAAGACAAAGATCAGTCAGGGTGGGATCCTTAGTGTCATACTCCTGGTGTCATTTCATTAATTGCTGCAGAAACCATTCTATAAATGTTCAAATTGTATGTATGGAGAAAATTGAAGCAGTGTCTCTTCTTCAAATCTACTTTCTGCTATCATAATGCCTGCTTTAAAGTTATATTCTTGCAGAAAGGTTTTTCACATTTTATTATTTTTTTCCTTGGAAAAGCATCCACTAAACTTTCAACTCACATGCATATTTTAACCACTAAAAATATAATACAATTGGAGAAGAAATTGAGCTAAAAATTTCTGTTGGGAAAAATCAGACCATAAAGTGTAACAAATACAAATACTATCCTGCAGTTATGACCAAACTGACTTTTTTTGCTGCTGTCCACTAAAATGTTTAACCAGCTCCAGATTATTACATTTGCCTTTTTATTAATCTTATCTACACTGTCATTTTCCCAGAATACTGCAAACATTGCATAAAGTCTTGTACTTATGGTAAATAAGGTCTATATGGTTATCCAGGAGCAACATAAAGTATTTTCTATGAACTAAAGACAAAATTAAACATCTGAAAATGAAAACCTTAGGAAAAAAGGACAGCTGAGGTTTGCTGCCAGAATATATTCTTTATACTTAAACATTCATACTCTCCTGTCAAATTTTCAAGCAATTATAGTAAACAATATTTAGTGTAATTTAATTTTAAATCTTATGCTAATTGTCAGTGACCTTTGAACCTTGGAAACAGTGCTACCATCCGCATGGCAAATGTAATTATGGAATCTGATTTCCTATATGTTGTAAGCAATGAAACTGCTTTAATTGACACTGATATATATTTGCAATAACTTTTCTGTAAATTAAAAATCAATGCCAATAGTAGCTCCCTGGATCCTATTTTTATCAGACTGTTTATTTCTGTAGAATTGGAGATATGCAAGAGCAAATATTTTGCAGAATGTACAATATATGTTTTAAATCCCAGTGTAGTTTTCATGCATGCCATTTATGTGAAAATCTTGCATATCTCGCACTTATGTACACACAAATAAGGACAAATCCCATCAGATCTAGGCTGCCTTCAGGAGATTTTGCTTCCAGCTGATTTTTGATTGATTGTCAAGCATGCTTCACCATGACTAAGTGGGATATCATTGTATTATCTGGTTTCAATGCTGCAGCACATTGTAGATATCCAAAACAGGTTTACAAAAGAAACTAGAAGTAGAATTACTCACTTTCATTGTTATTTTCCAATTTTTATAAGGCATTCTAGATTTTAAGCTCTTCAGTGCTCTTGTGAATACAAAGATATTCTTGGCAAACACTGCTAACATTTTTCTCCTATTTTATAATTTTTTTTTGTCTCCATCCTCTTCGTTTAAATGTCGGAAAGCAAACTAAAAATACAAACGTATAAAATATATTTAAAACTTTACACCAAGAAAGGTACCTTTGTTCAGCATCAATAAAAACATTCTGCCATCTGGATGCAAGCATTCATTAAGAATTCAGGTAAATTTCAGACTAGGCTTTGAAACAGTCACAATAGCTGCTGTGGGGAGTGGAAGGAAGGTGGTCTTTGTGGTTTGAGCCCTCAAAAACAACACGCTGGATTGAGTAAAGTATTTTTCTATTGTCATAAAAACCACAACAACTTAAAATTTTTCCCCAAAATTAAAAATGCTAACAGTATATTTTGAAACTATGGTGTTAACCATATAAGCTATATCTTAAATAAAGAGGGATTGAGGAACAATGAAGAGAATAACAACACTCAAAGGTCTTGCTCTCAGACACAGCACAGGGCCACATCTGATCTCACAGTGGTTTATCCTGCTGTGACTGCATAGACTTCATTAAGTTTCATCCTTTATATAAAAACAAATGAATACATAAATAGAAAGCAAAGATTGCACAGATTTTACAGTGGGGGGAGGGGGTCAGGGGGGAGGTGCAGAATCTAAATTGGGAAGCATCCAGCTACAGCTCCAGTTCTGTTTTCAAAGGCTGTTTGTTCACATTGTACTCCTTAGCAAGGAAGCTAATTTACATCATAGCTGCAAAGCAGCAAAAACAGTGTGGTATTATCAAATATCAGGGAAATTTTGCCTCTCAAAGAAATAACATTTTCAACATGTAATTGAAACTCAATGTGATGTAAATTAGGTCTTTATGTTAGAAGACTTAAACCACACCAGCCCCTTGTAATAATTTCAACTGAAGCAGAAGACTCTCTTCTTTTCTGTGTCCTTTCCTAGCAGTACTAGTCAGATATCAGGATGTACCTGATGTACCAGCAGGATTCACTCTCCAGAGAAAGGATAATCACCACTCCTCTCACTCCAGGTTCTTTGCAGCTAACTGCATTTAGGAAGAAGGAAAAATAGGAAAAAAAAAAAAAAAAATCAGACAGCTTCAAAACATACTTAACTTTTTTAGCTCACAGAAAAATGCACATTTTTGTGACCAGTGAAATAATCCATTTTAAAAATAAAAGAACGAAAGAAAAATTCTGTAAGCTGGATTTTGTAAATGCCACAGAGTCTCAGCACACCAACTGTACCTGTAGTTATATTTTACTTACAAAACAAACCATCGACCTTTAATTTGCTTCTGATGTAGCCTAAAAGCACTTTATAATATTAAAGCTTATTGATGCCTGTAAGACCCTCTTACCTACAGCTATTTCAAATGTAGTGAAATAATGCAACACTAATCACTAAGACTTTTATTCCATAATAGATGTTTTTCTCACTAAATCAATTCAAAGGCTAATTGGGGTGGAAGGTGACTATCTCTAGTGGTTATAAATACATTTGCATTGCTATCAATCTTTTACCCGGCTGATGTTTAACGAGGCTGAACCGGAGCTCGGCGCGGTGCCGCCGGTGCCAAGGCGTAGCCAATGCTGCCATCCAGCGGCGCAGCCAGCGGCGGTGACAGCGGCGAAGGGTTCCGTTCCTCCGCGGGGATGGCAGCCGTAAAGGGCTCCTGCGCTCGGCTCCACCTTCGTCCTGCCGGGCCAAGCGTCCCAGCAGCTCTCCCAGCCTGAAGGTCGTGCTGCCCAAGCTCCCTCAGCGCTGCTGGGCTCCCGAAACTCGACCCATCTACTGCAGCCAGAGGTGTAACAGAGCAGCAAACACCCCACACAAGTTAAAACTGACAAGCCTCGCCTCGAGGAAAAGACAGACCAGAAAAGGTTATTGATTCCTTCAGTGTGTCCTGGACCAAAGCCTATGTCTCTCATATATTCCAAATCACTCAAAATATCTATAAGTATGTTTCATCCTCCCACCCAGCGAGAAGTCACTTTTTAAAATAAGCTGCCTCACACACACAATCAAAAAAAAAAAAAGCACAACTGTACTTTTATCAGGCACATAATTTAACGTATTATTTAAACTCCACAAGTCTCAGGTGTCAGAGAAATATAGAAACCCAGTTTACTTTAAAAAAAAAAAAAATCAACCCTGAGTATGTCTGAAACAGGTGATACCGCTTTCCTTAGAGAAACTTAAATAAACATTTCTGGGCTGAAGAATGTTTAAAAAACATTCTTACAGCATTTGCCTAATGAGAAATATGGAGATATGTGATAGATAGCATCTGGTTTTCTACCAGAGAAGTTATTGGAGGAAAGAGCTGTTTTATTTATTGGTTTGTCTGTGAAATAGTGAGATTATCCAAGTCAGCTCAGCAGTACTTTCCTCCGTGCATCATTTTTGTGTGGACAGCTTGCAATGAAGTGTATCTTCCCCTTCAAGACAGGAGGCTCTAAATCAAGTATTTTGCATACCCCTGCAAATTTTACCCATCACCAGCCAGATTGCTACAAGCATTATCCACAGAAGGATCATACATAGTCAATGGCAAACATACAATAAGCAAGCAGCCAATACAACATTTATGAAGCCACATTATTACTAGATGCTCTCTAGAGTTTTACAACCAGAAACTTGAAGTAGCCAGTTGCTGTTTGTTAGCAGACTGCGTTAAGTGAAGACAGATATTATGATTGCAGAATTTTGCTTTCATCTGCCTAATGTTGCAGTAAACAGTTCATAAACTGTAAGTTATGATATTAAGGCAGTGGGCAAAAACCTTGCATTCTGTCTGTTATTACTGAGATTTTGTAAATATAGTGTCAGAAGACAGTATTTCCTCTGAAATATTAATGCTGCAGCATGGTACTTTACACTACAAGTAAAGACAAGACAAGCCTTTGTGTCAATGAATACACAGGCTAAAATGAGTACAGAAATAGAAGTGGAAGGCTAAGGGAGAATAGCATCACAAAATGAACAAAATAAAGTTAGAATTAACTATATACATAAAAGTAGTTAATTGCACTTTCTCTAGCTACAGTGAGAATTTACATTGCTTTTTAAAAGGAAATAAAGAGCATACTTGTTAGATGATAAAAAATATATTTAAAAAGCTTTATCAGGACTTAAATCAAGAATACACATTGGAAAAAAAAAAAAGAAAGGTCCAGGAAAACAGTTCACCTTTGAAAGCCTGTGGCTAAACAGTGAGTGAACATTACAAAGAAGATCAAACTCTCTACAAATGTGGTGCATATGCTGTAGCATTAATATTTTTTCTTTAATGTGTTCAGAGATCACAACTGATGTCACACTGACATTTTTAATTTCTGCCTTGAGGACTTTTAAACAGAGATGCATATAATTAGAAAGCAACTGAACTGACTACATTTTCTCATTTATTAGCTGCTCAGAAATCGAGACCTTCACTGATTATTGAAAGTTCCAAAACATGACAATTTGAGACAAATCTATCTGGTTTCCATGGTGTAAGCAGAAATGAAAAATTAGAAACTACATGCAGACAAAAAATGCCAGGTGTCAAAACAAGCATTCCAAGTAGGAAAAGGATAGCAATTGTCCATTTCAGATTATCTCCTTGACATTGTGAAATATTGCAACACATTCTGAACAGCAATTAAAACTACCAACAACCACCAACAAAACACACACATAAACCAAAAATCCAAACCAACAACAACAAAAACCACAAAGCCTGGAACATAAAATAAACATTAAAAAGTATTCAGAACTATATATCAGGAAATGTTAATGAGTCAGGACAATCAAGACTACAGTCAAAACCTGCCAATTTAACTAATGTTGCAGGTGTTTCCGAATTTCCTTACCACTGCCATGCCACAGCAATAGAGGGGACATGTGTGAAATCAGGCCCTTGGACTATGACCAGCTAAAGTTGCTCAGTGACAGTCTAAGGTAAGTTTCAAAAAATTCTGGTAACATCAGCACAATGACAAGCAGAAAGAGATATTTTACAGCCAACAAAACTATCCCAGTTATGGGGTAGCATTTTATGATCTTGCGTTTCTGATTATCAGCTTCTCAAGTTCTGCAATTATTGCACAGAATTATGTTATTTCCTACATTTATTTCCATATCACTCATTTCCTACATGTGCTAATGTACATTTCAAAGTTAAAAAATCCAAACCAACAAAAACAAAAAGACAAAAAAAAGCCCAATCAAAACCAAAACCACCACCACCACCAAACGAAATCCACCCTCTAACATTAAAAGAACCTCAAACAAAATAAAAAACTCCTACAAACCAAAACTAAGATTTGGATAAGCTTTGTTTGAGAGCTTATCCAAACATTCCTACATGTTGAACTCATGTAGAAAGATTAACAGCAAGACTTTCCATTCATCCAGTGTCTAAAAGAGGTACATGCCAATTCACAAAGCAATCAGGCAACTTCATCAAAGAAAAATTAAAATTCAGTGAGGTTATTAAACTGATAAATATTGGTTATGACTGTGAACATTCCTGAACTATGTAATGCTGAGGGAGTTGATTACTGGGAGAAATATTAGTATCATCTTTCCCTTTCTCACTGTCTTTCTTAGGTGTCTGGAGGTGAACACTGACAGTGACAGACTACTCTGCTTAATACACATTCAGTCTACTGCAACATGGCTGTTCTTCCAGCGTGACTTTCAAAACCTTACCCGTTTTCACTCTTACTATGAATTAAGCATATTAGGAAACACTACCTTTGAAAAATCAAAAAATTACATTAGAAATGTCCTTGCAATCACTTGCCTATGCTAAGACGACTTGTGGTTTCTGATAAGCCATTTTAGTTTATTTCATTAAAAGCTTCACAGCTGTTGTTCCAGACAATCTTTTATCTCCACATGACACGTGGACTAGAAGTGATCTGCTGAGCTTCCATGCAAACTGATTTTGCACCTTTAGCTCTGCACCTTCATTCACAGGCTGTGATGTCACTGCCACACTGCTCTGACATCCCTGTGCTTGCTGAAGGGAAGGTGCAAACAAGCACAGTGTCAGTGATGTCCACACATGAACATTTTACCTCTGCTAAAAGGGAATGTTTGAATTTAAGTCACTAAAACACTTCAGCAACTACAAAGTTCAGTGTATGATTATTCTGAAGTTTAAAATTGTGACAACTATTTATTTTTTGGTTTATTTTGTTTTGATGTAAGAGTAGCATTCATATTTTTAAAAATGATAGTTTTTTCTTGTATGGTAAGATCATCCACATGGAAGCAGATGCAATTTTTCTGCTGAATCAGATCCTAATTCATATCACATTTATCCAGGAGAAATGCCCTAGTTTTGTCATACTATGTTAATGTCTATTGAAACAAAATTGTAATCTTTTCAGTACAACAGATTTCCTTAAAAGACTCTCATAGGCAGGTTTGATCTTTATATTACAAATTTCATTTCATTGTAAGCTCTTACATTTATATTACTGCTTAACATGAAGTCTCACTGAAATGTGACCTGACAATTTATATCTGTATTTATTCATGCTAAGCTTTCTGCTTCACAGCCACTGAAAGTGTAGTATATTCATTGCAGAAATAATAGTTCCTGCTATTTCCAACAAAGAAGGTCACACCAAGCTTCACGTGAAAGAAAATGTAATGTTTAATGTTTTTCAGTTGTGGCACACCTTTTAAACTCCTTGTTATAATCATCAATAGTAGAGGATGTCTGCAAATTTCTTTTTTTCCCTAACTCCATTTTCTCTCTTTAAGTCAGGAAAGTAGTTTATGTATATGACACAAATAGGGGAAAAATTAACAAACACAGATTCAAAGCTTACTGAGCTATACAGTTAAAACCAAACAAACCACACCAAGCCACTGAGGCTCAGGCCTGTCTGTGCCTGAGTTTCATTCATGTATTCTTATCCCATTAGCAAAATCTTACATTTTTGGCATATGCAAAGAAAGGATCCCAAAGAGATCTGTGAGCTGTTGAGCTTCGTGTTCATATTAAACCAGATCAATAAGAATAACTGCACAGTTCTAGTTCCTTGATGAAAGATGTGGTCGATTTTTAATTCAGTTTTATCTGCACACTAGTACCTCAGTTCCTAGCTTGTCACCAGTATGTGTCAACCGTAGCTACTCTGCTAATTTCTGCATTACACATTTGTACATTACACTTCCAAAGATATTGAAGGCTCAGAACAATAGATATTGCTGTCACGGAAAGACAGCTTCTGAAAATTTGTGTGCATTTTTCTGGTTAAAAACATTGGTTGCTTTTCCTTTCTGTATTTTGAAATATGCAGATAACATTTGCGCTCTGTAAGTATGTTTCCAATGCTCTGTCATATAGAAAATGCTCTAATGTATAATTTAAAACAATAATATTAACAATTTGTACATAGAAAATATTTATAGGATAGTTCTTTAATAAAAACTGCACAGTTTTTGTAGACTAGTTACATGAGTCATCTCTTGAACTAGGGTGTCTACATTTACAACAATTTAACATATTTAACACAAGATCAATAGTTTGGCTGAGGGCTTTGCATGCATCTTGCTTGCTTGAGGGTTTTTTTATTTTAAGTTTAAAATTTTTGCTACAAAATGCAGCATTTTCTGAAGCAGTTATTCAATTACTCATGATATCTCTCAATAAAGCATATTTCATTTTTAAATAATTATTTCTGTTCCAAAGCACATATAATAAGAACTTTCAAATGTTCACTTTAAGTGGCAACATCACAGCACAACTGAAATTACAGTATTTTAGCACCCATAGCAGGAAACCTGTTAAAAAAAAAAAAAAAAAAAAAAAAAAAAAAAAAAAAAAAAAAAAACCATT
>VZSE01006618.1:28282-110230 GCA_013398275.1 Promerops cafer
AAGGAAAGAAAGAAAATAAATGCCATTCAAAAACTAATTCAGCTGCAATGTGAGTTTTGTGTCTGCACAAGTGGTAAAAAATGTACTTTAAATCCCCATCCTTCCCATCTTCCCCAGGCTCAGCTTCACTGCCAAATTCTCTACCTCTTTCACCCTGCAGTGCAGAGGGACAGGAACAGGGGCTGTGCTCAGTTCATCACACATCTCTGCCACTCTTCCTCCAAAGGGGAAGGACTGATCACACTCTTCTTGCAGGAATCTCTTCCAAGGGAGACAGTCCTCCACGAACTTCTCCAACATGAGCCCTTCCACAGGCTGCAGTTCTTCAGGAAGTGCTCCACTGCAGGTCCTTCACAGGGTCACAAATCCTGCCAGAAAACCTGCCACAGCGTGGGCTCCTCTCCTCATGGGGCCACAGTCCTGCTCCAGCACAGGCTTCCCACAGGCTCACAGCCTCCTTCGGACACCCACCAGCTCCGGAATGGGATTCTCCTTGTGCTGCAGGCGGATCTCTGCTCCACCATGGATTTCCATGGACTGCAGGGGAACATCCTGCCTCACCATGGTCTGCACCAGGGGCTGCAGGGGAATCTCTGCTCTGGCACCAGGAGCAGCTCCTCCCCCTCCTTCTCCTCTGACCTTGGTGTCTGCAGAGCTGTTTCTACCACATATTCTCCCTCTGTTCTTCCCTGGCTGCAATTGCTCCTGCACAAAAACTTCTTCCCCCGTTCCATGTGTTGTCTCAGAGGCGCTACCGCTGTCACTGACTGGCCCAGCCTTGGCCAGCAGTGGGTCTGTCCTGAAGCTGGCTGGCACTGGCTCTGCTGGACATGGGGAAAGCTTCTGGCAGCTTCTCACAGAAACCACCCCCACAGCCCCCTGCTACTGACACTTCGCAATACAACCAAATACAGCCCTAGTGTTGCTGTTTGGATTTCAGCCTCAGCCTCGAACTTTCAGCAGGCAGAGATAATTCCTACCAGCAGGACACAGACTCCTCATAGTTTTCAGGAAAAAAAAAATGTCCCATTTACTTTTAATAAGGTAATTCTTTTGAAATAGGTCAACCTTCTAAGCCTAATTCCCTGGATACTTCAAACTTCTGGGTAGACTGGCACAGCCTCCAGTTACATTGAGCTACATCAGGGCGGCAGCCTAAGCTTGGTGGTGAGGAGAGCAGGGTGATCATCTGTTGCTGCTCCAGATACACCAGCAGACTCAACTTCTCCTGTCCTTAAGGATGAGACAACAGAGCAAAAAAAAACACCTTCTGATGTTTAGCATCTACAAAGGAATAAAATAATTTCCAAACAAACCTGAAAGATGGACCAGAACAGACATATTTTCCCAAAACTTTCTTCCTCAGTATCTCCTATAGCAAGTCATGGTTCCCAAAAGAACCTTATTAAAGCAATTAAGCAATCTCCTGTAGTAGTTCCAAGTATCCACAGGTTGGTTGCAAGTGTTCCTGTAACTTGGGGTGGCAAGTGTGTGAGCAGTTTCTTCCTTTCCCACAGTTTGCCAGAGTGGGAATCTTTTGTATGGATGCGTTAACTGGGTTGAGTTAACCAAATCTCACCTCCATCAGGATTGGAATTAACACCTTCCTGTTGTAAATTTCTCCTGTCTGTGCTTATCTCAAGTTCCTGCTTGGGTGATCCATCTTATAGCAAGTTCCTTCTGTGGCCTTGACTGTTTTCAGACGGGCAACTGTGGTCTTCAGGCCCTCACACCCTACTGTGGTCGTGCACAGCAACTCTGCAGGCCCCTGGGGCTGCCCTGCATCCCTTCGGGCACCTACAGTTTTACGTGGGTGTCCACTCTGGTAAAATTGTCTGCCCTGGCTATGCTCAGGCCACAGCTCTCAGATGTCCGTCCCCGACAGTGGAAGCAAAAGGCTGAGACTCCAGTATGCAGTAGACTGGACTGAGTCCCCAGCAGGCGCCCAGCCAGCAGACTGCCAGACGTCTGGAAATAAACCATCCAAACTCCTTCCAGTTGCCTTGTCATTTTAGGGCTGAATCACAGACCTTGGATCTAATTTGAGAGCTTTCCAAGTTTGTGCGAAGTTACATCGAATCAAACCAAAGTGGGGGCATGAGTTCAACTAAGGTTGAAAGGTGGAAACACACTTCCTACCAAAACCTAGTGAAAAAAAAACCATTACTTTTAGAAATATTGACCAAAAGCTGTGGACACCACTTGTACTGAGCCAGGTGTCGAAAACTAGCCTTGTGAATGTGGTTTTCTCCAGAGCACAAGCAGATTGTGTCACCTCCAGTTTTCTCAGCCCCTGGGCTCCAACACAGGGTGCACAAATGCCAGGAGTGAGCAAGAATATCCACTGTGGTGTGAGGAGGAATCAGCAGAACTTTCACTGATATTTATTTTATAGTAAAAACAAATAGACAAACAGACAAAAATCCCAACAACAAAACCACTTAAGAAATAAATTAAGCTTTACTAACATTTAACATACAAATTGACACCAGTCTTTCCACTCGTCTCACGTATCAGAGCATACCAGGCCACACAGAGTGCATGAAGAGAAGGTGTCAATAGCACAGAGAGCTTCAAACAGTGCCCTCCCTCATTCACTCACTTTCAGTGTATTGCCACAGTGCAGTTCATATGGACCTGCTCAAGTGCATCAATTACAGCATCTGTGCTCACCTCTGAAGTAAACTACCCTTCCAAAATGGACACGGAGCTCACAGACCTTCCTGCAAAGAAACTGCAGGTGGAAGAAAATCCTGATGCTCCAAGCAAGCAAGAACATGGCAAAGCTGACAAGTTTCCTGTTCATTGTAGCAGGAGCTTTTTTAATAATGCACTACACAAAACTGATGCTTAACTGGGTGGCAGGATTAACAGATACTGAATTTCCCTGGACATTGATACAAGAGGGCTCATTTCACCTGCAACATGTGGGTATTCCTAAGACTACTTTTCCAGAAAGGGTGGTTTTCTGTAACTATTTTATAAAATGGCATAGCACAACAAGATTATATAATACAATTACTTCATTTAAGAAAATAAATATAGAAATATATACATTTGTCCTGCATATAAGAAACTGTTCAAATTTAGCTTTACCTCAGCAAATTTAGATTGTTACATCCAGCTGTGATTTCAGTCCATGCAGGCACGTTTATCAATCAAATTGGAGTAATTTATGTATACTTACTACCTACCTAATTCTTGAGAGCTCTGAAGAACCTTGTCTTGTTCATGCCCTCTTGTTCATGGAAAGAGGGCATTAATGTGGAAAACAAGCCTCTAGCAGGGATCCTCGGGACAACCCTATATGGCAGAATGCAGACAGTATACATTCTCAGCTGATTAAATAAATGAATTTACCCCTCAGAAATTAATTCAAATTGAAGTGGATACCCAAGTTCAGAACCTATGTATCCACAAAACCAAAAAAGAGGGACCAGTATTGAAATCTCAAGATTTATATCTCCAAAGCAGTGAAGAATTCTTGCTATTTTGTTGAGATGCACCATGGCAAACTTGCTAGCCAATGCAAGAAATGAACAATAAAGAAAATACTAAATTAATGTGCAATGAATTAATGTGCAAGACTCATTTAGAAACCCATGTCCCAACTGCCAACTGGTCAAACCAAGTGGGGGTTTACATAGCCACCCACAGACAACTGCCTCGAAACCCAAATAAATATTTTGCAGCTATGCTGTCTCAAACTGTACCACAGAAAGGCAACTGTTCATCGATGGCTTTTCATGTCCAACCAATGGCCAGTCAATGCCAGCACTTCATGCATTTGAAATATGGTGTAACAGTACATTCCTAGCATTAATACATAATTCTGTTGCAAAAGCCCTTCAGGATCATCGAGCCCAACCACTCTCAGTACTGCCAAGCCCACCACTGAACCGGGTACCGAAGCACCACATCTCTACATGTTTTAAATATCTCCAGTGATGGTGACTCCACCGTTTCCCTGCTCCTACTGGCCACACCATTTTTGATGCAGGCCAGGATGCCTTCTTCTGGGCACAGCTGGCTTGTGTCGACCAGCACCCTCAGGTCTTTTTCTGCTGAGAACCTTTCCAGCCTCTATGCCCCCAGCATGTAGCTCTGTCCAGGATTATTGTAAAGGCAGGACTCAGCACTCAGCCTTGAAGTTTTCATTCAATTATAATCTCAGCCCATTGATCCAGCCTAAGTCTCTGCAGGACATTCCTGCCCAATGTAGTGTCATCTGTAAACTTACTGAGGCTACATTCAATGCCCTGGTCCAAATCACAGGTAAGGCCAGCTGCCAGCTGGGTGTAACCCCATTCACCTCCACTCTCTGGGTCCAACCACACAGCCAGTTTTTTACCCAGTGAGAAGTGCACCACTCCAAGCCATGAGCAGCCAGTTTCTCCAGCACAGTGCTGGGGGAAATGGTGTCAAAGGCTTCACTAAAGCCCAGGCAGACAACATACGGTCTTTCCCTCATCCACTAAGAAGGTCACCTTGTCAAAGAAGGAAACCATGAGGGCTTAGCAGGCCTTGCCTTTTGTAAATCTGTGTTGGCTGGGCCCATCCTGTATGTGACTGCCATGTGATAGCAATTAAAACAATTTGCTCCATGACCTTCCCCAACACTGAAGTCAGGCTGACAAGCCTGTTGGTTCCCTGGATCTTCCTTCCAGCCTTCTTGCAGATGACTATCATGTTTACTTGTATTTGGTCTGGCTGAGATGGGCTTTTCCCCACAGCAGCCCTCACCTTGCTGTGCTGTGTGTCAATGATTGGTGAGGTGCTGGTAATAGTGGTGTTTTGGCTACCTCTGAGCAGCCCTGGCCCAGAATCAGCACTGTCTCCCTAAGATTCTGTACCCCCACCACCAGCAGGCTGGGGCTGGGCAAACCTGAGGAGGGGACATGAACAGGACAACTGACCCAAACTGAGTGAAGGAATATTCCATACTATACAAAGTCTGCTCTGACATAAAGCTGAAAGGCCACAGCCTATCCTCCAGAAGTCCATAGTGGCAGCTCTGCTGATCCACCTGCTCACTCCTCTGAGAACCAAAAGTTCTATCATTTTGTGATCTCTCTGCCCAAGACAGCCTCCAACCACCACATTACTCAGCAGCCTTTCTTTGGACACAAGTCCACTGGGGTGCCTGGACCCAAACACCCTTGAAAGCCAAAAGCCTGCTCTTCCATAATCCTGGGTAGTACCTCTGCTGACTTTTTTTTCCATGTGCCAAATGTGTTAAACTTAACATCTTCATAATCAACTGTGACCAAGACAGGCAGCGATCTTCACTTCACTCATCAGATTATCTTTAGTTGCAAGCAAAAGACCTAGGAACGGACCTTTATCAAAAGCTACCTTCTATGTACTTCAGGACCTTGACAAGCTATTGGAATGCACCCATGCAAACTTTCTGAAGGACAGCAAAGACAGGTTCAACATTCTGCACTTGGCCCAGGGCAACCCCCACTCCAAGTACAGACTGGTGGATGAAGGGTTTGAGACCAGAGAAGGACTTGGGGATACTGAGGAATGAAAAATTAGACATGACACAGCAATGTGCACTCAGCCAGAAAGCCAACTGTGTCCTGGGCTGCATCCAAAGCAGAGTGGGCAGCAGGGTGAGGGAGGGTATTTTGCCTCTCTGCTCTGCCCTGGTGAGATCCCACTGCAGTGCTATGTCCAGCTCTGGGGTCCCCAGCATGAGAAACACTTGCAACCTGTTAGAGAAGGTCCAGAGAAGGCAACAAAAATGAGAGAATGAGAACACCCCTCTTATGAGGAAAGGCTGAGTACTGAGGTTCTTCAGCCTGGAGAAAAGATGATTCTGGCAATACCTTATTGTGGGCTTTCAATACTTGCAGCGTAAAACATGGAGACTTTTTACCAAGGCCTGTGACAGAACAAGAAATTACAGATGAAACTGAAAGAGGGTAGATTTAGACTGGATGTAAGGAAGACCTTTTTTCCATGGGGGTGGTGAGACAGGCTACTGGAGCAAGTTGCCTGAAGAAGTTGTGGATACCTAGTCCTTGGAAACACTAAAAGTCAGGCTGGATGGGGCTTTGAGCAATGTGATCCAGTGAAACATTTCCACACTCACATTAGGAGGGGGTAGTGGTGTTTTGTGTTTGGACTAGATGTATTATTTAAGGGCCTTTTCTAACCCAAAACATGTTCTTTTCCTGAATTTCCTAGACCTCTTCACGTCTTTTTTTAGGTGGCACAGACAGCATAAACTTTAATCCATGAGGAGATTTCAAATGTGTGCATTGAGGTCTCCTCACTCCATTGCTGTTAGCAAGTCTATCAAAGCATGTAACAATAACATCTGTCAAGTAAGCGAACACAACTGTAAGTCAAGATAACATTATGAGAATCATGCATTCAAATTCCTTGCCATCCAAAGACACTAAATTTGTTCAGCACATCCTAAAACATTATTTCATCTAAGACTGTAGTAAAGGGGGGAAAAAGGCAAATTTTAAAAAACTATCTTTATTTTTTTCTTACATTTAAACAGGGATGTATTTCAGTTTTAAACATCCAGCCGTTGTTTATTTCATTACTGTAGACAAGAAGAAAAAGTATATAAATGCAAATCATACTGGCATACCTACATTAGTGCCGACTGCTTTACTCGAAGAAAACCTTCTCCCACATTCAAATCAAGCACTCAAAAAAATTGCTGAAAAGCAAGTGCCTTGCTAGTCATTTCAGCAAATAAACAGCTTTTATATATTCAACCATTGTAAGTCCATAATATTCACACTGTCTTGTTATGGACTTCAGATCATACAAACACTGTAGATATCAAAAACCTCCAAGAATGAAACTCATCAGGTGTGTGAGAAATACACATACCACATGTACAAGCAACAGATTTGGTCAAGTACTACAAAGAAGGATGTGTTTTCATACGAGAATGGTCAAGTGACCTACTTCTCAGCTCAAACAAAAACAAAGTAGTAACTTCATGAGTCTGAAATAATCATAACACACTCTGGTGGAGTGGAAACTTATGACCTATTACACAGCATGTTTTTGTAGGCCAAGTTCAGGTTTTCTAAAACAAAAACTTAAGAGCATGAACAGTAATAATGACAAAGAACAAAGTTTACATATGAGCACATAATCCAAACAATAAGATATACTTTTGGCTCTTAATGAAAAATAAATTACAAAATAAAATTTAAATCCTTGTAAATGCAATGATTAATTCAAAGGTGTACCTTTCCTTTTATATACATTTTAAATGCTACCACGAAACAGATTAAGAATAAATAAGTATGCCAAAAGACATTTGTGGACAGAAAAAAGATGCTACTTAGCTCTAGAAGAATTCTAAAGAAACAGAGATAATCTGTGTTTTGGTCAATAAATCTGTCTAGTTACTTCCATCTTCCACAGCCCTTCTTCAATAACTGGCAGTTAAACATGACAAAACCACAACTCTGTCATTATGGCTTTAAAAGAAGCATATATTTTCTGAATGAAAAAATATAAAATGGGCTGTCTTGCCTACAGAACCATTGGTTTGTTCATAGTGCAAGCACTCCATCGGACTGTAACAGAAGCAGCTGACGCATCATTGCCAGCCTATGATACTAGTGACCTTACACTGCAAGACAAGAAAATTCGAGGAAAAAAAAGGCAGGAAATTTGGGATGCTCTGGGCTAGTATGCAGTGAAGGCAGAAGTCTAATTCATTTTGCTGTATTTGTTTTCTAAATTAAAGAGCAAAACTTTACACCTCAAACTTTACATGGCACGTCCATATTTTCAAGTTAAAGATGCTGTCAATCATCACTACCTAAGTGAACATACAGGCTTTAATACTTATTCTGCTTTAACCACATTTAATATTTGCTCTGTAAAACTCTTTTGAAGGTGATTCGATCTTGTTAACATTACCAGATGTACAACTTACATTATACAAACATTTGTATTCTTTGCAAAAACACTCTTATAATTTCTACTGTACTGCAATTTTCATTGTAGGCAAAATAAAAGCAAGTTTTCAAATCAAGAGGATACTGGAAATACTTTCTATTAGTAGCACCAGCATTTTGACAACTGTCAACAGTTAAACCAGCATCCCCAGTATCTCTAGACAGTGACAATTTGACTAGAGTAACAATTTGACTAACCAGTAATACTGAGGCAAAAGAAGAAAAACAATGTGTCATAAAATAAATCTTAAGATTTTATTATTTTGCAATATGGTTGTGTACCTGTATTTTTCTTCTTCAGTTTTGAAGAAAACTGTTTTAGATACACTGCTACAAACTCAACTGGTTTATGACACCCGTCTTCATCTAAGACACTGCTACTACTTCCTAGGAAAGAAGAAATACTTCTCAAGTTCAGTTTGCTTGCTCAAGATACTGTTCATTTTCTATAATTTCATTGGTCCATATGTTGATGGTCAAAGAAGCACTCCTATTTGAGAATATCTTAAAGCTTTCAGAACAGATGAATTAAAGAAATAGAAGATGGATGCAGAAGAACCAAATCAAAGTACAGAGGCATGATATTGTTTCTCAGGGAGTCCTCGGAAAATGTGTTTATTATGGAGGTTTTTGCTTTGGGTTTTGTTGTTGGTTTTTTTTTAAGATCACAAGACAACAGTTGAACAAATAAGCATTTTCCCGTGTTCTGTTTGGTTCTAGTCATTTGTTGCGCTGGATGGTTTTCCTTTTTCTCCTCTTGAATAAACAGCAGCACCTGCAAGTGCGACATGAATTACATATGATATAACAAGAAACCACAAAACTAAACTATTTATTGTATGTCTCATTTGAGGTAGGTAGCTCAGTATAGCTAGCACCACAAGGAATACATCAAGCTCTATTGCAGGCAATTGATTTATTAAGAAAGAAACTGAAGTAGAGATATTTTTGACACATTTCACCCTTTTTGGAAAAAACTATCAAACTAAAAAAGCTATAATGCAAGTAGCTATTAAGTTTAGAGTATTGATGAGAGTATCAAAAGCACAGGTATTACAGGCTGACTTAAAAATGCACTTGTAAGAATAAAGAATATTCCATTACCTGAGTACTCTTTCATATTAACTGGCAATATGCCAAATACAAGCTTGTGCTTATGACTGTGTCACCTAAACTGTGCACTTAAGACACTATTGTTGCTAAAATAAAAAAACAATTAGAGCTTCCTTTGTCAACCAGAAGTTGGAAAAACTTTCTCCAAGGCTATTCCATAAGATATTTTAGAAGAAAATGTTAACAAACAATATAATTAATGTTCTGATTCAGTGCTGTGATAATACTACTACAGTGAAAAATCACAGCTTAAATATAAAGAACACTTGATACTCTCTTCTGCTTCACTGCTTGAATGAAATTCACTACATGAATGAAACTAAAACTGACAACCACTGTGAATTTCACTTAGAAAATAGAGATAATCTGAAACTACCTGAAATAACACTACAAAATGAGAAAGAGTTGGAGGGAGTTAGATATAGATAACATACAGAAGGCCTGCAGAAGTCCAGAAAGTAATTTTGAAAAGAAACTAGAGAGGAAAGAAACAAATTACACACACACACACATACACACACACACACACACACACACACAATTCATTTAAATTGTACTGTTATGCTTATTTTAAACAACTCCCAGGTCCTGAATACCACCTTTAAAAATAAAGCTTCACACTGAAGTGTTCACACTGTGTGTGCTCAAAACTGAACATGCAAGCTGTCTACTCTAATAGAGCTTGCCCCATGGAGTTCTTGGTTTGGTTATTGAATTCTCACTTGCAGTGCTATACACAGAAGAGTCTTAAACTATGAAGTACAGCAGTAGTGAAAATATAAATGTACTGCATCAATAGCCTTGATCAGTAAATCCTGAAGTTCACCAAGCATTTTATATCACTAAAATTCAAAAGGAACCCAGATGGTTTAGTTTGGAATATGGGAAATAGGGAAAGCACTTAAAAATCAGGGAGAATAAGGGTCTAAAAATAAGGTTCTACAGGGGGTGAGAACAACATCCAAAGTAAGGGGAGACAGAAGTTACCTTCTCAAAATATCCAAGGCACCCTGTTGCTCAGTCACTGAAAAAGTAGCAGTGGGCAGAGGCAGACCAGAACTGCTCTGAGAGTTACATAACTTTCAGTAGAAAAAAACATTGGTTATTGATGAAGAGGAAGCCCAAAATTAAAATTCAGTTGGGGAAACTACATAGATAAGTATTTTTACAGCTGGCAGAAGTATCACATGGTATTTACTAAATTTAAAGTACTTCTTAAAGAAGAGACATAATTGGTTTTGATGGTAGTAACCACTGATGGTAACTGAAATTCCCCCATAACTACTAAATCTTTTTTTAGCCTCTGCCTATAACCACTAATATTCATTATCACTTACTTTGAATTTACTTGTAAATGTATGAATTCCAATTTAGTTTAATTATTTTTTTCACCCCAAGTATTCTATATATGTATATGCCATTTATCAAAGCAAAGCAGTGCTCCTTCCCTTTGAACATGAATTATCCTATGATCCTGTAGATGAGGAATTCCTACCCTCAATTGTGATGGCAAATCACTTTCATACTTGTTCAAGATTAGCATGCCTTAGGGAAAGCCCACAGAAAAATTCTGTCTTGATTTATAACATCAGCATAGAAAGAACCCAGGTTACATAAGTAACTGTAGGAAGATGGAAGTACAGCAGACAGTTAATTTGTATTCTAGAACAGCTATCTAGAATTTCAACTCTTTAAATAAATTTTGCTTATATGGATCACAACCCAAGTAGAGCAGACGTCTTCTAAATGTTTAGGACTACTTGGATTCTCTTTGCAATTCAAGGACACTTTAGGTTTTCTTGCTTTCCTTAAACTCAGCCTTGCTGCAAATCTCATACTGGTTTTTATTCCTTCTGCATAGCCTATTTAGTTTGCTACTTCTCTGCCAACCAGAGAAAAATGGCACCATGCAACGGTGAATTCAAGAGTTCTATTTTTAAGCAACATAAAGCACTGCTTTTCTAATCCTCTGATCTGGAGTGTGCATAATACTACTATAATGAGTATAATTTCTATTAACAGTTCTTTTGTTTGGGTTTTTTAATTATAAAAACTATTCAACTATATTTCAATTCAGAGAGAAATCACTAACTACTGAAAACTTTTATTTGGTGTGGAAAAATAAATATCTTATTAATATATAACATATCTAAAAAGGAATAAAGGAATGCAAATTCCATGATGAATTGTAAACTATAAGACTGGTTTGGAAATCTGAACTGAAGTACACTGAAACATTGTGTATTTTTAAATCTAGAAGTGCTAGACTTCAAACTGGCTTCCAAGGCCAAATAAATGTAATTTTAAAATATATGCACCTTTACATGGGATTATGACAGATCAGACTGTATTGCCTGACAATAAATTTTATGAAATAAACATAACCCTGAGTTGGAGTTTCATGGTGCATAATCTCTCAATGAGTAAAACTCACAACAGAAATGCAGACTTGTTCTTAAGCATACTGTCGCTAGAGGGTGTTATTGTCACTTATACATAATACAGATATTACATCGTTTAGAGCCATATTTAAAGCCACAGATAGGTGCATTATTAAGGCTATTAAACCACAAATTTATTATACTATTCAATATGCATGCAAAGTACAGAAGAGGTAGGTTCTTAAAATTTCTTCCTCTAGGAAAGGATTTTTTTTTAAATAAAGTATTTAATGACTGCTAACCTTTATCTGTAGTTTATGTAACATTTCTAGAGTAGGCAGTATAATAGCAATCTATAAAATGCAAAACACACTGCACTTGTCCTGTACAATCTAAAGTGACCTTTGAGGTACTACCTGAGGTAGCAATCTCAGCATTATGGTTTTGAGCACTTCTCGTCCTTCTTAAGACATTATCATATCTTTTTTCCTGTTAAATACCCTTCTTTCCATTTGAATAGTGCCTTGGGCCAAAATTCTACAGCAACCCAATTTGTCATTTGTGTTTAGATAGCTGTGTTTTTATATTTGCCATCAAGCATGTGGCAGGCACTTTACCGCAGCATTAGTAACAAGTGTTTAAAGTGGCAAAAAAGATGCAAGATGCAAAAAGGACAGATCATATAATCACTTCCTGTTTGCCCTTCTCTGCCCTCCCACAGGAGAGACTTTTGGTTATCCAAATCACACATGCTTCATAGAAGTAACTGTTCTGATGGCTAGCAAACAGGAAAGACAGGTTAATTGCTCAGTGATAAATGAAAGAGCATCTGTAGAAGATTACAGATAGATCTATAGACCCCAAGTGTCAGGGCAGCACAGAGATCAGGTTAGTTTTCTCCTTGCTTTACAACTCCAGTAAGTAACAACTGAAATAGGGCAGAAAGCAACTTTTCTAAAAACCCAAAGCAACAACCCCTCCTGCCCCCAACACTCACCAACAAAAAATCCAAACCCACCGAAATTCCCAAAACACAATGCCCACTGCTAAGTCCTGCTAGTGGCACAACCACCATGAAAATGACACGGCACAAGATTTAGAATATATACTGCATGTGAGTAGATAAATATTTATCGAACAATGAAATGTTTGGTTAAATGTTGGTTAAGTGTCCCAAAACAATAAAATCACTACTGAAGGAAAAAAACCCGAATTTATCCTTTCTGATTTACAGGATTTCACTGAAATGGTAGCAGAAGTTCTAATATTCAGCTAAATTACATTTGTGTTCACAGTTAAAATCATACATAATGGGGGTAATCCCACATGAGAGGGATCCTTTTTTAAATCTTTTAAATGAAGATATAGTCATGCTAAGTTTCTAAAACTGAGAAAACATAAAACATAAAACAAAGAATGAAGCATTTCTAAGTGAGATTCAGGTTTGTCTTCTCAGAGTATGAGGAAGTGTTACAAACAGAAGATATGAGCAAGAGAGGTTAGCTTTGTTCATACTTTCAGGTGGAAAAAAGATTATGAAAGAGGCACAGAGTGAGAGTCTTTTGAGAAAACAATGTCTCCTTGAAACCAAAAATATCCATGTCACAGACATGAAGGATACTAGTAATCCCATTCCCTTAACCTATTCTGCAGTGTAAAGTCTATAAACAAATGTTTAAATGTCTCACAACCCCTTTTGATATAAGGCTTGTAACTACAGTGTTAAAACGTAAAATTATCTAAATCTTTTAAAGTGCTCCCTCTGAAAAAAATGTGTACCTACACATTGATGTTTGATAGCAAAGCTGGAGAGGGGGTGAGGGTTAGTGAGCGTGCATGTATGTTAATTACTGCCAAAACATAAAACAACTTCAAAATATAAAAAACTACCCCCAAAAAAACCTCTAGTCAACTGAGGAAACTTGAGCTTAAACGGACAGTGCTGAAACATTGAGTTTTACATACTCAAAAACAAGAAAATCAATCTAAACTGAGACTAGTTATTTTGTCTGTAACCAAACCAGTTAAGGGTATGCCAAAAAGGTCAAGGATAGCATATTTGTCCATTATGTATTCATATCAGAAAAAGTGAACTTCTACACTTCTCAAGCAGCTGAGCATCTTGGCTCCTGAGAATTCTCTTAACCTTCTGGAGATAACTAAGTAAAGCAGGGAACTAAAAATGGGTTTAATTGTTCTAAGCACTATTCAAAGTGCAAGAAATTTAATCTTTTTCTGTGTATACATGAGCTGAGCATAAGGAAGATTATCACTGTGCTTATTTGAAGAGAAGGGACATGGAATTTATCTATGGGCAGCCTATTAATATCCTTGCCCCTCTGGATTTTGTTTCAAATACATATATATATATACATACACACATATATAAATGTGTGTGTGTATATATATAATGAATGAGAACTGTATTCCTGACAGTAAAATAATACCATACTCCACAAAGATGGCAGCAAAGAATTTAGTTCTTCTCAGTGCTCAGAGAAAGCCAGTGCAAAAATGTGGCCCTACAGACACTTCCATTCAAAATTATTAATTACACATGCAAATAAAGCTTACCTACCAAAATCAGTACCTGCAGAACAATTGCTTAAAAAAAATGTACTTTGAGAAATTTCCCTTTTCCCTAAAGTCAGAAAAATGGGTTCTAGGAAAATTGTTTAATTGCTCTGCTACTAATGTATCCTTCATACCTGTGTGCCTCTATTTTATGGTAAATTAGATCCATAACCCTGTAAAATCATAGTTCAAGCACAATTATAAAATAAAACATTTTGGAATTCATACCACCTTTAGCTATCAAGAATATTTTTATGTACTATTTAGCAAGCTAAGTTTACTACTCAAATATATAAACATTAGTTGTCCATCCCATGGTAACAGATCTTAATACTTTTCCCTTTCATTACACTGTAACATTAAGGAACCCTGAAGTTATGTTTTAGTGATTAGTTAAAAAGTTGTCACAGACTAATACTCTGGTAAATAGTTTGTTTACAGGGATAGCTGGAAAAGTTCAAACATTTGCTAGCAATTATTACTTATTCATGCGAGTTATTTTCTAGATGTTAATACACTAGCTGAATGCTACAATATTTGAAAAGAATGCTTTCCCCTTTCAAACATAATAGAAGTAAGAAAAAATATTCTAGTACTCATTAAAAAGGCTGGCGTAAAGTACATCACAAACTATACAACTTAAAAGCAAGCAGGATTTGAAGCAGGCAGAACAGCTCCTGAAGGTGGCTTTTTGTAAAAACAGTTAATTGTTTCACAGAATTAAAATTTATTTTGTAATTTCTAAATAGACATTTTATTTTTAAGTTTTCTGTAATTAGTTTTAAACCCAATAAAAAGAACAAAGCTCCTGGGGCTATTTCTGCCTGCCTGTGCTGTATAACTCACCACATGTTCAACACTTTCTGGCAGCTATACAAGAAAGAGAGTAAGGGAAAAAAGAGAATCAGAATACAATACAGAGGAAGAATTTTACAACTTCCATGTATGGCTTTTGGTAGTCAGAACACTATCTTAAAATAAATATTTCAAAATGAGTTGAAATATCAAAAATGCATGCACTTCTCTAGCCAGCATAGCAAGACATTTTTTAGGCTTAGCCTAAAAAAGCACAAGCCATAGGAACACTACTGTTTAAAGACTTAAAAGACAAAATTAAGCATAGCACTGTAGTTTTGCTCCTCACAATGGCTATTCAGTTCAGACAACATTTTCTGAAAAACTATATGAGAAAAATACTGAAGCAGCCAAGTACAAAAGATCCAAAGAATATAAAAAGGACATACTTTGTTTCATCCATTACTTCTACTTCTGCAGGAGCTGTGATGGGGGCATTTGAACGGCCTGCAGTTGGGTCATCTGTGTTCAGTTCTCCATTTGTTGAGCTTACTACCTGAAATCACAAGGAAGACCTGAAATTATACTAGTGACAGACATACATTTGTTAATTCCTAAGGTTACATTACAGCTTAAAATCCAGTAATTTTTGTTATCTCCATAGTTATTTTTATTCCAGTAACAGTATCTTCTCCAGGTTTTATTCTGGCATCCCTGTGCTCTTGTAATTTTCCTTTCATATCTATCAGTGGAACTAACCTATACATGATGAACTCAAAGTGAGTGGACGAAGCAAAGCAACTCTGTGGATGCTGTTTGCTAATCTCCCCAACATATCTTCAGAGCCTTAAGGGAAGGCACTAAGCACTTTTCTGATACCAGTTCAGTTGGTCTAACCCTGTCTCTGTTCCTTCAGTGTATTTATACTCCATAGTTTAGCTCTTTATATTCAGAATGAACATTCAGTTGTATCTCAAAGAACACTCACCAGAAAAGGGGAAAACTAAGGCTGTCTTCTAGAACTAAGAGTATAGATGGTGGCTGATTTTTAGGACACAGAAACATCTAAGCCAAAAAAATTAATAAATATTAATCTTCATTCCTATTAGTTTACCATCAAATTTCTATGTAAATTGTTCAAGTCACCATGAAAGCTGTGGTTCTCTGGGAATATTTGTTTTGACTTTAAACCAAGTGGAACCCAATATCCTCTCTCTCAGTTCCTGTCAGCTTTCCTGCATGACAAATGGAGCCATTCCAGAGGCCCCTCCATTATTCAGCCCACAGAATACAAAAAAGAAGATGGTTAACTGGCTGTAGACAATTGCCTACCTGATCAGAGCTGCTGACAGAACTAACTGACCCATTAAAGAGTTGACTGACACCATGGAGAGGTCTACTAGCTACTAAATAGCAGCAACTGCTTGGCAAGGCAGCAAGCATAAAAATATAAATTCTGGACAAATAATATAAAGGTTTGCTGAAAACATCTGTAAACAATTAATCAGCTGTAGAGACTAAGAGTAGTCTGTAATTCAAGATTATTACCAGCTGTTTCCTGATGGTCAGAGATGAAGGTAGAGGAAAGGAGAGGGAAGGAAAATCCCCACCATAATATTATTTCCCTCACTCTTCCAAGCTTTCCTCTTATTACAGTTATGTCTCATCTGTTTATAACCAGAGCTAAGAGCCTAGCCTATTGAGGTTTGTTTTGTGGTTCCTATTGTAACTAAGTACATCTCTTCAGAAGTTTGCTGCACTTAAGGCATTTTCCATGCCCTTTGCCAACATCAGGCCAAGTTTTCTCCTTTTTCAAACTTCACTATAATAGGAACCACTGCCAAAAAAACCCTACAGGCTCATAACAAAATAAAAGATATGTAAGATTGCAGGAATCTAACAACTTAAAGTTTAGTCAGTGTAACTGAAGGAATCATGGGAGACTGGACTTTATTCCTGCATTGATAAGTATTTCAATGGAGTTTCAGCTACATGTCTTAAGCTTAGTTTCGTATCACTGGGCATGACAGAAGCACATCACATTCAGTGACAGAAATAAGTACGAATTGTACTTTAACAAATGTTAAGATGGTGGGGCAGGCATCCTGAACCAAACATCCTGGATTACTAGTTACTGGGTTTTACAGAGTCACAGAATATTCTGTGAATATTCTGTACATAATTGTACATATTTACTAAGAACGGGGATATAGTATTATCCCAACCACCTCACCAGGTATCTTACTGTGAAGGTCATTTCATTGCTTCTTGTGAAATACCCAGAGTGGAAAAGTGCATCAGAAGTATTTGCTAGCTAAGACAGAAGCAGTCATAAAAATGTAAGGGTAAAAAAACCTTTGCTCAATTTGACCACGAAATGAGTTTGGTTCCAACAGAAGCACAGAATGGTTACGATTGGAAGGCATCACTGGTGGGGTCATGCTCACATGGAGCTCCCTGTGCCTAACTACATAACTAACCACAACTATAGCCTGCACTAATCCACATACAGCAATGCCACCCAATTAATATTGTAGTCAACCTTGCCTGCAGCCCTAATAATGCAGGATTTCTGCTCCATAATCTAGGCTTAAAATGAATTTTTCTAAAAAGAACCTCAGATCCACACTCAAGATTGAGTAAGAGTGATTGATAAGAAACAGAAGCCTTTGTCTTCAGTTTACTCTAATAGCAGTAGGGTACATCAAGAAATAACAAGACAGATATATGCCCCTTTCTGGATGGGAAGTAGACACAGGTCAAGCATTCCTGACTGCTGTAAGTAACAGGTCACAGTCTGCAGAGGCATTTGCAAGAACTCCTGTTTTCCTCTCTTTTCCTAAAAAACAAATGAAAATATGTATGACTTTTACACAGATATCAAACATACTGCCCAACTGTAGCATCTATGGGGCTTTCATACAACACTCTCCTTCACACTTCTTTCCCGGGAGCACCTGTTCAATGATTCACATCTATCTTCTTGGACAGCACATTCAAAAAAAGAGATCAAAATTAACTATGCACACATCTTGAATTGGAAAATATGAAAGTAGGTATCTAAAAGTCCTTCCTACATTAGTAATATTTTAAGTATTATGTATGTGCTGTACTAATCTAAGCTGACCTCATCTTTAAAGGAGCCAAAATCACCCTCTGCTAGGGTCAATCTGGTAACAAAGAACAAAGCTTATTGCAGCTTGTTCTTCAAACTGACTTCAAACTCAGTTGTTCTTGACAGTCATTTCCATTAGCTGGATAAATCTCTTTTCAAAACAGCTTTTTTTCCTAAGCTGGTTTATTACTTTGACTGTTTACTTTAAGAGAATTTGAAATACTTCGTTGAAAACGTCACACCACATAGCAAAAAAGTGCCCTGCCTTGCTCTGGTCAAAAATAGATAATCTCTGCTTCTTTGACAGATACCAAGGAGAAAGACACCATAGTCCTTCTCACACATATACACTGCCATACATATTCACCAAATACACAAACAAATACTATGAAGTAGTAGTAGTAGTATTTGGTCTGGTGCATGACTTAGTTTAGATGGGAGGAACATCTGAAGTTCTTCTTTCTGGAAACAGTTATGACCACTGAAAGCATAGGTGAACCAAAGCATACATAGCATAAATCCAAAAATCAGCATCAGTCATGCTTCTCCAGAACCACAAATACCCTCAGTTTCACTCAAATCTACTACTGCCGAAAGCAGCTCTAGGAGCTCATCACTAAGATGAAGAAAATGAAACTAACAAAGACTCATACACAGGTGTACAAGAGATAGGCAGGAGTGCTTCAATTCCACTGTCAGTAAGGCTACAGCTGTATGAATTTAATTTCATGTTGTATCAGTAAAGTACTTTGCAATCTGACCTAAAAGAGCCTTTAATAAGACCAATCATTACATTTTTGTCTCCAACTATATATATGCACATCAGCTCAAAAATCTGCACAACACAGGCAGGAAGATATGGAAACATAACAGAATTGAGCACAAATAAGGGACCCAGAGGACATCATATGCACTGAAGGAGTGGTACATCAAATTCTGTAGCCAGAATGCACCACAAGTAAGGCACAAGAGAAGCTACATGAAACTAAGTTTACTTTAACAGAAACTCTTAGTTTAATTTCTCTTCTTGTGACTCAACTTGGAATGGATTTCCCTTGATGAAATCAGTAGCCTGATGAAAAAACGGGAGGTATAATTAATCTCTTAGAAGACTTGAATATATCAACTATAGTGAAAAAATTAGGATATTTAAGTTATGGTTTTGCACCTAAAAATTCTGTTACAAAATGTGGATGAACATTCTTCCTTGAATAGTAACATAATTAGGTTTCAAAAACCAAATATTTTTAAAGTTTCATATTAGATGTATCACAATACTGAAGATTAACTAAACCTATTTTTCAAGTAGGAGAATAACCACTAAACTGAAAACCTAAAACTACCTTAAGCATTTTTGTAACTTTATCTTGGTTTAAATTTAGTTCCTTCAAATTATCAGATCTTTATAAGTTTAATATGAAGACCACCTATATAAAGAAGCATATACATCACTAGTTATTTCTTGATACTCTCTAGGCCATGAGGTAAAGAAAAAAAAAATTCCACCCACTAGCCATTAATGACACATTAATGGTGGAACAGATTAATTCCTAAGATACATGGTCCTCTGGAAGCTTGATAAATGCCATTTATAACAAGACACAGCTAAGCCTAAATACCAATTCCCCAAATGGCAACATTAAACCTGCAGCCTCTACACTTTGTTTTGGATTAGTACACAAACAGATCTTTTACCTGCTATGTTCAAAAATCACTTAGAAAGTATGCCATAAAAAAACAAATTTTGCTGATTTTCATTCCTATAATCACAACAAGAAATTGCAAAAATTTGTAACAGAAATAGAAAAAAAACACTTAATTCCATTAAGAATCTGAGTAACTGAATTCTCCACTCAAAAAATAAAGCCAGTCTACATCTCTAAGCAATTCATTAGTGATACTACACAATTCTTTATTTCACCTTCAAAAAGTTTTCAGTAAAGACAAAAGAATAAAAGTCATCACAAAAGCTTGGCAAAATTTATTTGTTTCATCTAACACTTTCCTATCTTGACTTCTTGAAGGAGAGAAATCTTGCAATTCAAAACTACTTACATCAAATACAAAAATCTTTCAAGCAGTCCCTAAGTACTTTACTGGGAACTCTTTAACCCAATCTTTCTAATCTCCTTTTAAAGAATTTCCCAATGGGAAAAAAGAAAGAGAAAAGATAAGAGGAAGAAGATCAGTTAGTAAGTGATGGAAAAAAAAGGTAATGAAACAGATTAATACAGTCTTTATGAGTGCACAAGCAGACTGCAGCTCATGCAGAGAAAGAAATGATTCAGTGTTGTACAACTGACATTTTGAGAAGGCAAGCTTACGAAAACAAAGGCACAAAAGTTGCTGAATGAATTGCTGGAAGGTATGAATTGATCATTAATAAGTCTGCATGAACTAGAAAAATGGACTGAAGTAAGTGGAAGAAGGGATGTCTTCCCTTTACAACTCAATTTCCTAATACTATTTGAACTTTAACTGATTCTACAAAGTAAAATTAGACATGTCTAAGCACATTAAGATCTTCTGAACACAGGCCTAGGGTCTGGGATAAATTAAATTCATACAAAAAATAAAAAAAAATATCTGTTAATGAACAAACCAATTTGAACCTCAATGGTTCCCACTTGAACTTATCACTAAGAGCATAAAAATGTATGCTAAAAAACATACACACCAACACTCAGTTCCCTCAATGTTAATATGACACAGGAAAGAATCACTAGCACGTTTTAATAATTGCCTAAAAAAGAACCTCAGAAATGACATCAGCAGTAGTATTACAGATGACTAACAGCACTGACCTAAAAACCTTCCACTGTCACTTTACAATTATCTGACACATTTTCATACCTTGCAGAAAATTGATAAAAGTGATCTCAAGAAGATGAGCAATGCCTCACTAACATCACAGAAAAAAAATAAATACACTTTCATTTCACACCTCAGACTCAACTTTTCCTTTGAACAATTTTCTGTGGGACTTTTCGTATTTGTTGACTTGAAAGCAATTACGAATCATACTGAAGTACCTAGCTAATGAACCAACCTAACAAATAGCATGATTCAGTTAGTATCCCTGCAACAAAGGGGTACTTGACAAGAGCCAGGGGCTATGTCACAGTGTAACTGGAGATACTATGTGACTTTATAAGTGCCCTTAATAAGGAAGCATGACCACTCCACAACAAAAAACAATCCAATATGGAAACACCCTGCTGCACAACACTTGATCTTCAAAGACATAGATCACAGCTCAGTTTTGCACAATGCCTTTATTCACGTGGCAATTGCTTAGCCTCAACAGATCTAAATAATCTGAACTCAGACAGCCTGTATTTTGTGAGGAAAAAGGATAGAAACAACACTATATTAACAGTAAAGAATACTAGTGTCATTTGTGTTATTGTTCTCCCCATCCCCAAAGGGTATTTAGCATATTTTACAATGGAAGAAAATTTCTTGTAACTGTTACGTTTTATCTGACAAAGAATAAAAGGTTTCTTAAGTGCCACAATTGCCAACAGAGTCATATGATGACACTTTGAAAGTTGTACTAAGGGTAGTTTAACAAATCCAATGTGTATTTTTCTAACCTAAAATATAGGAAAAGAAAGCTTTTTTAAACATTTGTTAATGGGAAGAACAAAACAACTTCTAAATTTTTCTTGATACATTGTAATAATTACCACCTACTAAGTTTTGTTACATTACACATGACAGCTGTTTCTAATGCAACAAAATTGAGAGAATGTTAACACACTGACAGGACTGCAGCCTTGTTTTCTGCACCCTGAACTTTTCGTTCTTTCTTCAGGCCGTGACAATTTTTTTCCAAAACAAAAAACTTCAGAAGAAACATATGTAACTTAGATTGCCATAATCAAAAATGCAGCAGACAATTTCCACACACAACCCCCAAGCAGATAAGACTTCACAAAGCTAAATCATTTTCATTCTAGACTCAAAACTCAAAATCTCATGTAGACTTCACAGCTGGCATTTTGAATCTTTCAGTATTCATTCTTTACACATTACTCCAACTACTTCACACCTAAATATATTGAAAGAGCGAGACATCAAAAATTCCAAAAATTAATTGTAAAAATTGAAAGGAAACAAGGAAAACAATTCTTTGAAGATGAAATAAACTAATAATATAGGAAAAACTTTTGGTTTCTACACATTTTTTCATGGAGATGTGTGAGGTGCTGCCCTGGAAACATTTTTTTAGTCAATTACTGTTGTCGCATTGAAAATGTTCTGAAGCTGCCCCCTAAACTCAACCAACCTAGAAGAAAACAAGTCCCCACATAAGGTGGGGATAGGCTGGATTCAAACCCAAGCAAAGACGTCAGCCAACGATGTTGTAGCTGGGATGCAGATACACCACTGGCCAGAGAGCTGGGAGGAGAGGTCTCATCTAATCAGCTATCTGAGCCTGGGAAATCCAAAGCCCTATGAAAGGGGCAGCTATATTAAACTCATGGCTGTTTGCTGATGACGTACTGGTATCGTGTCGTGTGTCTGTCTCTAGCCCACGACCCCACGTATCAAATTACTGGTTGAGTGAAGGAGTGAAGTTTAAGCAAACATCACTAAATAGCATTTTAATTTGATGTTTACTTAAGGTACAAAAAACACGGCTTCAACAACACTTGAATTCAGTGAATAGTGGGCTTCAGTTGCTAATACAATTAACACATATCAAATCTAAATTTCAGTCACTTTCACTGAGGTAAGTATATATTCAGTAAAAACGACAGTTCAACTGTTTTAAGACTTTTACTAAGAAACATGCAAGAAAAATTCCATCAACAAAAAGTTCCATAGTTTCAGCACTTGTTTTCAGTTTGACAACTGAACTGTGAAATAATAGTAGCAGCATTCTGAACATTACTCATAAACAATCTTAATATGAAAACATGAATCATGTGATACATGAAAGTAGTATTATGCAATGCGAAACAACAGATTTAGGTCAAGCAAAGAAGCAGAAAATACCTGTACAGAGCCACCATGTCTGTCAGATGCCAGGTGAGCCCTCAAATGATGTGGATTGGTTTGCTGTGAGTCCCAAGCTGCCCTATGGTCTGTTGACTATCATTTTTGAATGTATTGGGATTTATGCAAAAGAAGAAAATAATTTTAAAATAAACAATTTTTCCATTAATTGTCCTGTATTATTTTTAAAAAGCACAGAAGCACTACACACTCAATCCCTATATAGAATGCACTTCAACATTATCAACATACTTACACATGCCTTCATATAAATTTTCAGACAGAGCTGAAGTAGCTAAACCTCAAAATTCTTAGTAAGAAAAAGCACACTAACACCATCCTCCAATTTTGCTTAGGTAAACTGACACAGCTCTGAATTCCTTTCATTGTCACCACCTAAGTCATAAGCCTGGTTTAGAAAGGGAAAATGTTATACATACATGTTAGAACAGAAAGAGAGGATACAGTGTATGGAGGAGAGACAGCGAATACAGAAGTGTGAGTATGGAGAAAATTCACTACTGATTCACTACACTGTATCATTGCTTCAAACAAGCAAGCTTTTAGGAGATATTTATGTATCTCTACATATGTAGACTTTAACAAAGATCTACTTAAATCAAAGTGAAAACAAAGAAAACCTAGAGTCAGTTTTATTTTCAAGTTCTAATAAAAACATAGCGTAAATCATTAGACAAAGGACATAGTAATGCTGATAATCTTACATGAGCAGTTTACCTGATTTTTGGATTGCTGCATTCTGTCTCTGTGCTGATACGCTTCTCTGTTCGAAGACATTGCAGGGTCTGAATGTATTGAACCCACTGGAGTAGGCTACAAATATAAATAATATGTAGCAACTGGTAAAAAAAATAAATTTCTAAGTCTCACCAAAAGTAACTGGTTTATAAGAGAAAATAATCTTTAAATCTGACAGTTTCAAAAAACACAAAATTATCAGATTAAAGCAGAAGCTTCACTAGATACTTACTAATACCAACAAGAAAAAAACCAAACCATGACTTACAGAATGCATTGAAGTAGCAATTTTAAGTATTATCATACATTAATTTTCTGAAAGACTTTAGGCTGATACTTTCTGCAGTTAGCAGTTACGACATTCTGATGAAACCTGATGAAAGACTTAAAGTAATTTTTAATGCTAAACGCTAAAAAAAATATTTTGCAATAAAATAAATGCTACAATACTTTCAGAATCACACAGAGAGCCGCAGAGCGATGTGCATAATCTGAAACTGGTCTAACATACACATACTAGCCCTCCCTTCCCTACATAATAGAAAGAAGTGAGAAATTTGAGAAGATGAAAAACATCCCGTCCTCTACCGTTTCTTAAATTATATAAACAGAGTGTTTCCTAAAACCTTAGATGCACTGCGATGTAATATGCAATGAACTATGCAATATCTTTTCATAATGAACCGATAAATATCTAGAGTATACATCATATGCAGAGAAGTTATAGCTCTGCATTTTAAAAATACTGGGAACAAAAAAAATACATGCAGTAATGACAATTACTTGCAAAATTTTAAGTTCCTTCAACTCAAAAAACAATCTGAATTTCTACCACCTCATTTTGGATTGTGCACAGATGTACTTTGATATTAAGAGCACATTTGGAAAGATACTGAATATGAAGAAGCACTCAAGCCAAAAGATAATGTTACACTATGCATCTGCAAATGTGCTTGTAATAGCAGCTGTTCACAGCTCTGTTAGCAGCCTTAGGATGCACGTATCTTATGAAACTCAAAACTGATCACAGAAAAACCCGTTATCAATAACAGCTGAACTGTACTCACCAACTGTTTGCCAATCCAGTCGTATTCATAATCAAACATATAGCCTTTCCGATCAAGTAAGTCTGTGAAGAGCTTTCTTAAGTAGTCATAGTCTGGCTTTTCAAAAAAATCTAACCTTCTTACATAACGTAGGTAAGTAGCCATTTCCTCTAGATAAATAAGAAATATATATATATATGCCATTATCTGTTTTAATGGAACTCAAAAAAATTCCCACCACCTTATTTCATTTTTAAGCAACTTGTACCTCTCACCATAAAACTTGAACAGTTTTTCACCATGAATCTGTGAATTACCAGAAAGAAAAGTTACTTAATAATGTTCTTTGAGATGCTACCATATTCTGAGATATACTAGCATTCTAAACATATCCTAGAAAGTGACACCCCACTCATTTTTCCATCATGTTACCTGTTGAGATCTTCTACTCAATGTTCCAATTCTAATGCAGTGTGCAAAAATGTGTGGAGAGAAATGCCTCTACTTTCTTCTTTCTTTCCAACCAATTTCACAGAGACAAGACCATGGAAAGGTAAAGAAAGGGGTATACAACACAAAGCATCAACCTCATGTCCACAAGGCCTACTGTGGACAGGATTTCCTTTCATTTGTCATGAGCTACTCTCAGCAAATGCACTTTGCCTATCAATGATATTTTGATTACCTTTCAAGGTGTTCACTTATATTTTGGCAAAATCGTGTCCATGTCATACATGTCCCCTATTCCAAGCACTTTATTACAACTTTTAAAAAAGATTTCCTTCTGTCCAATTTTCCAACAGTTCATTGATTCTCCTTGTTCTTATAGAGACCTAGAGTTGACATCTGAAACTTACAAGTTACTTTAAATATTAGTTCAAGCTGTTTCTAATGCAGCTTGTTTTCAACAGGAGTATGATACCAAATTTCAGCTGAAAAGGCTTGTATCTTCACACTGAAAATTTTGCAAGTGCAGACTAGTTGATCACTGTAAGTGTACATATAGTATTTTTTTAATGTTTCCTTTAGAAGAATCTGTATTTAAAGAAAAACAGCATTACCTTACTGCTGCTTCAAAGGATAATTCTGTCTGGGCCCAGTATTGTTTAACTTATCCATCAACAATTTGGATGAAGGGCAGAGGCCTCCTCAGCAATTTCACTGACAACACAAAGCTGGGGGGAGTGGCCGACACCCCAGAGGGCTGTGCAGCCCTTCAGAAGGACCTCGACAGGCTGGAGAGATGGGCAGAGAGGAACCTTCTGAAATTCAGCAAAGGTAAATGCAGGGTCCTGCATTTGGAAGAATGATCCTGGGCAGCAGCACAGGCTGGAGGCCTAACCTGCTGGAAAGCAGCTCTGTGGAAAAGGACCTGGGTGTTCCAGTGGGCAACAAGCTCTCCATGAGCCAGCAGTGTGCCCCATGGGCCAAGAAGGCCAATGGAATCCTGGGGTGCATTATGAAAAGCAGTTTCGAGGGAGGTGATCCCATCCCTCTACTCAGTGGCTGTGTCCAGTTCTGAATTCCTCAGTACAAGAGATACATGGAGCCCATGGACTGGGTCCAGCAAAGGGCTACTAAGTTGATCAAGGGAATGGACCATCTCTCATATGAGGGAAGGTTGAGGGAGCTGGGCCTGTTCAGCCTCGAAAAGATGCAACTGAGAAGGGATGTGATTAATAATAAAAATATCTAAGGAGTGGTTGTCAAAAGGATGGATCCAGGCTCTGCTCATAGGTGCCCTAAAGAGGCACCAGAGGTGAGAAATAGCCAGAGAGCCAATGGGCAGAAACTGATGCACAGGAAGTTCCACCCGAACGCAAGAAGGAACTCCTTTACTGTGCAGGTGACCGAGCACTGGGACAGACTGCCCAAAGAGGCTGTGGAGTCTCTCTCACTCTAAATATTCAAGAACAACCTGGACACAATCCTGTGTCATGTGCTCTGGGATGGTCCTGCTTGAGGAGGGAGACTGGACCACATAGGCCACTGTGGTCCCTTCCAACCTGACCTATTCTGAGATTCTGTGATCTATTACACGTACTGTAATTTTAAACCCAGATATTAAGCAATTACTTATGTCAGTTTCCTTGTATAAATTAATACACAACATTTTTATTAACAGCAGACATTACCTGGGAAGTTTTCACACAATACTTCTATAGGAGTTGCTCGTTTAGTGTCTCCAATTTTCTGGTAACGTTCTTTTAATGTATCTGCCTATGACAGAAAAACAAACAAGCTTCTGAAGTTATACAGCTTGCAGACACACATTCAAAAAAACCCCAAACATGTCAATAAAAGCTGATGATCTGAAAATAGGACAGAGAAAGATATCAAAACCCACTACCTTTAAACCTTGCCATGGAAGACTTCCTCTGAGAAAATACATAAACATATGACCCAAAGCTTCCAAATCATCTCTTCTACTTTGCTCTGAAACAAAATGCAAATATTATTAGAAACTTCCATCTGTGTAATTTTACATTATATTTAGAAGACTAGATTCCAAATTATATAAAAATAATTGTTAGGTAAAAAGTACTTGAAACTAAACCGAGCATGTGGGGACATTCTTGTGTACCATGGACTGCCTTAAGAACACAGCCAAACCCAGAAAAAAAAGCAGATGCAGACTGTAGGTATATTCATCTCAACAGCACGTTCAGCAAATTATCTTGCTGAAAGAAATCATTCTCAAAAATGCAGAAGGGATTTTTTTTTTTTTTTCTGAGCTACTGGAAGGACTTCAGGATTTAGACTAATAAAATTCAAGGACCAAATGTTTATTGTTCTTGCAAAAAGAAGTTAATTAAAATTGATCCAATGTAGAATTATTTGTGGATGGTTTAGATTACAAAGGAGTCTGGCCCCTACAAAACTGATTCTTAGTCTAGAACCTATGACAGCTCTGACAAGAGAGTACGTGTACTAAAGGTAAGAATGGGGTTGTCATAGTTTTGTTTGCAGGTAAGTACTTGTTTAAAGAAATTGGCTTCATTTGGCCTTTCTATTCATATTAAGTGCAGACTCGCTTCATTCCCAGAAGAGTTTCAAGTATTCATGGTACAATAACTAACCTCTGCCTCTGCAATAATTAAGCACTATCATGAAAAGACCAATACAATCTAGGATATGGGTAGCTCCCCAGAGACCATTACAGATGGCTAGATTAGAGTAAGTTATGACCCCATGTGACTATACTTTCTGTAGCCAAATAACTTAGACAATACTTTAACACACTGTTCTTTTGAATTTAGGAAAATCCCAAAATAATTGGCCATTTTCATATCCAGAAAACACAGATAATTGCAGGAGTTTTACAGATGCAGATTTTTGTCTTCATTAACCTTCCAGACAGAATCTATACTCTCTGGAATCTCACCTTCCCTTTCTGAAAATGAAGTGAACTGGAGAAGAAGCACAGAGTAATTTTATCCCTAAGAGAAATTATGTTATGGAAAGGTAGGGCACCAGCTACATGCTAGTAAGGGCTGCAGAGTATTTGTATTTCCTTCAAATAGCTCTCTGAATAAAGCCACATTATTCTTCACATAGACAAAATACCTTCTATTCCATATACAAACTCCTAGCGTGGCACAGAACTACCAGAAATCCTTGATCAAATGTCTCTTCTGAAACAAAGTATTATGGGCTACAGGATGTACAGTAACTATGTATTTCTTATATAGACCTTAAAAGAGTGGGCTTTGCTGATTTTGAGCAAGTTTTGATTGCACATTTAAAGTCTTTCTAGTAGCTATGCATTTTTTATGATAGTTTTAAATACGGATCCTAAAACATACTTTTGATTCCAGGACAACATCTTCCTTACTCATACGCACTAACAGATAAAGTTACAGTTCAATAGAAACATATTCAAAAATAACTTATAAGAGAATGTGAACCTGACAGTCTCCTCTTTACTGAGCACACTTATTTTTTTACAAGGGTCAGATATCAGACCATTCAAGCAGCTCAAGAAGTTATCTACAGACTAAAAATACGACCCTAAGAAATCGTCTTATTACCACTACTTTCCGAGCAAACTGTGTCCTACATGCCACTGTCTCTATAAACACAGAGCTTGAGGACCTTCAGTGCTATGTATGTCTCATTGCATGAATTTAAAAATATACTACATTTTTAGAGGAATATCACAGAACATAAAAACATGACTGGAATGGAACGATACAGGCTCTTTAGGAAGGAGAGGCAATGTCACTCTCCATGACAATAGCCAGCTGAGTGCATGGAGTTTTGTCTGGGGATGGATGAGGAGCTGACCAACAGCTATTGAGGAATGATTAATGGGAGGGCGGGGTTAAGCAGCCAGAGGGCCCCCAACCAGGAGGACTGAGCAGCTGAGTCCTTGTGGTGGTGCATCCCTCCCCCACCCCTTCCAGACCACACTGTGATCTGAAAAAAGCTCATTAGGTCTCAGCTTGACAAACAGCACCTGGGCTCAGCTTTTCTTGAGTTTACCAGGAACACATTGCTCCCAGGAACGCCTGCTGTCTAACAAGCTCATGTACTCTTTATGAACAGCCTTGGAAACTATTTTTCTTCCTAGAGTAGCATAACATGTTCTCACACTTTCAAAGAAAGTGTGCCAACCCACCCTGTGGCCAGGATGAAACATTATGACTAAAGCCCAATCTCTTGCAACCCTATAAACAGTGGTCCAAAATGAGAACCTTTGAGTTCTTCTGGACTGCAGCAGCTGTGACCAACCTCTCTCTGAGCTCAGCCTCTCAGAGCCCACGAACTCTCAAGTTTGCTGTACTCAGAAGAAGGGCTGAAAAAAAATGAATCATGGGCCAACACCCCCACTCCTCGAGGCTCAACTCTTTGCACAATGAAGAGATGGCACTCAGAGTGAGAATTTTGCTGCCTTTGAGGGGAATTTTTTACAGGTACCTTGCACTGACTCTGTGTGCATAAACATACACATGTCACAGCAAATTGTGGGAGAAATGCTGCTCTCTGGATGTTCAGGTGTCTTGGATATCAAATTAAGTCAGGCCTGTAAGTAAGGTTAAATTGTAAGTTAGGTTAAATGTTGTTAAGTGTTATTCCTATGTTGAATTGTTAAGTTTAAGGCAAAAGTAAAGGTGTAAGTTAAGGTTAAATACTTTTGCGTGCTGTTAAGCTTTTAGGCTGTATTCTTTTTTATAACTGCCCTCACCGTCCTTTTGTCACTTGTCATACACACCTAAACACACACACAGCCCTAGACAGTTCTCAGTTCATTTCTGTTTTGATTGACTGGATTTTGTTGGGGTTTGGGTTTTTTTCTCTTTTTTCTTGGTATAACTGACTAGTAAATAGAAGAGTGAATCTTGCAAAGTACTTTGTCCTGCTGTTGCTTAGTATTACATCAGGTTTTTACTGATACTCTTGCTGATTATTTTTTAAGTCATCTCAAACACTCAGTCATAACAGTTGTCTACCAACATACATGAACCACCTCATGTTCACAAGCCCTGGTCCTCATGGGGGGTCCTCAGCTACTCTGGTATCTCTTGGAGTAACAAGACAGCAAGGCACCAGCAACCCACTAAGTTATCATGGATGATAACTTCCTTCTCCAAGTGACAGAGAAGCTAAAAAGATGTGCCATGCTGGAGCTTGTACTCACCAACAAGGAGAGGCTGGTGGGGAAGGTACAGCTCAAGGGCAAGCCTTGGCTGCAGTGATCACAAAATGCTGGAGTTTGAGATCCTAAAGGTAGTGAGAAGGGAGCCAAGCAAGCTCAGTACCCTGAATTTCAGCAGATGCAACTTGGCCTCTTCAGGGATCTGCTTGGCAGAGTACCATGAGATAAAGTTCTACAGGGAAGCAGGGTCCTAAGAAAGTTTGTTAATATTCAAGCATGAATTCCTCCAAGCCCAGGAGCAATGCCTTTCAACAACAAAGTCAAACAAAAACCATCAGGAGGCCTGAATGGATGAACAGTGTGCTCCTGGATGAAATCCAAAGGAAAAAATGGAAGCATATAGAGAGGGGAAGCAAGGACAGGTAGTCTGAGAGGTATACAGAGAAATAGTCTGAGCAGCCAGAGATCAGCTTAAGAAAGCTAAAGCCCTGATAGGATTAAATGTGGACAGGGATGTCAAGGGCAACAAGAAGAGCTTCTACAAGTAAGTTGGTGAAAAAAGGAAAACTAGAAAAAATGCCAGACCTCTCCAGAAGGGAACAGGAGGCCTGGGATATGGAGAAAGCGGAGGCAAAAAATTACTTTTTTGCCCCCATCTTCCCTGGCATGTATTCCAGTCACATCACTCATGTCACAGAATACAAGGGCAGGGACTGGCAGAATGAGATCCTGTAGATCAGGTTGGAGCCCATCTAAGAAACGTGAAGGTGCACAAGTCCATGGGACCTGCTGAGATCTATCTACAAGTCTTTAAAGAACCTCAGACAAAGACACTACCCATTAAGTCCACTACATCTGAGAAGTCACTACAGCCCAGTAAAGATTCCACAGACTAAAAAAGGAGAAAGATAGCCCATTACTACGAAGGGAAGAAAAGGAAGGCATGAGGAACTACAGGCCAGTCAGTCTCACCTCAGTGTCTGGCAAGATCACAGTGCAGATCCTCCTGGTAACTACACCAAGGGACATGAAAAATAAGGAGGTGACTTATGATGGTCAACATGGCTTCAGCAAGGGCAAGCCATGCCTGACAAATGTGGTGGCCTTCAACACAGCTACAGTGTTGGTGCATGATCGAAGAGCAACCAACATCATCTACTGGGATATGTGCAAAGCCTTTGACACTGTAACACAGGATATCCTTGTCTATGAACTGCAGAGACACTGATTTGACAGATAAACAAGTGGATAAGGAATTGGCTGAGTGGTCACACTGTAAGCTGTGGTCAACAACTCCCTGTCCAAGTGGAGACCAGTTCCTTAGGGGTTGTACTTGGACCAGGGCTGGGTAACACCTTTGCTGGTGTCATAGACAGTGGGATCAAGAGCACCCTCAGCAAGTCTGCCAATGACATCTGGCTGCATGGTGCTGTCGACATGCTGGAGGACAATGACCTGCACTTAGGTTAGGGCAATCCCAAGCACAAATACAGGCTGAGCAGAGAATGGAGAGCAGCCCTGAGTAGGACTTCAGTGCTGGTGGATTAGAGGCAGGACATGACCACACAATGTGCACTCACAGCCCAGAAAGCCAAATGTGTCCTGGGCTGCATCCAGAACAGCATGGCCAGTAGAGCAAGGGAGGGAATTCTACACTTCTGCTTTGCTCTGGTGAGACCCCACCTGTAGTGCAGCATCCAGCTCTGGGGTCCCCAAGATAAGAAGGACATGGAACTGATCAAGCAAGTCCATGAAGACATTCGGGCAGTGCCCCTCCTATGAAGGTAGTCTGAGAGTTGGTGCTGTTCAGCCTCAAGACGAGAAGGCTTCAGGGATACATTATAGCACCTTCCAGTACCCAAACGGAGCCTGCAAGAAAGCTATGGAGCAACTTTTTACAAGAACATGTAGTGACAGGACAAGGAGTAGTGGTTTCATAATGGAAGACAGTAAGTTTAGATTAAATATTCAGGAGAAGTTCTTCAGTGTGAGAGTGGCAAAACACTGAAAAGCATTGCCTAGAGAAGCTCTGGATGTCTCATCCCTGGAACTGTCCAAGGCAAATTTGGATGGGGCTTTGAACAACCTGGTGCTCCAGCCTATGGCATGGGGGTCAGAACTGATGGTCTTTAAGGTCCTTTCAAACCCAAACCATTCTATGATTAAACAAGTTACCATCAGACAAAAATAAACACATCCTGTGTAAATATCAGACATGTAATCACAATTCAGTTCATTTTTCAAGTAATTATCAGTTTTACATTTTAGTTTATTTTTCTTAAAAGGTTTGGGGGCAATCTTCTTATTTAAGGAGGAGTAAAAAATTTATTTGATTTTAAAAGTGGTTGAAAGTGACATTGTTGGAAATGTTATAATAATCAGAAGTCTATCCTGCCAAGTGGAGATGAGAGCCCATGGTCAAAAATGTAACATTCACCTTAAGCTGACATCAACATTTATTCCTGAAAAATACAGTGAATGCTTCTTTTATCTGAAGAACCTGACTTGCAAAAGTTAGAAAGCTCAAACCCTACACCTGAGGTGCTGGACTATGCCCACTAAAGAGCAACAAAGCTGGTGAAGGGTCCGGAGCACAGATTCACTGAGGAGCAGCTGCCAGAACTGAGGGTGTTCAGAAGACAGGGGTTCAGGGGAGAGCTTATCACTTTCTACAACTCTATGAAACAAGGGTGTATCCAGATGGGGGTTGGCCTCTTCTCCCAAGGAACAAGGAACAGGACAAGAGGAACAAGCTTCATGTTGTGCCACAGGAAAGTTTAGACTGGATATTGGGAACATTTGCTTCACCAGAAGGGTTCTCAAGCATTGGAACAGGCCGCCCAGGGAAGTGACTGAGTCAACATTTCCAGAGGTATGTTAAAAGCTTTGCAGATGTGGTGCTTAGGGACACAGTTTAATGGTGGATTTGGCAGCGCTGGGTTAACAGTTGGACTCAATGACCTTAAGGATATTTTCCAACCTAAGTGATTCCATGGCTCTGCTTTATTGATAAAGCACCTTATTCCTGTCTGACAAGTGTGAATGGTTTCTCATTTGCTGTATTAACAGTTATACTTACAGTTAAATTGTACGTATTGTGCAACATTTTTATGACCAATTCAAAGAGTAACCTAATTAGTGATTACCATGCAGTGATAAGCAACTGACTTACACAAATTCAAAGAGGTCTAACTAATTGTTTTCACTAGAAAACCTCTCTTTAGCTGGAATAAACAAAGATCTGAGTGCTCATACCTTTTTCAAGGTCAATTTATTCATTCAATAATAACAACTTTCGTATTTATATACATCCTGTAATTTCTTTAGCTGGCTGGCATAACCTTTAACGACTCTGACAAAGCCTTATTAACAGTGTAAGCACTAAAAAAAAAAAAAATCAAGAAATCAGCATCATCTCTAAGCTACTTCATTATTTTATGCTGCATTTCAAAGAGATCAGAAGACTAAGGAAGCATTGAAAACCCATGTTATTGCAACCTAATGACTTTCCTGTATTTAATAAACACATCTATTTCCTGGATACTTCACTCTGCAATGGTATACTTACAACGTGAAGGTATTATGCTAAAAAAAAAATACACCTCATCTTTCTTTTAAGGATAGCTAACAAAGAGGACAATTCCCAAGACATGATCATGATGATTAGAGATTTTAAAAAGATTATTCCCATAAACAGTATTTGCATGAGGACAAACTATATTTTGCACAATACACAAAATTTGCAGTTCTTAATGACTATAGACTGAGAAAAACTGTAATTTGAAAGCACGATGGTTTATGACAAATCACAGCTGTTTCTGTACCTAAAAAGCACACGTACCTTTTCCTAAATGTGTATTTATACTCATGTATCTAGCTGTTCCTGTAAGGCTCTTGTGTTCTCGATATGGTATGTGCTTCTTTGTTTCTGGATCTACATACTCCTTTGCCAAACCAAAGTCTATAATGTGAATAATTTGCTGGGTTTTGTTTCCAGGTCGTCCTATTAAGAAGTTCTCAGGTTTTACATCTCTGTATATCAAGTTCTTTGAATGGACATATTCCATACGAGAAATCTTCAATAAAGGAAGAAAAATAGACAATGAAGTTTAGTTTAAGCTTGAGGTTGCCACATTAAAATGTGCTAGAAGTTAAATAGCTTATACTGGCTTTATACGTAGAAGAAATCACCCCTCCTAATATCTTAAGACCAAAGTGGTATTATTCTTAAAGTATCTCCCAGTTAAAGTCAATGAAAACTGTACACTTCCAAAGCAGATACACCAACTGGTGTACTGGAAACTATCACACTGGACATTAGCCATGAATCTTGTACTTAACAGAAGTTTTTGTCTCTCAAAACAGCAAGCACAAGCATGTTTTGTGTACATTAAAAGTAAAACCAGAAATTATGTCATCAAGCAGTAAGCAGCAAAGTTTGACGTACATCTATTACATATTAAGGATATAAATGAGAGAAGCACTGAAAGTTCATCACTATGCATATAAAATCCATTCTAGCTAGACTATCAGAATTTCCATATTCAGACAAGAAGAGGAAGTATTAAATAAAGCTGATTGTAGGATTTGTGAGGACTTGAGCATTTAAAAAAAAGAACTTGGTCATTTTGGCTGTAAATAAGTTCAATGTATCTGTATGTCTGTAGTTGGAGGCCTGTTATACAATTACAGTCATGCTTGAAACAGCTATTTTTAACCACCGCAGGTAATAATATCACTAGTTAGGAAAGTGGAAATCTGGTAAACATGCACAGCCTTAACTATCCTCCTTTCCACTTCCACCCACCCTCAAGTCAGAACCAAATAAGGAAATATTAAAATAAGAGAATAATTCTTCATTGAATAAGTTTGTGCTATAATTTCTGGAAGAATTTGCGGAATTTTTCATTTGTTTGTTTGCTTTCTTATACAAATGCCCAGGAAAAAAATACTTATGCTATTTAGGAATCTCATAATACAACTGCTTGTGTAGGCTAAAATTACTTTTATTTCTTTCAGGTTTTCTTTTTTCAAAGAGTATGTCAAACTAAAATTCATGACTTTAGGTTGTGATGAGAACTCAGAAGACAAAAGTAATTACATTCATGAACTGACGTGAAAAATGGGCACAAAGTAAATGAAAGTAATGTAAGAGTATTCCTGCTCAAACTGTATCACAAGCATTTTAAATACCACTAACACCAATTTAAAACATGACAAGAGCAAATCTCGTAAGTGAAGTAAGCATTTGATCCATTGAAGACTGATTTAGTTATTCTAGTGAACACTCAAATTAACATCTATTCTACTTACCAACTGAATGGCTATCATAAGAACGGTTTTAAGAGAAAATGTCCTACCACACAAGTCAAATAAATCTTCCAGACTAGGTCCAAGTAGTTCTAGCACCATAGCATTGTATTTGCCACACGGGCCAAAATAATAAACCTGAGGTATTCCATCTGTAAAATGAAAATACAAAGTAATGATGAGGGGTTCAATAAAATTAACAAACATAGCAATAAAATTTCTACCCAATTTCTAGTTGATTTACAGGTAAAAATACATTTTTCGCATAAAAGCCAAAACAAACCTCATCAAAACTACAGGTAAAAGACACAATAGGAATATTGAGGATAGTCACAAAAAATTTAATTAAAGGGTTACTATTACATATTTGACTTGTGAAGGATATCAAGATTTTTATAAAAAATTAAAATTAGAACCTCTCTATTAAGTTTTGTAACCATAAATTGAAACAGGATTTTAAAATGCTATGAAGAAAGGCTTAAATAAGCTCTTGTACAGAAAAAAAAATGCTCAAATTAAACTTTTAAAATTAAGGCTGTTCCCACCTTTAGGAATAAAACCACCTTATTATTTAGAGAAATCATTTTTAAAAATAAAAAAGATTAATGAACCTGGGAGTTAAATGATACATTAAGTCTGGACTTCATAGTTTTAAATGAACATCTGCCCTAGGAAGACAGGCAATCCAAAAGTTTGAGAATATAAAGCCTTATGATCCAATCTTTCTTCCACCTTTTTGTACAATATGCATTGTGTGTCTAATTAAAAATAACTTGGTATCTTTGCTCCTACTCATCTTGTACATTTTCACATGTACACAACATCCTTCTCATTCAGCAGAATAAATATTGTTTCCTTAAGGAAGCTAGTTATTCCAGATCTTTGGTTTTTTGTTCTTCAGTACACATCCTATATTTCATTTATTCCAAATCTTTAATACTCTGAAAATGTATTATTTTCATGTGAGCTTTTTCTACAGTGTCCGATGTTACAACAGTGCACTATACAGAAGTATCAAACCTATTTTCAGAATACCTTAATGAAACACTGGATTTCACTTTCATTCTCTGTTGGTCAAATGTAACACTAACTCTGAGTGTTTTCTGAAGCACATAAAGCCTTCAATTTTCCATACCTTACTACAGTGACACTTACACTGAGGGCACAAATTTGTAATTGTAGTTGCTACAGCTATGGATAAAAAAAAATATAAGAAATAGAACTGTTTAGAGAAATTAACATCAAACAAATGCACAGTTTTTAAGAGGTTTTTCACTAATCTCTTTTCCTACAAGTCAGAATATTTAAAGAAGAACCCCAAGAAATCCAGTTTAACTGTTCTGTTTTCAGAAGACTTGAGCTACAATATGTTTTTCAATATGTATCATCACACCCATCTCTATACTAATACACTTAAAATACATAATCGTACCCACTTCAGAAAGACTTCACAGGAGTAGCTTACTGCCACTAATGAAAAAGCATTGACCATATTACATCCTGTATCAGAATAAGGTATGAGATACTGTTCTTCAATTTAAAAATATCATCCTGAATTATCAAATAGATATTTAAAACACTTGGTCTTCTGATCAGATGAAAATTCCAAAACATCCCAAAACTGTGTTTAACATGTAATAACTTCTGCAGCACATATCGAGCATCCTGTATAAAATTACTCACGTTGATAAAATAATTTGATATTAACAGTTCAAAGTACTAGAAAGTAGGGGCTTTGGTTCTTAATCAAAGCACACTTAATGCTTTTGCTTAAAAGCAATAAGCAGATATCATTCTGGTACTTACATTCTTTCTTCATGTCTCTAAATCTCCAGAAGTCAGAAAGATGCTACTAATAAAAATGTATATGAGGCTTTTTCTCCGACTACAGAGAGATAAATGTAAGGTCTCTTATATAAACATTTAGGAGATATTGGTTAAGTCAAAAACAAAGAAACTCTGATTTTTAGAAAGTTAAGAAACCTCTATTTTGTTTACAAGATATTCCATTACTTATTATCAATTAAGATGTATTTTATTTCCATTTTTAATTACTCTAGCTCAAACCACTGAAGAACAAAAGAAGGAAATACGCTCAGCTTTTAAGATGCATCCCAGTTGTCTTGCTGTGAATTTAAAGAAGTCACTGGTCTTCGGTTTCTTGATTAATAATTAATTTGATTACCATTCAATCCTTTCTAGTACCTTGACAGATCTTCTCTCCATTCTCAAAAATCCTTTTTAAAAAGTAGTACCCCTCCCCAATTACAAGCAGAACTCAATGCTTGTCAGACAAATGTCATTAAAAGTTACACATAACTTCCTCCTCTTCCATCAAAGAGGAAACTTACTTGAGGCCAAAAAAGTAGATTCACACACTCCCACTAAGTTACTTTTAATACTTAAACATCTTTCCTTTCTAGGTTTTAAACTCTGAAAATAGAATCCTTTTTTTAGGTACAAGTCATATTTGCCTATCCCTAAATATTTATACTTGTTGACAAGTAAAACACTTTCATTTGAATGGGCTCAATTGACTAAAGCAATCTACAATACTTAGGTGACTGCCCTGTCATAAAATGGTACATCCATTTTAAGCCAGTATGATTTTAATCCTATTTTACTCTTGACAAAAATCAAAGAAGTCTTGACTTGGAAATTAACAATTTCATCATCTCTTGGACTCCAGTTTCTTCTATAAAGGTTAACTTTCATTAGCCACCTAAAACATTACTGCTGTACACCTCTGGTCTCCAAAATCAAGTCCAAACACTCCAGAAGTACTTGACTATACACTGAGAAAGGGGGGGAGAGGGGGCAAGGAGAGAGCCCTAAACCAGTTTTGTGGATTTATGGATTATACTGTTTGATTTTCACTCAAATAGTTTTGTCCAACATGTTTATGTACATGATGGCCCTATAGTTTTTAAAGCTGACAGATCTGACTTTCTCTACAATGATGAAAGGATAAAAATATTAGAATAAAAAAAGCATGACCAGCAGATTGAAATGTACCTGCCAAACCTCTTTAAAATAAATAAACTAATAAGTAAGTTATTTCTGCTTTGGGACCATTATCCATCTTGGTCATTGTCTTTTTCAAAAACTTCATCACTAAACCTGATTTAAGCTTGAGATCATATGATGTTCACTCTGGTTATCTACAGCAATACACATGAATAGCACAAACACATATTTGTATCTTAAGGAAAAAATTCCACCTATTTGCTTTGACATGGATATTACGTCATAGCTTCAATTATTTTACGTGTGTGTCCTCACTTAGGAAAAAAAATAACTGGATAAACAGGCAGCAGAGACAGCCAAAGGAATATATAACCCACAGGTCAATGGCAGTAACTCTTGCATTTAAGCTCATATATCACTGACTTAATTTTGAGCTGTATCTTGGCAAAACGTCTCTATACAATACAACCTAAATTTGTAAAGCTACTAAGCTAGTAAGTAGCTTTCCAGTGTTTTTCAGTTTCTTTTTCAGTTTATCAATTTCCTTTTAGAGCTTTCTCTAAATCAGTCAAGAAACAGACTGATGGTATCCGCATTATATCCTACTGCTTAGAGTCTGTTAAATCAGACACATAAATGCCAGTAAAATACACAAGACTGCTCTTGCAGATCACAATGTTGTATATTCAGCTTCCTATACCCCACTGCCTTTTATTTGCAGTTTTAATTTTCCTGTGTGGCAATTCATTGGACACAAGCCAAATACTTTAAACTAGCTGGAAGATTGGCAGTAACAGTTGTCTTTCACGGCACATTCATACTGGTACTCTTGTCAAGGATACAAATTGACAAACTGCCACAAACAAAAGTATTCCCTAGTTAGTCTATGGAATCTGGTTTGAATCCTCTCAAAGGAAGTGATTATAAAACTCAGGGTAGTGTGTTCTGACTTCAGCCAAAGCAGCATACACAGACGGCCACGCAGTGTCTGGAAACATAGCATCTTAATGCTACTGAAATCATGATCAGCCACAAACTATAAAACTCTAAACATAGAATGAGACACTATATCACCACAACCCTTAGACTACATCTCTTACTTACAAATATAAGAATATGTTTGCAAAAAGAAGAAACAGTAATAAAGCAATTAGATCTATTTCAAAGGAAAAATCTTGAGTTATTTACATTACTAAAACTGAATTAGAGATGCATTTTATTGTAATCATTATTAAATCAAATATCCATTTATCTAACATTCACTTTGTTCAGTGAACTGTATTATCAAGCTTCCTTTCACAATTACAGCTATCTATTGTATGCCTCACAATGCCCACAATCTCTAAATCTCTGTGATGTCACAATACAAAACCAATATACATTTTTGCATACAACCAGGCTTCTTATGGCCAGCAACTACTATTTCTCAGAAACATTATCATGTAACTCTATTATGCAGCTGCCATTCTTACCAGATCTCTTGCACTTATTCTAGGGGAAAAAATTACTTTAAATTCAGAAAATCCTGTACACGTCCTTAAGCTAAATTCTAAAAAAGGATTGGCACAAAACAAGAAAAACTGCAAGCAAAATATTTATAATTTTTGTTGGACTATACTTAAAAAATAAATTAAGTATCATTGTTTATTCACATTAATATTAGCATATTCACATTAATATTAGCATATTCACATTAATAAGTGAACAGCTCTACCTTCCTATTAAAGGAAGCATATCAGCATCAAAAAGTCAAAACTGAGTAAGAGTTTGGCCCAAACAACTCACAATACAACTGCAGCAGTCATCAGTACACAGATTAACAGTGCCTATGAACGGATTCCTCTTCAGTCAAGAGATTCGATATTTGATTCAGTTTAAGTGCTCTAATACTACATTCTTTAATTAAGCACAGAGCTTTATTTTCTAAGATCACCTGCATGTTTGGTTTATTTTACTTAATAGTGATTACGAACCACTTCAGCTAACTGATTATTCTTTAATCCCCAGCATAAAATGCCAGTCAAATTAGAACAGAAGTAATAAATCAGGACAGTATGACTAACAAAATATTAAAGAAACAGTCATCAGATTAAGAGCAAATTCGCAGCTACCTACCTGAAAGTGTAGTTCAAAGCAATATTCACATGAAGTTACTAATAAACTCACTTTGCATTTATACTGAATGATGGCTAGCAAGATGTATGGAAAGGATATGAAGTGCAACAACTCAGACATATATGCAAACACTGATAAAATGTTATTTAGATATGTAAACTAGGACTGCCCTGAACCAACTTACTAACTCCGTAGTTTACAGCTAGACATTTTGTCTTCAATATGCATTGTCCTTGATCATAAGAAACATAACACCTTTATTTTAGATATTAAATAATACTCTAAAATCTGAAGGTCCAGTAAATTATTGCTGCTTTAACTAAGTAGTGGGAATATTCAATTAATGTAGCTGCACATGTCACATTTGAGTTTTCTCATAAAATTCTCTTTTCAAACTCGCTTCAAACCTTTGTAGCTTTCATAATGTTTATCCTGTAACAGCAGCAAGACACCAATCTCAAAATACTTTGAAAAATACAGAATGAGGTAAGTATTTTAAATTGTTTCTAGAAGATCCATGAACAAAAATAATCACCTGACAAAACAATCTAGCTGTAGCGCCATGTTTCTAGCACCACACTCAAGGAGATTTGCTATTGAGACACTTCCTCAGGGTATGATAGAATATCAAGCTAGTAAAGTATGTTACAGACTACCAGCTGAGAAAGAAATTAAGACATTATTATAGTGAAATTTTTGTCTTTTCTGCGTTATAGCAGAACACAGATGCTGATACACCATGATGAATTCATGCTGGACTGCCTTTTCTCCCAGAGTCTAAAGTAAGGTAAGGTAAGGTGGCTATGGCCCAGGGGATGAACTAGAGATGGTATCACTAGCAATTGGAAATCCCACTGGCATCTCCCAGTGGTTCACAGTGACAATAAAAGTCACCTGTAATTATCTTAAATACAAAAGATAGCTTGTCTTTCACTGGCAAAATCTGCTTCACGGATTCCATACCCTGAATAGAGTTGTACAAAAAAAATTAATAGCTGTCACTGAACACTCAGATCTCACACACATCACGTAAAGCTGGCCTGAACTGAAATTAAATGAAGAAACACATTTTCTCACCTTAAATATTTTTGTCTTTACCTAGAGGAAAAAACACTGAACACTGAAGTACTGCACCTCATTCTTGGCCTTCAGCCCATCAAACACATTTCCAACAGCAGTGTCTAAGCTACTAGCCCACACCAAACTGTGGATAAGGTACCTCGTAACAAAGAAGTGTTCTTGCCTTAAGGTACTCTGCCCCCGTCAAAATCAAAAATTCAAAGTATTCAAACTCACTTTGCTACATTCCCAAACCAAAATGTAATTATCAATCGTGTGAATCCTGACATGCTCTAAATGCTAAAATAAATATTCTACTCAGCTTGACTAGAAAATGGTGAGCAGACTCCACTTACTGTATGGTAGTATTTCTGTATCTTCCAAAACCACATTATGCCCACTCTGAAATCTTCCTGAATCACTAATCCAACAGTAACTGTGTAATTACAGCTGTCCAAGTACCATGATTCCGTTGTGTCAAAGGCAGGTTTGCATGATCTCAAAACCGAAAACTGTATTTTTAGATAGTAATACAGAGCATATCACATGAACGCTGGTACCAAATCACATCAATTCAGGTACAGAATGCAATACTTAGCACTCATTTCACAGTGGCCATGACCTTCTAAAATATAACACCCTTTTCCACTGTAGACAAATATATATACATTGACTGGTCAATAGTAGTCACCCTGTAAGAAAAGTGTCTGGCCTCCAGTTTTTCAAGTGGAAGTGTTAACTAGATTTCAGCTAAAAGAACAGATGTATAAAAGTTAAGAAAAATAAAACCTGATTTACAATACTGAGCATCTGCCTTGTCTGAAATATTAATACAGCAGTTTCACCAGTAGGATAATCCACCACTGAACAGATCTGTGACCTGTTTTGAGATGTGACCTCAAAAATTACCTCGAATGAAAAAAATAAAATCTAATAATAGATACTCCTCGCTGCTATAAACAAGAACTGTTCTAAGTAATTCTGTTCTAACAGCAGCATTACAAACAGGAGTTCTACTAATTCACTTTAAGCACTAGAAGCTGCTTGCTATTCTTTTGCTGTACCTGTCAGGTGAGTACAAAAGTTCTCATTCACTTGCAAAGGCTCCCAGTCATTATGATAATGACCCATTTATTAAGAGAGGTTAGAAAAATCAGACAATGAAAGCTGAATAGTTTTTACGCTCTTCAACACAACACGTAACTTCTTTCATTTACTGACTCCTTTCTGCAAAAGGAAACTGAACTATAATGTAAAAACCTATCTGTCAGTTAAATTACAGCATAGTGCATGAAATACACCTACACCTTATCTTCTAATCATGCTAAGAAAGGCTGATAGCACAAAAGATGAATTCAAAAATCAATAAGAAAATACAAAACTGTTTTCTATTAATTTCAAAAGCCTTAGTGCAACTTCAGGTAAGAATTCAGCAATCATTTTATTTGGAGTACTGCACCTATGACAGTATAGCAGGTTTTTTTGTAACTCACACTTGCATATTAAGAAAATACACATTAAACAAAATTTATTAGAAGCAAAGATATTCTAAAGTCCATCCATATGTCCTCATTCAATTGATTAGAAACTTCTGCATACTGACTAATGATCTCAAACTTCCTGAGTAAAACATGCTCATAGTTACTGAATTACAAAATTATCACAGAAAAGAGAAAGCAATTTTCATAAAAATCTCTGTTATAAAACCTAAATGAAAGCTAAATAATGATTAGACTAAAATAAGCCACATCTTTAAACTAATTTTAAAAGTTGTTTTTAATAATTTTGAGGTCCATTTCCCTAAAAAACTAAAAACACTTCAAAAAGCCCAAAAGCACTGAAAGTATTTCCTCTTTAAGAAAGTTTCTTCATGTTGTTTTCCTGACAAACACCTACGTGTTACTGCACATTCATAGGCATTTCAAAGAGCATATTTAAGAGTAAAGTTACAGTCAGGCTGTCTTTATGAGCAGAACCTCTCCACAGGAATACAGTTTTGAAATGTTAATTCTTATTCATGCAAGACAAACCCACTTTTTATTAAATACAAAAAATTAATACTCTCAGTTCCAAAGTCCTGTGTATAAAAACTGCACATCTATCATATTTCATGCCTATTTTCTCCTTGTTGTCTCAGTGAGCAAAACTATAAAAGAACCCTCTGATCCTTTTTACAGTCACAAATGTCTTCCATCTTCATGGCATTCAAGACACAAAACAGTATGACTCAGCACAGAGATTAATAATACAAATATATATTTTAAAAAAACCCCGAGCTACATGGTCATTAGAAAAGCAAGAAAAAGGGATATTATAAAAATAAATAAATAGACCTAGTAGACAAATACTGGCTGCAGATAAGGAAATACTAAGAAAATATACAATTTCAAAATGCTACTCTTTTCATTGAGGATGCCTACAAGATCAGAGGAAGTAGAAAGATGCTCTGTTAAAAAGGGTTTGAAGGTAAAATAATCTGTAATCACAATAACATTTTCCTTACTTGCTTTCAGGATGATATAGCCAGAAAATAACCTAATTTTCTTCTAGAAGTATTCATTCACATGTTAATGCCTCTCCCTCCTCCTCCTGCCACTTCCAAGTCAAGTGGGATTTCAGAGGGCCTAAACGAATTTTATCTCTTAGGCTTGAGGTTATTTCACATTAAGCCTAAGTCAATTTGTAGCATAAACTGTGGAATTTGTAGTTCTTACTTGTGAAAATCATGGGGGTTTTATAGAAAATAATGGCTCTGCTTACAAGACTGGGAAGGCATACTGGGAGTACAATCCCCTTTTCACCAATTGCTTCTGAATCCACAGTTTAGTTTTCATTTGCTATTGATACACAAGTATACACGTAAACATGAGGAGAACAAGGGGAAGCACAATTTAGTACAATTAAATGCAAGCTACACGGTCCACATAGTTATAAAGCTATCAACCAAATTACTACAAGTTTGTGTGAATAAACAAGAACAGCTAAGGAAAAGACTACTTCACTGTAAGAAAGCCTGCAAATGCGGATTTTTAGAAGCTTAAACCATTGAAAGCTTCAGACAATTGTAACTTCTAGTACGGTGCATAACTGTGTCAGAGAAACCTTCTATATTCACAATTACTATACTTCAATTTTCTTCCAGCGATGGCAGCTATTTTTGTCTCTCCTACAGACAACAGACCCTTCTCCATACTGAAGATCACTTCCTTCAATCTATTCTCTCTCTGATCAAAGTACAGCCACTACCCATAAAGCAGTACTGTCTATATGGATAGACCTGGCATAAGTTTTTTTTTATTATCTCCTATTTTACATAGGAGGTTTATATATTTGCTTCCTGAATTTATCATTTGGTGGATCAACCTTCAAATACTGTATTTTCAACAGTTCAAGAGATAAAACTACTTAAATCTATGCTTGACAGTAAACATGCATGTCACTAACAACCAGAAAACTAAAACCGATTGTCACAGATTACATGAGGACAGAAACTACATAATACTACAACGTTTTTTCTGTTAATCATAGGCTACGTAACTTCCTCAGCTTGAGGGCCCAACTCCTAAAAATATAGAAAACTGACTGCTGCCAGAAGATAAGGAATCAGCAATCTTTTTTTAACTTCTATGTAGATGGGAGAAAAAAAAATTACTTTCTTCATAATGAGCCTTTGCCGTAAGACCCATTAAAATAGGCCTCAAGCAGAGTGCCTGAGAAAGGCTCGCCAAGGACCTTTCAAGTTTCTGTGCTGGGAGAGGCTTTCACTTTTGAATAAAAGCGGGTTATTGCAAAAACAAAGGAGGTCTATAACAAAGTTCTTCATAAATATTGATGATGCTTATTAAGTCACCAGCTCTATCATCACATTTTCACCCTAAAGGTCACCTAATCTTCAAGCAAAAAATCAGGAAGGCGACTCTCCCTTTCAGTATTTCAACAAGGCATCAGAGAAAGAGATAAAACTTGATGCAACCAGCAAATAGGGTTAAGAAGATTGAATGATATCTGAAGCAAAGCAGAATCACTTCAACTTGACTATGTTCTTAAACTAAACACAGTTCCCAGTCTTATTCAGTAAATAAAAAGGCAAACATAGTTACACTCACTAAGACATTTTCCCAAATACTCCTATAAGGGTTCCTACCTCTGAGAAGCACTGCCTAATTTCTGCAGTCTGATCTAGAAATTACAGCTTTATTCTTACCTCTACTACACAGCTCCTTTGCAATTTTAGATAGTTACACCTCTATATTCACAGATAGGTAATGTACCTTGTGGGTTGTAATGCCCCACTCTTAAGATCGCTTAAGATCTCAGCTTTCTACTCATCGTCTATTTCACAATGCCAGCATACGGTATGCCAATCATTTATAACTACTTACAAAAAAAGACCCATACACCATACTCTGATGACTTTCCCCAAACAGCAAGCATAGGACTCAAGATTCTGACTACCTATCTACAACTTTATTTTCCATCTAGGAAGAGAAATTGACAATGCTGTGTTTTGTCAAAAGTAATCTCTAAAAACTCCTGGTTGCAAAGCATGCACAGAACAGCAGCAATAAAAGTCTACATTAATTGAACATATTTGAAACTTTGTTTCACCAGATGTAGTCTTTAAAAGAGTAGCATGAAATTTTGAAAGCTACCTGAGAAACACTATCCAGTCAGTGAAGCCATGAGCACATGGTCCTGAATTTTAAGGAAAAAGGTGAAAGAAGTAACTAGAAAGTATTAAAACTCATCATAACACACACACATATTCAAGGTAACAAAATCAAAGTGGTATGGGCATGTTCACTGTGTATTTCTTTTTGGAGACATTTTCATACTAAGAAGGATTTTATTCTAGTTTAAGCAAAGTTAACAAATTCCAGGCTGTCTTTGCTAAAAAGCCCCTGAGCACACATGTAGAAAACCACTGTTAGTAGTCCACTCATAAAATAAACTTTACATTAGTAAAAAAATGGCAAAAAAAGTTAATTACATGACCTACTCTAGGAATAATTTCAAGAAAAAGATGTCAAAAGATTTCTTTTTCCTAAGTTATAGCTGATTTAGAGAATATCTGTACCCACTTTACTATGGTAAGAAACTTCACATCTTCCTAACTGATTATATGCGGTTCTGTGAAAGGTACAAAAATATGTGAGAAGTTTTAGCTATCGCTCACCTATAAAAAATAAAAGGCGACAATTGGATCATTCAGGCGATCACCATAAGAGTATTTCTGGGTATAAATGCACCAAGGGGAGTGAAATGAGAAATTCAAATATTAAACTGCATTTGAACTTTTCCTAGAGGTATTTAAGAGGTTTAAAACTAGTAAGCAGCAATATATACTGTATCCTTAACAGTGAAGTAAAGTAAAACTGAATCTGAAGCTATTTAAATGTCACATCAACTTTAATTCAAAATACGTGATTAGTAGATTAGCAGTTTGGAGATCTACAGTATTTTTTCAAAGAGTTGAACTAGGAATAGTCTAAGGTTACTTAGTTTACTAGGGCATACCTGTATGCAGACAAATGCTGTGATACGTAGGATTTATTAAATAGTCAAGACTTCACAGATACACTTTATAGAGTAGAAAAAAAAAGGTTAGAATACTGGAATTTATACATTAATCCACTAACTCCTCAGGCCTTTTTCTGCTTTAAGTAGTTAGGAATATTTTATTAAATAGATTTATACCTCTAAACCAGAAAACTTCAGCCAAAAATTGACCCTGGATTACATCACAGTAAAATGCATTACACTGCTTTTTACCTCCAGATCCTAGCTGCTTGTAGAATCTGTATTCCAAATGTAGCTGTGGTGCTCTCGACTTCATTGGCTCCTGATTTAAAAACAAAAACAACATTTAAAACAAAGCCTAAAAACTAATACACTAACCTACTACCAACCAAACTAGCCTTACTGCTTCCAAGCCACACAAAGTTTGAATGTTTCTTCTGAAATTACTGGAAATTAAGGAACAGAGAAAATTAGACCTCCCTCAGGTTAGACTACTGCATTTTTACATCTTGTATTGCTCCAATGGACCAGAGTCCAACATGCAAACCAAATAACAGACACATGATGGAATAGCTAAAAACTAGTATGTTTCTCCAAAGCATGTGGATGGTATGTCCTACATTTCTCAGATGGTGGCATTAATATGCAGCTTAACAGATCAAAAAGAATCTCCAAATACCTAATACTCAATAGATGTATCTTTATAAGAAGTCTTAGCCTAAGATCTTAATAAAAAATACCAAATCCTTCCACCAAATAGTAACAGCTTAGCAGAAATCAACTATCACCATTCCAAACTATAAATCCAAAACAAGCAAAAAAAAATCTCCAGAATAAGTCTGTGGTTAAAGCACATCAATGAAATCTTATTTCTGTGTTCAACATGCCAGTGTGCAAGGGTTGCACAGAACTAAATGAAGTGACAGGAGATTAAGCAGAGGAATACACACGCAGCCTAAATGGAAACTCAAACTTCTTGAGTATCTCCCTTTGCAAAGAAAAGGTTCTTTAGCATAAGATTCTTAAAGTAATTTCCTAGGGCATCTTTTAAAAGATATGCCTTGTTTTTTGTGGTATGTAGTATGATCTTAGGATTAAGCTCCACCAGGGGAGGTTTAGGTTGGACATTAGGAAGAATTTCTTCAGACATCGGAATGGACTGGCCAGGGAGGTGGTGGAGTCACCACCCCCGAAGGTGTTTAAGGAAAGACTGGCCATGGCACTGAGTGACATGCTGACATGGTGATCTTCAGTCAGAGGTTGTACTCAATGCTCTCTGAGGTCTATTCCAGCCCAATTGATGCTGTGATCTTCCAACGCATCAGTGAAAATTTGGAAACTAATTCTGTAACTACTAGAACTGCAGCATAGTAAGTAACTGTTAATACAGTTATCAGCAGTAACTGATACTGCAAAACATCAATTTTCTGGAAAAGCCTGGGTAAAGTGCTCATCTTTTTCCTCACACTATCATCTTCGGAAGCTAAGAGTTTATAAACCTGTGTTGTTTCTCAGTGTCCTATTCAGGGCAAAAAAACTATGAGCCAATGTAGAAGAATGAGAAATTTAGTCTTCTTCCTCAACCCATCTCCCTTCAAGACTTAGTTATTTTCAGGTGCTGCCAAAGTCCCTGACAGTGTACATTTATGCATTTGATCTTGCCAGGATGCTTAAAAGTAAAGAAGGACTAATGTAACAGTTTCTGCAAAAAACAAATAGAATTTACTCTGTTTTTTACGCTCCAGAGCAACCAGCATAACTGAACACTCTGTTCTTTGCAAAGAAGTGAGAAGTGAGCAAAAATTTTCTAAAATAAGCAAGTGTTTATTATTAAAAAAATTAATTATTAAGCAAGACTAACTGTGCCACCAAAGGCCTAGTTACAGTTTATGAGAAAGACACATGAAATTTATGGTAAAGTATTGAAGAGAGATATTCCCTAAAAAACCACTTCAGTATAAACATGAGTCAAAGCAAATGAGCACAACTATCAACCTTTAGTACTGAGCTTTCAGAGGTATAAAGAAACCCTTTATAAAGTCTTTTAAATACTTAAACCTTTCAGGAACAACACAAATTCAGCAATTATTTTGCCTGTAGTATATAAGTCTGTTAGTTACAAAATACACCACACTCTATATAGTGCCTAATTAAAACTTATGATTCTGCCAGCTAAGAAGAAAATATTTTAGTCCACAAAACTCCGCATGTCTGATGCTTATAATAACACAAGGCTTACAGGAAATTTAATTTTGTTCAATTATACAGTTTTGTGTCAATTGATGGTACATTAACAACTTAACCCCTCATGGCTGTAACATTTTAATGTAACCCATTAAAAGGATGAAAAACAGCTTGTATGCATTAAATTTACAGGACTAGATTAAAAAAAAATTCTAGGTTAAAGAAACAGCTTTCAATTTCTGACACACACACACCCTCTTTTTCATGAATGCTGCTTGTCCCAGCCATCAGCAGAAAACAGTCCTGATAAATCTTCAGAAGACAATGTTCTTAAACAGTCAAACACATCTATTAACTACTACACAGAGCCAAAGACTGAAGCTAAACCTTTGTTCAGCAGAGAGACAATTAAATACTTTTATCCCCTCCAGTAAAAGTGAAAAAAATATGACAATATGTACTTGTAGTTCATTTATTGAATGATAGCCTTTAGGAATTGCCCTGTTTTTGTAAGAAGGCTTAGATCACTTCCTGTCATTCCAAACATGCAAAGGGAACACAACATCTTGTTCAACAAAACTTATAAAAGGGTAAGCACAATAACCTCTTCACATACTATTCTTTTATTTCTGCACATTCCACTCTACAGTACGCAGTAACTACGCATTAATGAGAAAGGACAGAAAAAGATAAATCAAGACAAAAGAATGTTAAAAGCAATATTTCACCATAACATAAGAGTGAAGAGTACACTACTCTATCTACAAGTTTAAAAAGAAAATTCAGTAATTAAAAAATGAAATGGCAAATCATAGTTCTTTGGTTTCACTAGTGTTTCGGTACATTTCACCGCCTAAAAATAAGCTTGAGAATACATAACTGTTCAAAAATCATGTTAATTCCAGAGTGCCTTGAAGCCAACTTCTCCTCTTGCCACAATAAACTAGTGTATTTTCTTTACTTAAACAAGCCCAGGTCTTCACTGAAGCATCCTGAAAGAATTATTCTGGGATCTGCAAAGTTCTGTATACAACCCTCCCTACACTGCTTTTACATTCACATCTAATTATTTCAAAGCTTCATTATTAAGACAAACAAATTCTTTTCCCTGCAAAAGACCATTTCTCTCTAAATGAGGAACGTGGGGTCTTGGTGCCATCAAAGAACTAATATGCAGCTTATTGAGCCCCAGTTACCTGAGGGACAGAAACAACTGCCCCTTAGTTTATCACAGAGCTTTTCGCCCCCCTTTTTTCTTCTGTGGCATGCTTATATGTTCAAACAAAACAATAAAGACACCTGAAATGTGAAATCTGTTTCAGATTCATTATTAATTCTTTTTACAATTATTTTTGTCCCAAATACGTGGAATAAAATACTATTTAATTTTCAAGTTACTTCCCATTAAAGGGGCTTTGAAAAAGCAGTTTACTTGAACTGTAAGGTCAGAAATGTTCAAGAAGTCTAATAACCCCAAGCACAATATAAATGTTCAGCTATTACCTCCTTTTCATGGTTTTAGTAATTCAGTGAGAACTCATCTCAGTTTATGTTCTGAGTCTCCTTTACACATTTTTAAGCAATGGCAAACAAAAGCCATTTTCAGGAAAAATATTTTTAAGAGGTAGGCTCTTGTTACAGGAAAAAAGCAGTCTATTAAACAGACTTGCACTAGATTTGGATGTACTACATATCCTAGAGAGATTCTTAAAAGGTGTGACTCTAGACCACGGTCATTCCTTAAAAACAAAAAACAGAAAGAAAAAACATTACAATCTTGAAACAAAGTGCAACTTTCTTTCCACACACACCCCTCACTTATAATTTTAGCAATTTAAGTCTTAAGCCTGGACTAGTGAATCCATGAATTAAAGATTGCAGTTTAAAAGGCAGTGATGACTGCTTTGTAACTTCCTATCTTTCACCCAAAGAAAGAAAAACTGATGTATTTGCAGAAGCAGTTCTGTGGAGAACTAAGCAGAAGCATGTTTTGTCTCAAATATTCTGACTGTTATGACAGGAAAAGTGTGATTGGAACAAAGGGTCCCATGGAGATGGAGTAGCACTGTTCTGAGCCAGCTTCCTGCTCCTGCTCAGTCCCTTCCAACTGACTTCCCAGAGAAAGGCTCAAAGGGCTGCCTGTGGATGTGCAAACAAAACAGCTTGAAAAGTCTTGTTTACATAAGAGGCTGTACCAGGTTAACTATAAAAGGAAGAAGCGCATTGCGCCCCTTCGCTCCCTTTTTCTCTATCTCCCTATCTCCCTATCTCTCCCTTTCTTTGTTTCACTATCCCAGCTCTGGACTATCCATGCAGCAGGACTGACTGCAGGAATCTACAGATGCTGAACTTCTTTGTTCTGTCTCTCTCTTTTCCACCTCTGATTAATTTCTTTCATCCCTTGCTTTGCCTGAGCAAAGCACGGCTGTTGTATTTTTCCCCTACTGTACAAAATGAAGGGCTTGTTAGGCAACACCTTTTGAGTCTAATAGTGGGGGTTCCAGAGTAGTAACAACTGTACAATTAAGCACAAGTGCTCCCCAGCATGTGGTCTGGTGGCTTTGTTTAGACTGGTAAGAATTTACAACAAACATCACACTCCTACCAATGCCTTGTAACAATAAACTGGCATCACAGACAGGACTCTCATGAGGCTGAGAGGGACTGAACAGCTCTTGAGCTATTTTTAGCTGGGATGGGCTCAGATATCTCCATTTTTGACTAGGGTACAGGATGGATCAGGAACAGGGAGGAGCAGGACATGACAGCCCAGGAAATGCCAAGCATGGACCCCTTTCCCATTATGGAAAAGTATGACCTATACTCATCTTCATATGTGGAGTACTGTGTATCACACTGATGGAAACACAAAAGGATAAAAGATTAATCATTCCTTACTGAAGTGTCTAGATAGCAAAAAGAGAGAGACATTTCTGTAAAATTTGGTTGACTCTTTACAAAAATGTTCATACAGGGAGCAAGATGAGACAGACTTTTTTTTACTAATACGTCTAGATAGCAAAAGAGAGAGACAAGCTACTACAAAATTTGATTGCAAAACATTTGCAAAAACATCTGAAAGTGTTGGTTGAGTCCTTATAAAAACATCCACGAGATTCTGCTGACCACTTACAGAGATGTTTGGATAGAAAGAAAAATGAAAGAGCAAAATTGGAATCTTTGATGAATATAGAAATAGACCTTACCCAATTACTACAAATTGAGCTCTTCAAGGGTACAGAGCAGGAAAAAATACTGAGAGATGTGTTGGGTACCATGGTAGGGATGAGAAGCTGGCCTTGGGAGTACAAGAACTTACACAAGTGCTCAGATAAGGAACTAATATGTGAAATGAAGAGGCAAGATTAGGCTGCCAGATTTTTAGAAACAAAGAAAGTGACTCACCCAGTAAAGGAATCAAAAGTAGTGAGGGATGAGGATGAGAAGGAGAGGACCACAGGAGTGTTGGGCAGGGAGACAAAGGCAGCTGTGGAAGAGGCTGAAGCCAAAGAAGTGGCTATAGGAAAGACAGAAGAGTAGGCAGCAGTTGCTGTAGAGCAGAAAGAAGCTGCAGAGGAGGAGGCCAAGGGATACTGAGTATCTGAGGTTTTCATACAGGTAAATGATCCTTATGAGTCCTGGTCCCTCATCCAGTGGGCTGCCTACTGGTCAAGGGGTTTAGGTTTCCTGGAGAGGGAGAGCAGGCCTCAGGAGACAGAGCTGCTTGCTGCTGAGAGCGATAAGGAAAAGAGGCTGAAGGCAGAGGTGCTGTTTGCTGTCGAGCATGGTCACATTAGCAGGCTTCAGGATGTGTATGAGAGAATCTTTCATGAGGAATTGCAGGATGTAGAATCTGGATTCTGGACAACTAGTTAAAACTGAAACCAGAAAAGATGGACAGGGTCAGCAAACTGCTACAAAACAGTGCCATACAGCGTAACTGAAATACCAAAGTTATTGCAGAGTAAGTTAAATGAGAAGAAAGACGCTGTATGTATTCCCACCTCAAATATGGAGGGTTCAGACTAATTCAAGTGGAAGTTATTAGTCCAAGCACAGGCAAAAGCACACAGCAGCAGTGGTTCAGGTATTTACCCAAGCCCTATTCCACCCAGTGAGACAATGGCAGTCACTTTACTGCTCCAGTGGTACAGGAATGGGTTATGGGAAATGGAATCAATTGTATCTTTCACAAAAGAAAGGACGGAGATCAAATTAAACTTAAGCACCACCCAGGACAATCAGTTTTAACAGATTTTTACACTATTGGAGCAGTGACTTAAGAAGCCTTTGAGCAGCTATTTGTAGACAGCTACCAATGCCCATGATAAAGAGCACTGTGCTCACACCAATGTATAGTACCTTCTTTTCAAACACTGGTTTAGGACAAGGCATTTTTCCTTTTTCTTTTCCTACAAGAACTATCACAAAGCAATGACTGATGTTAACATCAGGCATTTTGACTGCATGTTGCTGTTGTTTTATAATCTGCACCTAGCACTACTGACTCGAGATGTTTCAGTAATGTGTCCTTCTACCTTCACCCTGTTAAACTAAAGACCTATTGCAGTAAGACTCCAACGCAGCTTGGGAGGTAATACAAGAATTTGTAAGAATATGGAGGCACTCACAGCCAAGGGCTTAGCCTTGCCATGCCCTGCTTCACTCAGGAAAGAATTAAGATTCTTTCTGTTGCCTGTAAGTTTATCTGCTGTGATGTTTACTACTTGTAACACTTGACCTGAAGACCTCCCCTGAAATAAGGTTCATACTTGGTTTTAGAACTTTGAACAGACATACTTGTACTTGCTACAGTTGTAACAGGACCAACACCCCATATATTTTTCAGTGTAGTACCTGATGCCACGAATTAGCTTGCCACAGAGCCACAAATAATTATGCTAAATCTTAGAGACACTTACAATTGAGGAATGACAAAATATACAGCCCCTTTGGGGTTGGCTTGGAGAAGTTCAGATGAAAAATCTTATTCCTAACACTAGAATACCACGCTGGAATACCATGGAAATGCAATGTCTGAATTCCTTCCCTGTGTCCTATCAATGTTCAATTTGACAATCCCTTGGAGATGGATGCACCATTAGCATACCCATTATTGAACAAGCATTACATGGGATGCTCAGCCTCACAGAATAGTAGTGCCCAGTCACCATCCACAATGCTACAGCTTCAACTAAAGAGGCTGAGCAAAGCTGAAGGAAGCTGCTGACCAGATTGCTGAACAATTCCAAACACGACAACCAAAGAACTTGCTCAATGAATCAAGCCTTGGACATCAGATTTCTTTTGTTTTTAAATCATGGGATGGGGAAAATGTTTGACACAAACGGGGACTGCAATATTGGTGGGATTTCTGGTTTTAATGGTGAGCATAGACCTTATTTGCAACTTTGATTAGTAGCGTACTGTCTTCTGTTTCCTCCCCCTTCTAGCCCTCTGTCCAATACATAGAGATCACCACAGCCAAAGATGAACCAAATGCCCAACTAATAGTAAAGAATGTTTGAGCCACTGGATGGTGTGGAGGACCTTGCATAAGCATGTTTTGTCTGAAACATTCTGACTGTTCTGGCACAAAAGCTGTGATTGGAAGAGAGGGTCTCAGTGAGGTGGGGCAGCACACTGCTGATCCAAATCCCTGCTCCACCTGGAGACTTGTGCTCACTTCCCCACCCCGCACTCTGTCCCTGGAGGAGGGCTCCAAGGGCTGGCTATGTAGCCAAGAACAAAACAGGACAAAAAGTCTCATTCACATAAGAGGCTGCACCAGGTTAACTATGAAAGGAAGCAGATTGGACTCCCCTGCTCTCTTTTTCCTCTCTTTCACTGCGTCACAATTCCAGCTCTGGACCAGCCACACAGTGAGACCAAGGCAGGATCTAAGGACTGATGATACTCTTTGTTCTCTTCCTTTTCTGCTTTTACTTCTCTTCTCCCTCACTCTGTCTGGGCAAAGCATGGCTATCATTTCCTATTCCATATTCCATACTGAAGTTTATTGTAGGAATGGGGAATTGTTGAAATGTAGTTTGTGAGCCAGCACCTTTGAGTAGTGTGTTGAGGGAGTTGAGAGTTTATTAAAGTATACTGTAAAAATTACAGGCTTGCTACCCAGCACTTGTGGAAGTCTTCAAATGTAAGGGCTTGTTAGCCAACACCTTTTAAGTATAAATAGTGGGCTGATTGCCAGACACAAGCTGATCACACAAAAAAGCTAAAGAGCTCCTTAAAGCATGTCCAGTGTCTTTGCTGAATCCTGATGAGAATTTATAATGAACATCATGGCCCCCACTGATGGGTCATGACATGCTCAAGCAGGAATTCCTTTAGCTAGTCTTTTGGTAGTGGTTAAGCATCTGCAGAGGAGGTAAGTTCGAGCAGCAGAGAAATATGTCAAAGGGAAAAATAATGAAGGAGAAGGAAAAGCTGAATAGTGAATAGGAGGTTTAAGTCAAGTACAGGGTCATGTAATGAAAGTAGTACATCTAACAATAAGAAGAGGTGAGCAGGAAAAGTACAGCTTTTACACGCCAAATAGCTATTGCTAAAGAACCACCTGATCACAAGGAATCAGTTGGTACACTAAAAGACCAGCAGAAGCATACATGCTACACAGCACCAAACTGGTAAAAGCCCTCTTAAGAGCTTCATTATAGTCCTTAAAAAACTATTCTGACATCTCAAACTGGAATATGTCCCCAACCAGAAAAGGCTTTAATGAAATAAGGCAGATGAAGAGGAAGATTCTGGAACTGTAGCTGTTCTACCAAAATAAATATGCAGTTATGTATAAAAATTATACTTTAAAATGCATATGCTGTAGGACCCTTGGACCTCACATAGAATAACTGTTTCAGCTATTTTTTTACACAAGTCCTGAAACTGCCCTAAGCACCATAACAAGAACATGCTTGTATAATTTTGTCCACAAGGGAAATATTAATTAAAAAAACCTAAAAAATTTGAGTCAAAAGAGCACTTGTAAAAAAACACTTACTTTGAACATCAGAAGCACTCCTGAAAGCTGCTGTATAAACACAGCCATTCATTGCACTTGAAAGAAACCCACACAGTCCTCCTGCACTAGAGTATATGGTTACCACTGATACACAAAACATCTGGCATAGGAGATGTCTTACTGCTCATAAGACAGCAGTAGGTCAACAACGGAATGCTACCACGAGGAATGCAATATAGTTTTAGGATACTGCAGGAGAAATTACAACAACCACACTTGCCAAAGGTAACTGCTTAAACTATAACATAAACCTAATTCAAGTAACCCCATTCAGGAAGGCTAAACTTGACTGCAACAGGTGCAAAACAGAGAGGAAGTTAAGAGTGTCTCACTTACAATAACAAAACAAGGGCTAAGGATAGGCCTAATGACTGCTCTGGAAGCACAAAAGTAAAAGTGCCAGAGAAAACAAAAGCTTACATTAAAAAATGAAAAGGATGATATGCCACTGTATCTATAGCTGTTACAAAAAAGTCCTGGCACTGTCTCAAATACAAGAAGAACAGAAACAAATATAAAATCCAAATAAATCCCACAGTTTGATGCAGCTGCTTTTAGCAGACTAAACCTTGTGACTCAAATCACTTTCAATCTGGAAATACATACTGAAATAAAAAAGGGAGATCTATATTAAAAGAATCCACTAGTCCTACCTGCTAATAAATGTATTTTTATCTTACTACAATGATGCAAGCTCCCGTGTTGATTTTCATTATGATTCTTTCATCTTTTTCATTGCAAAGACATTATCGTTTTTCATGCCACTAGTGTAAGAGGAAAAATGGAAAATTCCACTACAGTTTTCAGAAAATTCCAAGTTCTTTCAGCACTATTAGTAAATCTCAGATATACTTAACTGTATTGGTTCTTTAGTGACTGTCCTGGGGTGATGTTGAATTGTATCCCCATTCGTCTGCCTAACCCAGAAATAAGTTCTGCTCCTTTAAAACTGCATCTGAGAGTAAAGGTGGGCAGAGAAGAAGCACCGAGTTTGTTATCAGAAACTGCATTCACTCCTCCACATTCCGGCTCCTGGACTGTGTTGTCTACGGACGGACAGACAGCGGGACAGAGCTCTCTCTTTTGCTGTTAGTTAGTTTTAGCTAGCTGAGGCAGAGAAGTTCCCTGGACTGCGGTTTTTCTTTTCCTTGGAACTGTTCAAACCTGCTCTGGACTGAAACCCCAGCAGAGCACCGGCAGCTCGCCCCTGTAGCCCGCTGGGCTGGGCCTGGGCCGCAGCATTTCCAGCGCCGCAGGGACCGATACCAGACTGAGCGAGCCGAGCTACGGCCCACGAAGGGACTTTCTGAGTTTGTCATCTCTTTTAGAGAGGCGAGAGGTTCTATTGTTTAATATTGTTCTTTTTTTTTGTGTTGGTGAATGCTTTGCCCATTAAATAAACAGTTCTTTTCCACTTTTCTCCAAGGAAATATTTTCCTGAACCAACTGGGGGAGGGGCCAATTGAATCTGCTTTCTAGAGGAACCCCACTAGAGGTTTTTCTCCTAAATTTGCCCTAAACCAGGACAGTGACCTCAAACTAAGTTACTCAATAAAGGTACTTCAAGCTTTTTACTCAGGTGGAAACAAGCAGCTCTAAGGTTGAGATATTTGGAAATCAAAAAAGTAAATGTTGCCAACAAAGAGTATCCTCTGTGACAGCTGAAATGGGTTGAAATGGTAGGCAAGCTTACTAAGTAGTATATGTAATAAAAATGCTTTTACCAAAACTGATCAGATAAAAAAGTTGTCTTGCTCTACATGATCAAGTAACCAGTGCTTAGAAAAACCCACTATCTTGCAATGTATTTCTAAATGTGCTTTGTAGCCTTTAACTAGAAGAATTCTCAGACTATTTTCAACTTACACCAGACATACAGAATAAGTTAAAACGAGTGTAAATCTGAGATAACACACAATAACCCTCAAAACTGTATTCAATGTTGCTCTCTCAAGCAATAATTTGCATATTTTAAAAACTTTTACTACTCCCAAAATAAGTATTTTCCAAAGCAAGGAAAGTGATAGCAGTATTCTTCAGGAGTTTATTAAATGTTTTTTAATGCTTTTCAGATTTCTTATCTAAAGCCACACATTTCTGTTCCCAGAGTTTACCTTTCACTTTAAGAAGCCATATTATGCTATGTAAAAAGTTCTGTGCTACTGCAGCAACAAGAAATTAACGAGAGTCCTAAAAGTCCTTCAATGATAAAAAGTAACCAAGTAAATTTCATCATGAAAGACATCAGTTAGGAAAACAGTCATTTTCCAAGAAGATAAAAAAATCCAGAAGCAAATTATGATGTTACCAAAGTAGTTCTGATGATTGAGAAAAAGCCAAACAATGACATATTAGCACAATTTCCACAAGTATCATGTTTGCAAGAGAAATAAACATATTACACAGCACTGCAAATAAAACATGTCTACCAAAGTGACATGTAAATACCAGCAGTTAGAGATGAAAAATACTTGGGGGAAGGAGTGCGGACACATGCAGCCTCAAGAACGTATGGAGTTTCTCTGTAGTCATGTGATGTTAAGATTCACAGTAAATACACTTGTTGTCCTCTACTTGTTGGACAACAAAGGAATCTACTAAGATGACTGCCACAATAGCACATCCTTGAAGCAGCATTAAACCACCACTGACTTTGCAAACATAGACTTAACCTTGAAAACAGTAACAACAATTAAAAACTACTTTTACTCAATATGGCCAAACTATACAATTACATCTATCACTAATTGCTTTTATCTAATTCAATGAAATAATACGAAACTATTAAAGGTTTCAATTAAAGAAATCAAACCATTAATATCTGAAAGGAAAAATCCAATTAGTTTCTCATCCCAAATCCTTTAAAAAAATATTAACTTACCAGCTTAATTGCCACATAGTCATTTGTGTATAAATTTTTTCCTTGAAAAAAAGAATGAAAACAAGAATGTGAGACACTGGCTTTTCAGTGCAAGTAAATGCCATTTAAATGTCAAGAAAGTCTTCAAAACATTTTTCATCTAAGGTGCTAGTTGTTCTGGCAGTGACTTAGGAAATGTGGGTTTATTAATCCAATACCTTAACTTATAAACAATTTCTCCTTGAATAGTGTAAGAGGTGGAAATTTCACAGAGAGTTTCAGACATTTCACCAAGTTTGTGATATTTTTATGTACTAAAAAAGCTTGAAAATTGGTAAATCACAATAAGCAGAATGTGATATTCTACATTTTCATAATTATTGCTGAAAACTACCATATAATTACCATATAATTTTCAGACATCGACCAATAATTAAAATTAGAATTAACTAGTTAATTAATTACTTGAGGACTATTTTTTTTCCTCAATTATGTAATTTACTAAGCTAAAAGCTAGGACAGGACAACAATATTCCTGATAGGCTTACACCACTTGGAAAATGCATCTGCTGCTTTAAAACGGATTCTGTAACTGGATAAGAACTTTTCAATAAGCACCACTTCAAACTGTTTGCAATGACTAAGATGTTAAACAAGTTTTATAGGTGTAAAACTAAAAAATGGCATATAAAGGATAAATTAACTTGTCACTTCCAACACTTTGTTTCTTTACAATCTTCATATGCATTTAGTGTATATTATTCTTAAAGATAACCCTCCTTTTTCTCTGTAGTATAACTCAGGTTTGAATTTTATATGCTTAGCTCAGCTTTGTTAAAGAAATCAAATGGGGAAATTACATGGACCAAGTCTAAAAAGTTCCCTGTGAAGACAGTTACACAGAATCATAAAATATTCTGATTTGGAAGGGACCCACAAGGATCACTGAGTGATCATTCACTCTTAGGTGAATGGCCAACACAGGGATTGAACCCACGATCATGCTTTGACCAAATGAGTTACACCAACAGTCAAAGACTATGAAATGATAATAATTCTTTTTAAAAATAGAGTACTCTTGTGAAGCTGAAACAAGAATCATTAAAAGCTTACATCTCTTAGTGGATCAACTTCACAAAAAAACAAATTACCTGAGGGCTTCACAACAACAAACACATAATCAATATGAGCAGCATGCAAGAATCTGAGCCACAGAAGGAAGTGTACTCCAAGACCTATGTAGGGACTAGAGCGGATATCCAGGCATCCTAAGTATTTCTTATCTGATGACCGTATCAGTTACATTTTTGATTAAAAGTGTACTTTTAAGTTGTTTCTGTGTCTTTGCATGGTATTACAATCTATAAGACACAAATAGAAATTCTTGCAGGAGCCCTGCTCATTCCATCTCTTAAATATATACATCACCTACTCTGAGTAAGTAACAAATCCAGTTACAGTTAAGTAATTGGATAGTGAGTTCAAATACATGCTTATTCTGAAGTAGCATCAGAAGGGACACTAACTTCCCAGGTAGTCAGTCAGAACAATTGTCTCTTTAAAATACAGCAGACACATATAACACCACTGTTGATCTGTTCATAAACACATAACAGGTATTGAGTAATGCTTCACCTGCAACAGCAACAAGTTCTCTCTTACTACCTTATCAGTTTATCTTAACTGTACCAGTTTAACTATAACGGAGAGTATTAAAATTAACAGCTCAATATCCAAACCAATTTAGTCCCTTACAAGCTAATGGTTGAACATCACAGACAGTAATTTGCTCATGGAGCCAATTTCCCATTCGATCCACAAGCCACTACTGAAGTCTCACCACCACTTTCTTCTCAGGTGGAAGAACAGCAACTCCCAACACATAACTGAATTTTTAGCTTCTGATAACTTCATCACTCTACAACTTATTCCTCTTTTAAGTCCCTCAGGTCTAACCTTAGGACACATGCTCAAAATATATTCCCATTTACAGAAGTGTATATAAAAAACTAAGTGCTTGTATACATCTTTGTAGAAAGGGTACACACTAAGTACTTGATACTGTAGCAAAGCAAAAGAAAAAAAAATTAAATCAGAATCTATAATAGTAATATTAACACTTGCTTTCAGTAACTTACATTTAAAACATCTTCCTCACAAAAAACAATAAATAGGGATTTGAAGTATCTAGAATATAAGCAAAACCCACAGATATTAAAATGACAAAGGCTGCACTTGTCCTGGTGACTGCTGCAGGACAGTACACTGCCCCATAATCTTCCTCTTATTTATTTTACTTAATTGTTCTATTTTATTTCAGTACTATCAAACTATAAGCCTTAACAAATTTAATATTGTATTTAAAATACATTGTTTCACTGTAACAGCTGCAAGTAAATTAGTTAATCAGATATTAATTTTTCATCAGCTCTGTACTTTGTCACCAAAATAACAGACAAAAAATTAACTTTACTAGTTTGCAGTTGCTTTTATGTAAAATTAATCTTGCTGGTTTGATTTAGTTCACTGAGAGGTTTGAAGGCAGTATGCAAAAGTTTGGGAAGTGAGGAAGAGCAATTTTTCAGTTTGATTTGTGGACTGCAAAGGCATGTCTGCAACATTGTAAATGTCAAAATGTATCAATTTTGTTTTACTATTAATAGTAGTAACAAGAGTACCTATTATTGAAACTGCAAAATTCAGTGTCCTTAGTCAGAGCTGCAGCAATATTGCCTTAAATCCCTCTACAACATTAATTTGGTGAGTTTGTTTACATCCTGACAGCCCCCAGAATGCACTATATTAAAAAAATATTTTATGCAAGCAGTGCATCACAAATATTGTCTGAAGAGCAATGAGCATTAGTTCTACCATAGGCAAAGATCAACAGAAACAATATCTGTATAGCCCACTGTCCTCTCAAATACCTAACTTTGAAACCTACCTCCATTTAATGCATGAAGCACTTTAACTTAAGCCTTCTAACAATACTAAAGTAAATTCTTGCCATTAACTGTCAAGTTGTATTTATTAAGACATACTTGAACTTGCACATCTTGAAAACCCTGGCTAATCATGCGGTCCATCTTGGAAATACAAGTCCCCAAAACTAACATATAGTCTTCCAAAAGCACACACCCATCAGTGTCTATTTGAATAAATGCTAACATTTCCAGCTTTGCTGCCCAAATTCTTCCAAACTCTATAGGTCCTTCTAAATCTGTGCCTTCTCCACCATCTGATTTTCAGTCATCTGTTCAGCAGAGAACAGAGTGACTGAATTATCCAAAATTTTCTCTACAGATGGATTCTTACTGCCCTGTTTAATAGCAACTCAATGTTTAGCCTCACTACGTTAGAAAATAAACCAAGCAATTTCTGTGCTAACTGGTATTAAAATCACTGTAGTACCTGGTTACAGTATCTCCAAGAGATCTTCCAGACCTACAGGATGGGATGTGTCTCATACATATAACCCTAAATATACCTCCATAAAGGGCTTCAGGAAGTCAGACAAGACTGCTACAATAACCACAATATAACTTCCAGCATCTTGGAAGAGAGAACTGACTGAAGTTAGGAGAGCACAGCACATAATTAGAAAACATTTTAGTCCCACAAAGTATCCTGCTATACAGATTCTTCATGTCATCAAGCTTGCACTGGCTGGGGTAAAACCACGAAAAGATGAATATACCTTGCACATCTGAAACTTTAAGGCAGTTTGAAGAGCTGCACAGTATTCACAGAGAAATTTTCTTGCCTAGAATGCATAAAAATGGCCTTGAATAATGTAAACTGAAATAAAGAAACAAGAAGCTTACCTAACCGTAGTTCTCCAAAATTACCACATCCAATTTTTTTACCAACTCTGAAGTTAGGGCCAACCATTAACACTCCAGAATTTGAAGAACCAGTTCCACGTGGATTATGGCCTGATCTCCCACTAGGCCGTGCCATTCTTTCGTCTGGTTTGTCTTTGTCTTTCTTTTTATTTTCCATGTCAAGTTTACGGTACTCCACTTTGATTTATTACTCTTTTTAAAAATCAGTATAAGCAAATTCCAGTTGGACAATGTGAGAATGAAAATATCGTGAGTGAAATGCTCAGCTAGTTAATGTCAGTAAGCAGTCAACAGCAGCATGTTCATCCTGTTTGCAAAGCCTTGGTGGTATCTGTAGTAAAACGTATTTCCAGAATGCACAACACCAGCAGTATTTCCTAGTCTTTAGAGGAATTCTGTTAAAAGAAAAACAAAGTTATTCAAGACATTAAGATTCTTGTACAAAATTACGTTTCCCTTCAACTAGTCACACAATTAAGCACACACTAACTATATTTGCTTTACAAATCTATGAAAAGCACTACTTTAAGGTTAATTCTATTTCTAGTATGTAACAGCAAGAGATACTGGTGTGACTGAAGTGTGCTAAAATTTCAACACTTAAAGTAATAGCTATTTTCCAAAAAGCAACCAAAAAGCCCTGTAAAACTGCTTCCTGAATAAACACATTAAAATTGACGCTGGGACACACTCACTTCGCCTTATGCCAGCTCTTCAAAAGAAAGCATTTTATTTATTTTCCCTCAAATAGTATCTGCTGTTTTAAGCAAATGTTCAAGCTGCACAGATATTGAAGTTATAGAAATGTATTGTTTTTTCTGAATTGTAATTTCTGAGATGCACAGGTTATAAACTCATGGCAAGGACACGTGAGTTCTTTCAGTAACTCCCAGAATCTAAAAATAAACTGTATTTACTTGTTCTCCCCTGCTCCCCTTCTCCCTTGTTTAGCATCATTGCCTAGACACTAATTCCTACATGGATTTCAGCAAAAACAATGTTATCCTACTACTGTAATAGAGAACCACAAGAAAGCTCTTGGTTTTAAATCTCATTTATACGAACACCAGATATTGTTTTCTATCTGATGACAGCAGCATAAAACCAGACAATTCAAAAGTTTCTACACTGGCAAAATTCTACAATGAGTTAAACACCTGTCCAAAATTATTTTCCTACATTTGCTTCAATGTTGGGAATACACTGCAGTAATGGAGACATCCTCTGGAAAAATATATTTCATGTGCCTAAGTCTCTTTTAAAGCTAGTCACTAGGAGCTTATTTTTAACACTTTGAGCTGAAGACACTTGCATTTTGTAAACCAATTTCTCACAAAGTAAAATTATTGCTCACATCACAGTTTACCACAAAATTTCAAAAATCAAAGAGGCAGTAGTGAAAATATACCAGATGATACAAAAGTCACATGAATAGTTGCATCTGCTACATCATACATAGTTATAGCATGGTTATAACTAGATGACATTTAAAAATCATTAATCAACAGCTGCCTAACCTATTACCTGAACAACGAAGTACACGGAAATTTGTTTGGCAAAGAAACATGACCACAATACTGTGCAAGGGGGAATGAAAGGCTTATTCTGAGAGCAATGAGAAAAACACAAATGCAGATTACAATCCAAGATGACTTGCTTAAGGTCAGTGAAAAGGTCTTCAGCAGTGAATAATGAAAACTGTGGTGTTTTATGGTATAGACAGAAGCGTTTAAAAGAAAAAGACAGGCACGTTACTATATAATCTTGCAGGTTTTCAAGCACCAGCACCAGATAGCCTAAAGTCACCTTCTAAACCACAGATCTCAAAGGAACTGACTCAATGGGAAGCAATAGGTAATTTTCCCCCACCCACTATGCTACAAAAGCTAAGGGAGAAATAAGAAAGCTATACATTAAGGGTGTTGAAGTATAACTTCAAGGTTACCATTCAGTTCCTAGAATGAAGGTCAGCACATATGATGCAACAGAATGCAACTAAATATTTCAGGTACCAAAGAAAAGAAGACTTATGTTCCATGTCTTACTGGCTTCTTCAGGAAGAACTAACAATAAACAATCCTAGAATTTTTAGTGTACCAAATACATTACAAACAACATCAATTTTGATTTCCAGAAATGTGTCTATTACATGGACAAATCTATTACACAGTAACTTACGTCTTCCCCTTTCCTCCTGTTGAGCCAACAGATACTGCACTTACATTATAGGTAATCTTTCTTATATAAACTGAAATTGGTACTTTCTTGTAAGATACCTGCTAAACAAACAACACAAGTCCCACACATTTTTCCCACTCTATATATCAAAAGGAAAACATGCAAGCATTCCTGCCACATTTTTTCCAGGACACAGGTGTTCTCTTGCATTCTCCTAATAAAATAATCTGCAACTAACTCAAAATAAGGATAGCACTTACGACTTTATTCATTCTGAAGTTCCCATACAATATTTTATAATTTACCTTACCTTAAAGATACAAAAGCTTTTCGTGGTTATATTTATTTGAATTGCACTTACCTATGACAGTGTTATAGTACTGATGGCAAGATCTTTTCTTCACCATAATGCTCACATTCTAGAGGAAAAGCATCAAAAGACAAAGAGTTTATGTAGTATTTGCAATTACTTAGCATGTAAAAAATTCTGATACACAATGGAAGTATAATTTTTGGAACTGCATTAGTTTGCTTAGACTGTTAAGGAAGATGCAGCTGATATGTCTCAAAGACAACATAATTTTTAAGGCTCAGAAGTCAGACATCATTCAAAGGTCTGCATCATCTGAAGTGCAAAAGGAATACATACAGTATAAGCATGCTAAATTATTTGCAAAATCATTTTCTTGCTATATGATATTTATGGGCAATCTGTCTGAAAAACATGTCATCCTCATTTCACAGCTTGATTTTCTGTTTAATTTTCATTTTTTTCATTTCTGCCTGCATAAATGAGCACACTTTAAACTTCAGCCCAACATCAGAGAATATTGTTAGGATTTAATTGTTCTAAGTTCAAAAAAATATGACTAAGTATCAGGATAATGGCAAACACATCATCAAAGCCAAGCTGACAAAGCAATATCAAAGGAGTGAAATGACTATGTTCAAGTATGAAGAGAAATAGAAGGCAAAAGAAGATATTTTAAAAAAAAGTCTAAATGGTATTACATAGAAGAAAAAGTAATTAGATCTCAATTACAAACTAAATCTATAATCTGTACAGACTGAACATATAAAATAAAACAAGATAGGAAGAAAGCAAGTAACTTCAGAGTAACTGACATGCACAACTAACAATAGATACCAGAGGTTTCATTTTTTTTTGGAGTAATCTGATAGACTTTTCCAAGCACTGTAGAGAGATTGTGTGAAACGTAAGGAGAGGCACAGTGAAGACGAGTAAGAAAAATGATGACAGGGTTTCAATTGACTGACAAGTCACACATTTAACACCTACAGAAGTATCCCTACATTAGAGCTATAAATCTACACATCTCTTTAAATCTCTGCTTGAAAATGTCCCAATTAACACTACTGAAAACTATATGCCACATAAGAACCCTATTCTGCAGCCACAACAACTCTCTAGGACACTACATAAGGCAGAATAAAAGAACAGCTCATTTAAGCATCTTTTTTATTCATACATTTCTCAAATGCCTGATCCTGCAGCAGCAGCAGGAACACCACTGTAATTACATGCAAGCTTACACATTCAAAAGTGTTGGCATGACAATGTTCATACTCAAGTGTGCAAGTCACCTCTAAAAAAAAAAAAAAAAACACTTATTTTTTACCTCATTCCTTTTTCATGTTCCAGATTTACTCCTAAATAAACTAATTAAGAGAACATTAAAATGTCTAAATAGAACATCTCACTGACCAGGAATGACAAACTTAAATGAAACATGCAACCGTAACAGATCCCTTAGGTAACATAAGCATTACCCTTCACATTGCAATTACAAGATCATACATCACTGCTAGTATCAGTATACTAACATTTTTCTCTACTTTTAAGAAAAGCATACAGTAGCAAAAGAGCTACAGAGGAAAATAAAAAAATGATAGAGATTTAAACTAAACTGAAAAAAGGAAAAGGACATATACAGGTTTGACAGTGATAAGCAATGGGATGGTATGCCAAAACTCAAGGCTAAGTGCTAGTGAGATACTTAAACTGGTCCATGAAGAACAATGGATCACACCCAAAGTGCTTCTACACCAACACACATAGCATGAGGATCATCACTGGAATAAGTGAAACCTGGTGGGATGAGCCCCTTGACTGGAGTGCCATGTTGGATGGTCACAAGCTCTCCAGGAGGGACAGGCAGGGCAGGAGAGCTGGAAGGGCTGGAATGTAGCCTGAAGTCAGTGATGGCAAGCTGACAGTCTATGGGTAAGGATGAAGGGACAAAAAAATAATGCGGATGTCATCGTAGGAGTCTACTACAGGCCACCTAACCAGGACAATGATTCCAGAGAATTATTTTTTGAGGAACTAAGGGACACTTTCAAAACAGTTGCCCTCGTCCCTTACAGGAACATGAACTTGTCAGATGTTAACTGGGAGCACCATACAATTGGCACAAATAGGTCCAGAGCAGTCCTAAATCTGGATAGACTTATGATACAGCTATTAATGGAGCCAGCTACGAAAGGTGCCCTCCTTGATGTGTGGCTTATTAACAGGGAGAATCTCATTAGCGAAGTGGTGACTGGTGGCCACCTTGGACACAGTGACACCACGCAATTGAGTTTAAAATCTCTGTTATCAGGAGGAAAAGTGACAGCAAAATTTCAGTCCTGGGCATGACAACAGCTGACTTCAAGCTGTTTAGGGAACCAGTAAGATGCCCTGAGAAAATGCTGGGGTCCATCAGGTCTGGTCATTTTTTAAGCACCACCTGCCAGGGGCACGGGAACAGCAGTTCCAAATTGTCAGAAGTCAAGCAGAGGAGGCAGAGGGCTGAGCAGGAATCTTCTCTCAAAAATAAGGCAAAAAAGTGAGCTGTATGCCCACTGAAAGCAAGTTCTGGTGAATGGAAGAACTACAGACATGCTGCAACCAGTGACAGGACACGAGGGAACTGCCTGAAGTTGTGCCATGGGAGATTTAGGCTGGATATTAGGAAAAGTTCTTCACCCAGAGGGTGGATGGGCACTGAACAGGCTCCCCAGGGCAGTGGTCACAGCACCAGCCTGACAGAGCCCAAGAAGTGTTCGGGCAATGCTCTCAGGTACATGGTGTGACTCTTGGGGTGTGCTGTGCAGGCCAGGAGTTGGACTTCAATGATTCTTGTGGGCTCCTTCCAACAGAGGATATTTTATTATTTTATGTAAGACAGTAAAGAAACAGTCCTGGTTTCAGCACAAAGCATTTAAAATTCACTCAACCTTCTGGAATTTTCATACCTTTGCAGTTTCTCATCTCTCAAGTGTCTGTTCACATACTTCTAATCCCAAAGGCGCATGATTTTTGGCAATGACAGTAATCTAGCAACACAGCTTCTCCTCACATCTTCTAGAAGGGTGCAGAGAAAGTTTCTAGCACCTCTGCCACATATTTCCAAGAGACTTTCTCTAACATTACATGTAGTTTTTATGGAATACTTCACCTACTACAGTCTTCAGCTGAGATGGAGAACAGTCACATTCACTTTCCAATGATCATTTCAATGTTACAAATACATTTGTACTGCAGAAAAAATAATACAAGATTCCATCCAACAAAACTTCTTTAGAAATACTTGAGTAGAAAATCTGAAATTCATACTACAAATCTGAAACCAAGCAAGAGCTTCGTTGTGAGATTGTAATACAAAATTTAAATATCTAATTAACTATTTCTGCTGTTTTTGTATGCCTCATGGAAAGATTAAGCTGTTCTTTCTAGATTAGTTATTACTACATCATTTTCATTCATTTTTATATACATGTCTCCATGCAACAGAGGAAATCTATGAAATTCCAAATCCACAGAAAACTCATAACTGAAGATCCCTTGAAAGTTCAGGACAGCAATTACTAACTGCGAGAAAGTTTTCAGACAGAATTTGAATTGGAAAATATCTCTAAAATTATATATGATTTAGTTAGATCCATTGTTTATTTAAAATGAAATACAAACATTTAATGACTGAAGAGTGGATTTCATTATTTTCACTTTAGCCCAATAAGAGAAATTCAGGCTTTCACCTGACTTTCATGTGACCCAAAGAAGCTGAGTTGCTATTCCAATGATTTATATTACAAATGAATAAGTCTATAGCTTTATGTCTTGTTTAACGTTTTCCTAAGCAAACGCTAAAATAAAAAGCTGTTTAATGATTCATTGCATAACTCAGTTAAATGTAACCAAATTAATTCTTCATCATTTTTCAGATTTCCAGAGCAGAAAAAAATACGCAAAATCATTAGTCAAAACTAAAGATAAAATGACTGTGCTGAAATATTCAGTACATAAAATTTCCACAGATGGTATATACTCATATCACCAGCTTTGAAAAACAAAGAACATTTCCAAATTTCTCCTGACACAATTTCTCTCTCTAGCTATCAGTAACCTGTATCAAAATTGCTCATTACTGAATCATTTTACAAGTCTTAGATGGTGTTCTTTATATGTGACCTGAACATAACGAAAACGTACTCATCAATAACACATTTTGCTCTCAACAATATAATCTACTTCATACACAGGAATTCCAAGACTAATGGCATCTGATTTTACAGTATTTAAAAATTTTTTAACATAAAAACAAAACACAGCTTAGCATTATCCGCTCTTCATACTTTCAGTTTGTTAATTCATCAAAGACTATTTTATTCTCCCACTCCTTAGGTACTTATTCTGATTTCAATTAGGTAAACAATTACCTTGGAAGCACCGTAAAAAGAATATGCAAATCCTTTGAAACTACATATTTTTCCCAAATAACCACCAATATTTTGCAGCAGATGNACGGGAACAGCAGTTCCAAATTGTCAGAAGTCAAGCAGAGGAGGCAGAGGGCTGAGCAGGAATCTTCTCTCAAAAATAAGGCAAAAAAGTGAGCTGTATGCCCACTGAAAGCAAGTTCTGGTGAATGGAAGAACTACAGACATGCTGCAACCAGTGACAGGACACGAGGGAACTGCCTGAAGTTGTGCCATGGGAGATTTAGGCTGGATATTAGGAAAAGTTCTTCACCCAGAGGGTGGATGGGCACTGAACAGGCTCCCCAGGGCAGTGGTCACAGCACCAGCCTGACAGAGCCCAAGAAGTGTTCGGGCAATGCTCTCAGGTACATGGTGTGACTCTTGGGGTGTGCTGTGCAGGCCAGGAGTTGGACTTCAATGATTCTTGTGGGCTCCTTCCAACAGAGGATATTTTATTATTTTATGTAAGACAGTAAAGAAACAGTCCTGGTTTCAGCACAAAGCATTTAAAATTCACTCAACCTTCTGGAATTTTCATACCTTTGCAGTTTCTCATCTCTCAAGTGTCTGTTCACATACTTCTAATCCCAAAGGCGCATGATTTTTGGCAATGACAGTAATCTAGCAACACAGCTTCTCCTCACATCTTCTAGAAGGGTGCAGAGAAAGTTTCTAGCACCTCTGCCACATATTTCCAAGAGACTTTCTCTAACATTACATGTAGTTTTTATGGAATACTTCACCTACTACAGTCTTCAGCTGAGATGGAGAACAGTCACATTCACTTTCCAATGATCATTTCAATGTTACAAATACATTTGTACTGCAGAAAAAATAATACAAGATTCCATCCAACAAAACTTCTTTAGAAATACTTGAGTAGAAAATCTGAAATTCATACTACAAATCTGAAACCAAGCAAGAGCTTCGTTGTGAGATTGTAATACAAAATTTAAATATCTAATTAACTATTTCTGCTGTTTTTGTATGCCTCATGGAAAGATTAAGCTGTTCTTTCTAGATTAGTTATTACTACATCATTTTCATTCATTTTTATATACATGTCTCCATGCAACAGAGGAAATCTATGAAATTCCAAATCCACAGAAAACTCATAACTGAAGATCCCTTGAAAGTTCAGGACAGCAATTACTAACTGCGAGAAAGTTTTCAGACAGAATTTGAATTGGAAAATATCTCTAAAATTATATATGATTTAGTTAGATCCATTGTTTATTTAAAATGAAATACAAACATTTAATGACTGAAGAGTGGATTTCATTATTTTCACTTTAGCCCAATAAGAGAAATTCAGGCTTTCACCTGACTTTCATGTGACCCAAAGAAGCTGAGTTGCTATTCCAATGATTTATATTACAAATGAATAAGTCTATAGCTTTATGTCTTGTTTAACGTTTTCCTAAGCAAACGCTAAAATAAAAAGCTGTTTAATGATTCATTGCATAACTCAGTTAAATGTAACCAAATTAATTCTTCATCATTTTTCAGATTTCCAGAGCAGAAAAAAATACGCAAAATCATTAGTCAAAACTAAAGATAAAATGACTGTGCTGAAATATTCAGTACATAAAATTTCCACAGATGGTATATACTCATATCACCAGCTTTGAAAAACAAAGAACATTTCCAAATTTCTCCTGACACAATTTCTCTCTCTAGCTATCAGTAACCTGTATCAAAATTGCTCATTACTGAATCATTTTACAAGTCTTAGATGGTGTTCTTTATATGTGACCTGAACATAACGAAAACGTACTCATCAATAACACATTTTGCTCTCAACAATATAATCTACTTCATACACAGGAATTCCAAGACTAATGGCATCTGATTTTACAGTATTTAAAAATTTTTTAACATAAAAACAAAACACAGCTTAGCATTATCCGCTCTTCATACTTTCAGTTTGTTAATTCATCAAAGACTATTTTATTCTCCCACTCCTTAGGTACTTATTCTGATTTCAATTAGGTAAACAATTACCTTGGAAGCACCGTAAAAAGAATATGCAAATCCTTTGAAACTACATATTTTTCCCAAATAACCACCAATATTTTGCAGCAGATGTGAACTATTCCAAGAAATAAGGTCTTTTTCAGCTTCACATGGGATGACTGCTGTGTCCACAATAATAAAATAAGAAACACACAGGATATACAAGTGACAATGCACCTAAAGATCTTCAGCAAGATCAATATTTAAGCCATCAAAAACCACTGCCAAATCCTTTCTCTACCAGTTTGCCTTTCAAAATACTGAACTACAGATCCCACATTTGCTACATTTCTTTCACAGAGAAAAAGCACATAATATACTAATAAGTTTGAAATCCTTCCTAGAATTTCATCAGCTAAGAGGGAAAACACACAAAGCAACTGCTACATCTTGATCACATAAAATTTTTCACACTTCAGAAGACACAGGTGTTTATTTAAGGAGGCAAATATAATAACCTAATTTCAAAGGCAAATGAAATCTCTTTGTAACAGATCATGCAGGAGCTCAACTGTGCAGTTTATTTCTCAGTGTGCATGGCCTCAAAACACTTTTATTTTGATTCATGCTCTTCAGCACTCCAAAGCAATTAACAGATCACACAAGTGCATGCAAATTTTGTTTGCATTACCAGAACTTCCAACAATACAATGTTTGTATCTCAAGTACCTTCTACATTACCATTTCTTTTTTACTTAAAAGTCTCAGTTTTTCACAGATTCTTATTTTCACTTTCTGAAACTCAGATAACAGTACTGTTCTCGCAGCATTTGGTCTTTTTCAACATCTGCCTTCTGTAATACCAACCTATTCTAGACTCAGCTAAGTTTTGCAAAACCAAGAACAGAATTTATTAATTTTGGTGTAGAAATTGGACTATCAGCATTCCTAAAAATATGATTGTTTTAAAATATGTATTTGCTTACTCTTACAGATATGTATGATTCTGCTCATAAAGCAAGCATTTAGGTAACTGAATATAAGTCTACATACATACAGTCTCCATCTACAAACACATATGAATGAGATGCACTCAAAGAAGCAGCCTAATTGAAAGTGGCAAGGTAAATCCAGCATCTTTCTTATGAACAAATTTACATAATGAAGCCTTCTAAAAAGTCTTGTTTTCATCTCTAGTGGTAAATATATTAAATAAAAAATTACATTTTCCTCTTACTGTATCAACTGCCACACACTATTTTCAATGAAAATAATTAATTTGAGCTTCTAGAACAAGCATTTCAATTTTCATGTATATAGGTATTTCCCTAGGGAAAGTTCATCAACAAACCCCATATGGACACATATAATCTTCCTTTAATGCACAAAAATCTAACAGAGAAACAACTTTGTTAACACATTTAATCAACCAACCGCCTGTACAAGAACTAACCTAAAACCTACCTCATCTTTACTGAAGCTTAAGAAGTCTATTCTAGTTAAACTAGTGTAATTTTTCTTGTACCAAGGTTTAAGGTCACATGAACAAATCTGAGGGCTGCCAATATCCAAAGTTCAGTATCTGTTCTGTACACTTAATTTTGAAAGTTGAACATCTCAGTTGAAAGTCTACTACCTAATGAACAATAATGCATCCTTCTGCACCACCAACTGCCATTTCTGGTCAAAATGCTGTGACATCAGAAGGCATGTACAGTGCTGGGGTCACCCTAACTCAATATAATTATTCCACAAATGACAGCCTGGACTAACTATGTTGCAATTAAGATCTCCAAGCAATCTCTTCATCTCTGTTAACTCTAAACAAACATCAGCTGAGATGGCCATCTGTGGTCAGTCCATAAACATTTTTATTTTCTCATTGATCTAGAAGGCAAGTTTGGCTCTAATCCATGAATTACACTTCATCATAGGCTTTCACCACAAAATCCTCCCAACTTCACTTTAGGATTCCATGCAAGTGCATGCAGATGCTTGGCTAAAACTTCTGTTCATGCATCCTTCTTGCACTTTCATATAATCACTGTGGAAGGAGCTTACAGCTGGCCTGTGAGCTAGGAGGAGTTGGTTGAGGAAGAAGGTGATAAGATTTGTATTTACCCCTGAAAGGAGCTCTGCCGAAGTTGTTTTCATGGAAACCAGGAAGAAGAGATAGACAAAAGAAACCTGCAGATGAAGGGGGCTGGGAACAGTGGTGGAGATGCTTTGTTCCAATGAGCCCTTTGTTCATTTGCAGTGACCAATGAACAAGTATAATCTTTGTTGAAAGTGTATAAAAGGCATGCATGCTGTGAAAATAAACAGACAAAGACTTTCCGAAGTTGTATCCTGTTCTTCTGCTTGCTAAGACCGTCTCAACAGCAACAAATCACCATTTCAGAGTAAAAGCTGAAAGTCAGTTTTCAGAAAGAAGAGCCATAACACAAGGAATAATTTGTAAAATCGAATAATGACACTTTAAAGCTGATTTACTAAAAAGAGCACAGAAAGGACAAAACTGATGGTTAAGCAATATTTCAATCACTTGTTTCTTCATTTTTCCACCACCACAACCATAAAGACTTAAATGGGCTACGTTGTCCACAGCTGACAGAAAGCTAATGCTGAGCTAGCTAATACTACGTAACAGAGGCTTCAGTTTTCTACAAGAATAATTGTACCACAGCATGCAACTGTTATAGCAGAACAACAGAAAGGTTCAGATTAGCCTAAGGCTAGGCCAGAGAAACTGTGAAGTTACACATCTATTAGTTAGAAACCAAAGCAAAGAGTATTGCATTTCACCTAACACCATAACTACATCTGAAGACAAAATTAAGTACCATGGTGAAGCTACATGGAAAAAAACCCCGAAACATTTCTAAGAGGCCAAAAGACACTAATTCTGTCTTCAGGTTAGATTTCGGATAGGCTAAAATACATAATGTGCTCTAGCATTCCACAGTAATTGTGAAGATTAGTTTTCAAAATTTGAAGTATTTTTAGTTCTCTTAACACAATTCCTTCTGTCATTTAACTTTAATTACATGGTCAGATTCTACTTCAAGAACTTAAGACAGGAGCCAAATTCAAATTTAATAGCTCCACACGTGAGGAAAGGGACAACTCACAGTACAGGAAAATGTCTCCAGACTAAGTTTTGCAGCTATGAATCTTTCAAGACTTTCTAACAATAACAAAGTACATGGTAATCAAATATTTCTGCCTTAATAGTCTCCATAAACTATATAGGTACCTTCTACAGCAGTTCCAAGTATTTTACTACGACGTACACCTGCAACTCTCCTCTCACTTGCATGGCTTTCACTGGAATGTATACCTAAAATGTCTTTATTAAATTGAAACTACAGTTCTATAGTCTTCAAAAGGCTATAAAGCTTTTTTCTTGTGTTTTAAGTTTAATATGGAATAAAATTGTATAGATAAAGTCTCAGACATCACACCAAATGGAATCACGCGTGCCACCTTCATATTGAATGATAAGATGCAGTGACACAAATTTAAGGAAGAACACTAGCCACAGTTAAGAACTTGGATTCATCATTAGTGGTGTAATACAAAACATATTTAAACCAACGCCTTCCTATGGAACTCAGAGGAAAAAACAAGTCCCTGAGTATTTTACACAAACAACATCTGACGTAAATTAAAAGTTCTGAGAACAAAATAACCTGATGCTGTGGACATCAGTTTTATCAAGGTCTGATGGCAGTTACTTACCTACACAGATTTTAAATCAAAACAAAATTCTCAAGCACTAAAATGAGAAAATGTCATTATGTTGATGTGGGCACTTGTGTGTACCAAACGCTTGATGTACTACTCCGGAAGCTTAAGACAGAATCATTCCTCAAAAGCATGAACATTAGCTAAGCTTAACTGTCTGCAGGTTAGTGTTCAACCCCCACACAGCCCCAGTGCAGTAATTCCACCTTGCTGGATATCTTCCACATTTCCACAGCATTCTCAGGCCACCCTCTGATAGATCTTCAGCTCTCTTTCTTCACAAAACCCCTTCTTTCTTCCCACATTAAAATTTTCCCATCTTGCTCAGTGAAGAGAGATGTTCTATTGCTTGTCTAGTACTACAAGTTGCAAGCTGAACAGCTCTCAAGCTACTACCACACAAAACATAAAACATCCTTCCTTCGCCATAGTAATGGTTAATAAATATCTATTATCTAAATTGGTTTTTATGAAGCTTATAGGAACTTACCTTCACAGGCATAACAATCTAAGCTTGGTTAAAACTGCCCTAAAAATTCCACATTTCTACAGGGAGCAGATGAGAGAGTTGCAGATCAAAAATACCCCATTTCCTTAAAAAAACTACTTTTTTTTCAGGAGAAAATTCAAAGTACAATCAACAGAATTTACTTAAAGGTCTTACAATGTTTTACATAAAAACAAACAATAGTGAATATGATTGGAAAAATTAAAAGCAAAGACAAGAGCATTTCTGTAAAGATATTTATCTCTCAGTCTGACAAAACCTTAAGAGCAAATTTAGTTATTCTGTCTTTCTCTTGTCTGTTGGAAAAATTCTGCCCTCCCTCTTTCCTGTCAACCATAAATTCAAGTTTCATAATTTTTTATTTCTCCAGATTTAGAGATACCTCAGCCTACCATCAGCAAATGTTACACAGAAACTTTAACAACCTGATACACTGAGCAACCTGCTCCTGGAACACTGCAAGAAATTAATGAGTGCCAACTGAGGTGATCTTCCAAAGAAAGTAAAAAACATTCTACACTGAACTTCTCTGTTTCCAGAAGAAAGCATTTGTAAGGTGCAAGTAAGAAAATACTAGTGGTTGAGGCTTGAAGTAAAACATGACTCCCATGACCCTTAAAGCAATCATGTCCCTGACTTCAGCCTCTACAGTATTACTTCATCTTCCCAAGATTACTGCACAATTACTTAAAATTTAAGAAAGCTGTATTTTTAAGGACATTATCTACATTTAAACTGACATAAAAAATATCAATACTACATGAAATTAAATATGTTCTTCATTATAATCTAGCAGAACTCCTCTAAAGCAACACTGAATGCCTTTGAAGATTGTTTTATATCATTACATTAAAAAGCTGTAGAAACATAGTCATGATAACTACTTCATTTAAGTTCAAATATAAAGACATAAAATGGAAAATGCTTAATGCCTTAAATACAGAAAGATACTCACAGGATTCTTCTACACACAACAATACAGTTTTTAAATAGTACTTTCTTCTACGCTGCAGATGTGTCCTATCCTGGAATAAATCACACCTTCCAGCATCACAAAGGGAACCTGCCAAGAAGCCCAGGCTTTTAAAGCATTTTCTACAAAAATGCAGCCAATGAAGCTTTAAAAATGTAACAGATCCAACATTCACTAGGTAATTAGCACCTCAAGCTCAAAGACAAACTGAACCAAAAAGAACAGTTTTATAGGTACAATAGAATCTAACCCTGAAATTTGCAAAATACAAACAACAAAATGCAATTAGACAATTTTGATGGGTTAGTACAATGGCGCTTCTCCTACTGCACATGGCACACTACCTGCTGCTCTCGTTGCTCACCAGCCTCAGCACTCCCATGCTTCAGTGAAGCCATTACTCACTCATAGTACCAGAAAGCTCACAAACTCAATAAATCATTACTCAGCAGATGCTGAATCAACTCAGTGGAGGATACAGAAGATAGAATGGAGAGCAAGAGTGGAGCTACAGAACTGCACAGCCAGAAATGGAGCAGGAGAATGCCCCATATTAGAGAGAAGGGCCTTTCCAACAGCCCACAGCACAGCCACAATGACTGCTGTTTCACAGCCCATCAAGTGCATCCCTTCAAGGACATCACACCCCAGTGACCTCCATACACAAACTGCCACCCGAACACCACCTTCAACTCTGCTTCCGATGGAAACTGTCCCATCTACATTCTGTTTCTGCACAAGGTTTATTGAATAAAGAGCATAGCAACTCTCAAATTACTCAATGAATAACTGCAGAGAATACAAGTTGTGACAAGCCACATACTTCAAACTGAAATCTAGGCTCTGCTTCTCATAAAACATCTGTATTTTCGGACTACTGAAGAGGACATCATCCTCCACTGCTGCAGTCCACATCCGGTCTTAACCAAAAATAACATCATCAAAACACATGGTTGATGAAGAATATAAATTACCACCCAGGGAATCTGGAGGGAAAAAAATATTTCTAGGAAAATGACATTAAATTTACTTAATTTAGTAATTTAATGACATAAAGTTACTAATAAAAGTAAAACTGTTACTACAAAGTCTTGGTATGTTAAAAGCTAAGCTGGCTAGTAAGCTTACAGAGAAGATCCTAAAGCATAGGAAAAAACAGTTGTAGTTATATTAATGATGTTACACACAAAGTCAAATTAAGTAATAAACTCACTTGAATATGCAGATCTTATTTGAGTGTGTGTCATGGGCTTCTGTGACCTACAGTTATCTGACTAAACATTTGGGCAAAGACACTTCCTATTGATCAGTATGTCTCCTCCCATTCCTAACTCCACAGCACAAGGCAGGATAACAGACACAAACGGCAAGGTAACTGTTTTAGCTTTTCATACCTACAGAATATACTTATTTTGTACTAAATACCAACAGCCAAATGGGGATTTTCATCTATCTTAAATTAAAAAGGTTTCCTACACAAGGTCAAAAACACCAGATAAAGGAGGTGCTGAAGAGAGGGAAGTGTAGATGTTAAAAATGTTCTCTGTAAGAGATAAGGAACATGCAGTTCAATAAATATCCTAGAAGAATACACTGGTAAATACATTTATAATATTCTAAAATTGTTGTATATTTAATATTACATATTTACCACAAATATTTATATTTTTAACCTATATGTATATTTAATATATAAATATTCTCTGCCCCTTTTGTTAGAAAGAAACATTTTCATAAATTTAAGGTAACAAATATATCATCTATAAAACACTAGAGCTAAATATAACAGGTGAGCTAAATCTCACCAAAAAAAGTTATCCCATACTTTACTACTAAGAGTTTCAGAACTTCCTCGAAATTACTGCTTTCAGAAAGCTCCCTAAGTAACCACAATCCAAATCAATTCCACAGCATGGATCAGTGTGTGATGTCTCCTCTTCTACATCCTCCCTATGCCAAAGAGAAGATATTAAATTCTAAGTGGCTTACCTAAGATCACAGGAAGGGGATAGATGTTCCAGTCACTGCCTTTATCTGTGATCATCACCCTAGCTTTTAACTACCATCTCACTAGTCTGCTTTTATTTAAGCAACTATTTAGCTTAAACACACACATTTTTCTTCACCCAGTTGTTTCAGCTGTAGCTGACAAACCTCTAGAACTCCACTGACAATGTCTAGGAGGCTACTCAGAATTACTCTTAGAAAAACAAGCACACCAGCATCAGGCTTGATCTCATTGTATTGGTTCTGCAGCAGCACTGAGGGAGCATTAAAATGCCTGCATAGCATAAAAAAATTAAGGATTGTCAGAAAACATACAAGAATTACTTCAAAGTTACTTTTTTGCCTTTTAATAGATGAGGGAAATCAATTATATAGAAGTCTCAAAACATTTCTGAAAGAGTGTTAAAGGCCCGGTGTACATTGGAAACATAACATTCCATTTACATTATTAAATGACTCCCAGGTATCACGGTCAGTTTTAGATCATTTAAAAACAGACCACGGCCAAAAAGGATTGTCCCACTCTTCCCTTAAGCACTGTCAGGTATTTTGTTCACAGAACATCAGGTGAAGTATTAAGGTTTGACTGAGAACTCTTGACATTAACTTGCAGTTGAATCAGTGAGCTTAAACTGTGAAGAAATAGTACGTTAAACTTACAACTTTGTTATTCCTGTGGTTTGTGTGTGTTTTAAATTACGATACTACTTTTATGTACAACATCCCAAAAAAATCACTTAAAAGTAAAAAGAAAAGCCTGAGGAACAAGACATAACTATATGTTTACAACAGACTGAAAAAAATGTTTAGCTGGAGAAAAGTTAGATAAAGACAGTTAATACAGCTGATCAGTACCCTGTCCTATAGCAAGTTCTTTTTTGTAATTAGAAGATACTGGAGAAAAGTAATCACTGTCACTTCCCTATTCCTCATGATCCATCTATTGTTGTCTCAAAGGCGTAACTGAACTAAATTATCCTTAAACTTCAGACGACTTCCTAATCTTTTTTAAACAAATTTCCAAGGCAAGAGTAAAAATGTCAGAAATACATGTAACTTTAACACTTCTAATCACAGAACCATTTAGCACAGTAACTAGTGAACCAAAAACAACTCTATTTCCATAGGACAAACTTTGTGGATAACAGTGGGGACACTAAGATTTGATACAATGCATGAGCTTTAATAATGCAATTAATTTAATTATGAGACTATTAAAAACTGAAAAAAATACAACAGGAAGCAAATTCAATTGTTAATTGTACATAAATAGTCTGGACAAGGGAAAAACTCTTTCATAGGTTCAGTGGCTTTTTTTTAAGGGAAGAACAACTTCAGAAGTGTTAAGACACGGCCTGTCACAGGTTAATTCTCTTAACCAATCTTGAATATATTTATCTTGATCACACAGAAGAGAAAAAGCTCTACAGAAAATGTGAGGTACCAGAACTAGTACTCTAGATTCTGAAATTAATTTTCATTTTATAAGCCAAAACATCTATTTGATGCAGAGTAGCGAGAGAAAAAGATTAATTTCATTAGCTGAAAGTCATTCTCAGCTGATATATAGAGTCTGCCATTTGCCAGGTAATTTCTCCATTTCAGGCCAGCACAACAAAAAAAACCACTTTTTTCCACTGCACATACTGCTTAACTGTTGAAACGTCTCAATTAAAAAGAAATTGACTAGAGGATACTGAGGTCGACAGAAGACATCTCCTAAAATACAGTTAGCACAAAAACTTCTATCTCATCTTTTCCCTTTAAAATAAAATTGCATTACTCCCATCTTGATTTTAATATTCCAAAGCAGCTCGGGATAAAATGCATTCACTAGATAAGTGGGTTCAGAAGAGGTGTCAGTCTAAAGAGCAGGTGAGTTGTTTATCCTTAGAAGCAGTCATAACCCAGGCAGCAAGGCTTAATATGCTTAACAGTGTGCTTCACTTCTAATCATGCTTAAGGACATGCACAGTATCTATTTCTAACTATGTATGCACTTAAAAATTATCTTAACTCCAAAATTCATCAAGAAAAAAAAATCTTCCATTATATTCCAATTTCTTTTTACAGGTTGCATGCCACTTCAACACTCATTAAGGGTGTACCAGTAAAATGAACAAGAATGCCTGAAAATAAGCTCTGACCGAGTTCCATAGTGAATCACTGAAATATCACTTTTAGAATTTTTAATTAATCAAACTTAAAACCACTACATTCAGAGCGTGCCAATAAATAACTTCCTGAAAAGCAAAATAAAAGGTAACAAAAAAAGAACACTGGCAGCTCAGTTTGCCTGCAACCTGCTAATCTGCTAAGACAGCACAATCGCACTCCAGCAAACTGCTTCTACAGACCAGGAAAACAAATGTACTTGCTCCTACAAACGCAGCTTGGTGCTCGGTCGGACCAATCACCGCCAGCAGCACCGACACCGGCCGCCAGACGAGAAATCCCACCGCCGCAAGCAACTCCTGCAGGAGAAGGCACTCGGAGGTCTCAAAGCGACGGCTTTTACCACCCGGGAGCGCAGCCACAGGGAGGCGACGGGCCCTCCCAGCGCCGGCCGAGCCCCGCC
>VZSE01006618.1:110585-275585 GCA_013398275.1 Promerops cafer
GGTCGGGGAGGGGGCGGGGCTTGCTGGTGGGCAGAGCCGACAGCCAATGACGGCGAGGCGGGGCGGGGCAACGCGGGGGTGGGGCTGCGCCGGCGGCAGCGCCGGGAGGGGTCCGGTGGGAGACGGCCGAGCCGGGGCTCGGCCGGTCTCCTCACAAGTCAGAGGACGCGCTCAGAGGAGGCCGCGGCGCGTCTGCCCCGGCTCATCTGCGTGCCTCCCTCGCCTCAAGCCTCTCCTTATAGGGACAAAGGTACCTGTTTAATATGTGAAGGACTGGCCTCCAGGGATTTCCCTGTGCCCAGCGGCGGCTGAGTCAGTGTCAGACCGCAGCTGCGGAGCGCCTGGACCCGCAGCTCTCTTCCAGCCTCTGCTGGGTAGCAATCCCCAAATGCCAGCACCCGTAGTCGCCGGGCGGATCGAGCCTGGCAGCTTCACAGAAATGCTTTGCCCTCCTTGTGCCCCCCGCGCTGCGGCTGCCACACCGCTTGTTCGGCACTATCACCACACGTAGGTGTGGTTTCGCTGCTCGTCACACTCGGGCATCCTGCGTTCCCTGTCTTCTGTGTCCATGCAGAAAACGGGGAAATCAGAGCCCCGCTGAGAGCTGCAAGAGCTGCCACGTAATTATTAAAAAAAAAAAAAAAAAATCACCAACCAAAAGAAACCCCCAAAACTCTATGTAATAGATGTTGTGCCAACACTGTTGCAACAGAAAAGATCTTCAGGCTCTTTTCTAGTTCTCCAGTCAGGAGAGTAGCATTTTAAAAACTTTGAGATTTGAGTATCATTTAGGCCACTGAGGATCTAAGGCTTTAAGTAAAAGTATTACCTTTTTTTTATTTGAATACATAAAAACTTTAAAAGTTTATTAACAACTTGTTTGCAGTCATAAATATGGAGGAGAGAGCATGCAAAGGATAGGTGTTGGAGGTTCTGACAGATCTTGGAGTATTGCTTGTTCAAATAATTTTTTAGGTAAAGTTGGCACATTCCAGAACATTCTAGAAGTCCTTGTGGAAAAAAGAATTAGAAGCAAAATAGCTTCAAGAAACTTTCAGAATTCGTTTGCTCAAGCTTCATTTCCTTGTCTCAGTAGACATTAAATTACTTTCACCAAAAATCCTCCATAGGCAATCTGTGGTGTTAGTCTTACGAACAAGGATCTTAGTGACATTTAACTGTGATCTTGGAATTTAGGCCCATTGATAACTACCCTGTTCTCATGCCAAATGTTTCACAGTGTGCTGGTATATAGGGCAGGCCTCAGGAACATCACTGTCGTTCATTCACAGAAATGTGTAACTCCTCACTTACCCTGTGGAGCACAGATTCACCTTCAGAACTTCTCTCTTCCAGCAATTAATCTCGACTTCTCAAGCATCATATGTGATGCAGTCTTAGGACAGTACAGAGAGCTGGGGCTCTGCTCTGACAGTTTCCCATCTGTAAAAGATGCCTTAATCATAGAGTGAGCATATACTTAGTTCCAATTAGTTTTGCAGGATCCTGATGGACATAAGCATTCCCCTCTCACAAGCAACTAAGCAGAGACAAAAGCAAGTCTTTCATTACAGTGATGCCAAGTTCATCTTGTTCAATTGTCCTGAAATTGTCCATCAATTTTCCATCAATGGACACATATTCACAGGTACTGGTATTTCTAAATACATTCTCATAAAGCTAAAAATAAGTGCAGATTTTTTTTTTATGTAAAAGCTGTAGGATATTTTTCCAGTTATGATTTGTTACTTTAAAAAAAAAAGTCATTAGCTGTTAGTTCAACTCAACAAATTACTTAGTAACCTGTAATTCTAAGATTTAGGTGATGAACATAAGGCAAAAGAGAAAGATACCTTCCACATGTTAGAATTTATAGAAAGGTGCATCAGTTTGGGGTAGTTAGAATTACAGTCGGGCTGCAGTGGTGAAGAAAGTGGATGATTGCTACATGTAATCTTAATGTCCAAGAGCAACGGAGACATACCGTGCCAGATATCAAGTACATAAAATAGAAAAATCGTGCTGTGTTAAGTTTTATAGCGTTCTTGTGGTTTAATCCCAGCCAGCCACCAAGCTCCACGCAGCCACTCACTCCCTACCCCGCCAGTAAGATCAGGGAGAGAACTGGAAGATTAAAAGTGAGAAAAATTGTGGGTTGAGATAAAGACAGTTTAATAGGGAAAGCAAAAGCCACACGAAAGCAAAGCAAAACAAGAAATTAATTCACTGTTTTCCACGTGCAGGCAGGTGTTCAGCCATCTCCAGGAGAACAGGGCCCCATCATACACAGTGGTGACTGGTGAGGACAAACACCATCACTCCAAACATCCACCCTTTCTTACTTCTTCTGCCAGATTTATATGCTGAGCATGGTGCCACGTGATAAGGAATATCCCTGTGGTCAGTTGGGGTCAGTTGTCCTAGCTATGTCCCATCCCAGGTCCTTGTGGACCCACAGCCTACTAATGGTGAGAGGCAGGAAACCAAGCAGCCACGAGCAGCAGACAGAAAAGGCTTTGACTGCTTGAAAGCACTTCTCAGTATTAACTATTAAATACACGTGTTACCAGACATGGTGTTTCTAGCACAAATGTGAAACACAGCCTCATACTAGCTACTGTGAAGAAAACTTACTCTGTCCCAGGCAAAACCACCATGTGAACATCCCAAAAGATGATATAACTTGTTGTGTATATATATGGATGCTGTTCTAAGTGAAGGAAAAAGTACTTCCAGTGTTGAATCCTAAACTGAGCATTATTGCCCTCATGGAATCCTTTGACAATTCCTGCACACACAGTGTAGTAACAGAAATTGCCAGGTACCACACTTCTTAACTTTCAAAATCTTTTTTATTTTTTTTTTTAAAGTACTTTATTATAAAGGTGACATGATATTTTGTTCCCTGTAATATTTCAGTTTTCATTTTAATATTCACCATTTGGCAGTATTTCAACAGCTGTTTCCAGTAGCCTATACCATTTTATTTATGCTTTATTTCTCTAATGAACTTACTTCCCTTTACCATGCTGAACAATTTAATTACTAGACACTAATAAATTAAATTCTTGCACTAGAAACCCACAGGCATAATGTCTGGCTTTTGAGTATTATAGTTCCACTTTCCCTTCACATCTTAAAAGCTCTTTCAGCTTCTTAAGATCATAGTTCATTTCAGACATGTGGAAGAAATAAATGTCATTCCTCCTTCCACCCGCTGTTTTAAACTCGATTTCTATATTGGTTCGATATCGATTTCTAAATATTGGTCTTTTTTTCACTGGCGTAGGATTTGCACCAATCAAGCTCATTTAGAATAATCGTCCCTGCTGTGGTATCTCACAGTCCCTTAGAATTTCTTCCATTCAGGATCCTGTAACTTAATCCATATGCCTAGGAAGTTCTCAAGACCTAAAAATAGAGCTGAACAGGCAGTAATATAAGCTGCTGCAGTAAATTAATTATTTTTTATGGACCATCCAAATTCTGTTTAATTACCTTTTAGTTTAAGTTCTTTGCTCCGGACTAAAAGTTACCAGTGTGTGATAAAAAACCACTGTGACATAGTAAAGCACATAGTCACAAGCCAGCACTTCACCAGCTTTTAGGTCTGTGTGGAGAGGCAGTGGAGGGAATCTGTTCCTGGCTGCTGCAAATGTGTGCCTACAAACAGAGAAAACAAACAACCCTGGGTACCTTTCATTTGTTTTAAAGTTCATGCAGTTTGGCAGCAATGCTGATGGGAAGGAGAAAGCCTTACCTGGCTGGACTTAGCAGTATGCATTGCAGACTGGAGTCCACTTGTAGGTTCCAAAATGTTAGGTCTACAAGGAGCATTTTATAATTCTTTTATGAATGTCGAGAGCAGAGCAAAGCACCTGGATTTGTTAATATTCTATGAGACAAGTGTGAGGCTCGTGCAGTTCATAGTGTAGTGCTGTCATTGCTAAGGATGGTTACATGACTAATTAGACAATTCCTGTAATACATTAATCTCGTACATCATACAACAATAAAAAATTGATAGAATGTCATTACCTTAAATAAAAAACAGTAACTCACTTCAGCTGTTTATGTCATCTGACCCATGCACAAATGTTATACTACTTTCTCTTCACAATCCTGAAGTTTTTGGTTGAGCTGAGTGCTCAGCAGTTTTCTGGTCACTGTTTTTCTTTGGAAGAACTCCCTATAACCAAGGAAGAGTAGTCCTCCATGAGGGAGAGATGTGGAGAAGTTCTGTGGTCAGGATGATCCCCTCCATACTAATGAGCTTTTAAAAGGTGGTGGAAATCAGAGTTGCACCAAAAACAAAACAAAACAAAATAACGTGAGGACATACAGAACTTCATTGTTGATATGCCTTAACTGCATCTAAATCTGTTTTCATACAACTGGTGAATGATCCCATTTAATTGAATAAGTAAAAAAATGTGAGAAAGGTCAAGTGAAAGGATTGAAAAGGCCACATACATAAGAACCACATGATAAGGTACAGAAAATCAGGCACTTTGGCAAAATGCTAGAATTCTGGAATTTGAGATAGTGATCAGTAATCTGATTGTTGATCTAACGCTGCTTCATGTACAGAGAGGATTTTGTTTGTTTTAAGCATTTAATCACAGACCTGCTTAACCTATTGTAATCAGTTTGTCATTTATCTAAGAGGTTGAACAGAACAAACATATTTTTTCATATAATTAAGAGTGATCATCAAAGTTCAAAATCTAGGGACAAGAAAACATGGAGATTGAAAGTTTGGGGCAAAAAATCAAAGACGCATTTGAAAAGATTTTCTGTCTCATATGCGCTTTCAAAGCTGAGCTTCCCAGTAAATGTTGAAAATAAAACTAGACCCTTGTGTCAGATTATTTAGAAATAAATCTATTAATTTCATTATAAAGCTACTTCTTTGTTTTCATTCCATGATTCCAACTGTAACTATTTTAATTTAAAGCTGATACTGGCTTTTTTTAAAAACTTGAGCTTTCTTTTATTAATATAGAATATTTTTAAGAGTAATTTTTCTTTTCCAGCCATATAGGCTTCCATATATTCTCTTTATCCCATTTTCTGTTTTCAATATGTTTTAGAAGTGCTTCCATATTCTGGAAAATTAATTTTAAAAACCCAAACCAAAACCCAGAAGAATACTGCTATGATGTAATTTTTTTCAATCTTTTTCAGGCACTGAAATCACATCTTTGTGATAATTTTCCTCTTTTACTGTAACAGTAAGGAACTACAAATAAACTGTGTGTTTCAAGCTACTCTGCAATATTTCATTTCATAAGAGTAGTTAGTAAGGTTCAAGTTTTTTAAAATGATACATTTGCTAATATATCACAAACTGCACTAGAAATTGTACTTGATTTTTATGCCAGCTGCTAAAAGGTGCATGATTTGGCTTTGCCAATATTTGTACTTCTTCCCAATCCTTTCCCTTGAGAGCAGCAACAAATAGTCCTTTGATTCTAGATTTTTACCCTTGTTACACCCAAGACTCTGCCCTCAAATCTGTTCTCTAGGTTACTAATTGTTTGAATGCTACTTTAGAAAATCAATAGTACATTAGTCACATTAGGGTTTGGCTTTCTAGTTGTCTGCCCAATCAATAGCATTCTGCTCATTGACACTAAAATTTTTTCCTGAAATAGAGTAATTGATCAGATACAGAGCTACAAGGCAAAATCATGGCTGTGCTACGTAGACCAAGTGGCATTTTAATAGTGGAAGGTAGACATTTCTTTGCAGATTCGTATCCTATTATGAACTATACTGGCTCTTATGAGAATTAATGGGAATGTGTGTTTCTCATTAAAATATTAAAGAGAAGCAACTCATATCTATCATTACTCAAATCATGCTTTCCTGTTGGAACTAACTAGTTTTACAGTAGTAAAATGCATGTGCAGATTTGTGTTGCTTTTGCTTGGTTTTCCAGATATAAATATTGCACTGGATTGATCATGGTATTTTACATTTTCTTTGAAAATTGAGATCAATGGACTTTATTTTACAGATAGACAATCAAGGAAGAACTGAATTTAAAAAATACCTTTGCAGTTAAATCACATTCAAAAGGAGGTTCTCTTGGCTTTGTGTTACTATCTATGCTATTGATTTCTTAAGGATTTATTCCACTAATTTTGACCCTAAAAAGCCCTAGATATTTTTCTAATATATGAGTATTAAATTTCTGAAAATTGGATTCCCATGGATTTGGAGGACAAAATAAGATTTCCTGCTCAATCCAGAAACAGAAACTATTTATACCATCAGATGGAGCATAAGGGATGAAATAGCTTGGCTTCCTTAACATCACTGCCTTTTCATTAATTCAATAAAAATCTGTTTTTAAGGGCTGCTTATGTGCTCTGTGTTGCTGCTATTATATAATTTTCTCTGGAAGCTTACCAATGATGTGCTGAAAACACGGGTATTTCCACAGAACTCTTCTTCTTTATTCATGAAGAATAATAGTATATTCAGCAAAACGCTAAGCTCAGGGGATGATGATTACTATTACAAGATCAAGGACATTTCTATGAACAGCTTTTCTGTGAAAATCCTTGCATTTGTAATCTACAAATTCTGGCAGCTGTTGCTGTACTGGAAAAAAAAATGATTGTGTGGGGGAAGGTAGACAGATAAGATAAATGCAATGTGAGCCTTTTATTTTTACAAATAGTTGCTATACATAAGTTATTAGACATGTTTGGGGATTGTTTTGGTTTTTTTTCATTGTGTTTTGGGGGATTTGCTTGTCTGGGGCAGGGGGTTAAATTAGTTTTGTTTGTTTGTTTGGGGGAGGGGGGGTGCTGGTGTTGCAATAATGGAGTTATTACTTTAATCAATTAAACTTAAGAGAGAATTTTTTTGTCAACCCAAAATCACGCAAGCGAATTTCTAGTTCTAAGAATTGTATTTTATCCTTGTTTAAAGTCTGTCTTGAAAGATTGCAGAATATATCCTGATTTATACTCTTGTATGAGCAATTGAGACAATGGAATATGCTGTCATGAAGCAGCTAGTAGATCCCCGAATAGACTGGCTCATCTATTTCCTAATTTTCCCTCCATTGTTCTTTCTTCTGAAGACAGAGATATAGTATTGCCCAGAGGTATCATCACATTTCCTATTTCCATCCAAAAAAAAAGGTTGACTTTTACAAAACTTCCCAAAGTTTTCACTGATGAAAATTACTTTGATAAAGTACCTTGTAACTACTTTGTATTCGTAGAAACCCCATCTGAAGAAACTCTTAACAGTAAGATAACACCAGTCCGATTAAAAGGCGTACTGAGGGATTTCCACCTGAACCAGCAAAACTGGAAGCCTGCAGCATCTTTTTGAAGTCAGCCCCTGGCTTTTATATGAGAACAAGTGCAAACAGCATTCCACAGGATCTTTGTTATTTGTGCAAAGGACTTGAACCATCACTGCCCAAGGATTAGTAAGAACACAGCAGTCACATATGAGACTGCCCCCACGTATTTTCCAAGTCACCAGTTGCTTTCAGGTCAGGGAGTTCTTTTGCTTTTTCTGTTTAGTAGCCCTCAATAGATCTCTTTTGCAATGTTAGTCCAGGCTCCGTTTGAACTCATGTCAAGTCTATGCACAGACAACATCCTGTAGTGGGGAGATTCACAGAAAATGTAGCTCCTGTCAGAAGAATTTTGCTTGTTTTCAACCTGGCTCGTTTCTGCCTTGACTCTTGTTAGAAGTCCCGCTTAATTTATGCCACCAGTGATTTTGCAACCTCTGACATAACCCTTACTAAATTGTTCTTTTGGGTGGGAGGGGGGTTCTTTGGTTTGTTTGGGGTGTTATTCCCAGACTGAAAAATCCCACCTCATTCTTTTGTTCAGTGTAAAGAAGTTTAAAGAAACTGTTACACGCATTGGTCATGCTTGTTACCCTCCTCTGAATCTTCTATAATTCCAATAACTCTTTTCCAAGATCAGGGGGATGAGGATCAGGATAATCCTCCTTGGTTCTTTCCATATTATTTTCAAACTATTTTTAATTTCCAATTTTCTTTCATTTTGGCCTCTACAGAGCATTAAGTTGAAGTTTTGCACACAAACTAGGGTCCATCTTCTGCATAGTTATGATCAGCCCAACTTTTTATGTGTAAAGCTAGCATTGTTTGATCCCAGATCCATCATTTCACATTTGTCTGTCTTGAAGTTTACCTGGCATTTCAGCTGCTAGGTGATTTGCTCTTAAAAGGTGCAGGAATTTTTATCATCAGATCATTAAAAAAATCAGATCGGTACACATTTCAAAGATACATTTAAAGTACAGATCAAGCTTGGATTTGTAGCTTTCTTTTGTTTTCAAAAAATAGAGCGACATTGTAGGATGAAAAGGCAAAGGACAAGACATTTATATTAAGAAAAATGGAAATTCTATCACACTAGGTATAGTAGAGAAAGCCATTGTACCACTGAAGATTTATCTCTGTGCATCTGGCTCAAAAAAACCGAACAACTCTTTCCAAAGAGTAAGCAATTTACTCATTTTCAAAACATTGCAGTTAAGTTATATTTTTTTCCCATTTTAACTGCCATTAAGTTCATATCTTTGTTTTTCCATGTGGAAAAAACCATCCCTGCCATGTAGTTCCAGATAAAACCCACACTGCATAAAGGCATTTAATCCCATTTTCACTGCATACCTAAAGGTTCAAAAGATTGTGAATGTCCGCTTCATGACAATAGAAGCTATCTAGCAGGATGTCACTCTTTAAGGTTGTTGAATTTGAGGAATAATGAAGGTAAGTGTTAAGACAAAGAAAGTATAGGAAGTTATTTTCTGCTGGGAGGACAGTAGGAGAGTGGAGGAAGGAAATCCTTTAAGGTGTCTGGATCAACATACTTCTGTTGTGAGAGAAGTGTGTCTCATTTGTTCTTAGTGTAGTTACTAAAAGCTCAGGCAGTGTGTAATGTATGCATTTTACTTCCCATCACAGCCTGAAATGCAAGAAGGAAAAAAGAAAAATTTAAGGGTCTGAATTACCAAGACATTGCTCAGGTTAACAAAATCTAAACAAGAATCTGTAGCACTGCTTGTGGTATAGACTACATTGTATATTGATGAATATGTATTTTACACTTATCCTCCTAGCTTTAACTCTGCTACAGCTGTTCTTCAAATTGTGTAAACTTCCATATATTCTACACTAATTATATTTGCATGGAGTAAATTCTCAATTATTTCACTAGTTATTTGTGTTTTATTTTTTTCTCTGGCAAGGCTAACAAAAGTAGAACCTTAAGAATCTGAAGAAATTATGAAATCTTCTCTTATTTCTGTTATGCCATTAAAATGCTATCCATTCTCAGACAGTCCACTGTAAAAATTTTGATAGCAACTAGTTTCTTAGTTATTTAGATCATTGTGGCAAAACAAACCTACAAGCAAAAAAAGAACACAAAACCCCAACCAGCCAGCCAACCAACCAACTAAAACAACCCAAAACAGCTAACCAATTACAGCAAGGGGAACTACTTTTTGTGTCCACACACAATGTTGCTACAATTAATTAGTGTTGCTTACCCAGTGTATTTTTAACATTCAGCCAGAAGATTCTTTTATCCTCCATCTGAACAGTACTACTATTCAAAGAAATCATTAACTGCTCCTCAACATTGTAGCATTCTTCAGAAAACAGACCAGCACTTTATCTTACTTTGCAGTGGGATAAAGCAGTCTAACACTGCTTTTTCACCTCTAATAAATTTATTCCTGAATTTTGTGACCTATACTCATGTAATTTCTTGAAATCATAAATTAATTAAACCTTAAAAACACCAATTTTAAAATGGCAATGCACATATTGTAGGCATGTAAAAATTAGACACAACTAAATTAAAAAATAATGTTCTAAGAGGCCTATAAACATCATAATTTCCAATTCACCGTCTCAAGACTACACCTACATTAATTCAAGCCAATGTTTGTCTAATCTTTTCCCAGAAGGTCTTCAATGGCCATATAATTGGGCAATAAGGCCAAAACTCACCCTTGGTTTTAGTACTATGTCAATCTATAAATTCTATACTACAGAAAACCAGGGGGAAAGAATCCCCATCTTCTTTATGGGGATAATATTTATATTATTATGTTGCTTGCCAACTCTATCAGAGAATGATAGAACTATAAATTTAGATAAAGTATATAATTAGTACTTGTAGGTGAATTTTTGTGGCAAAAAAGAGGAAGATGGAACTGAGTGAGTTAATACTGATACAGTTTGATCTGAAAGTTATTAAGTAATTCATGTCCTAATCTAAAGCCTTTTTAAAGTCAATAGAAAAAATGTAGAAGGTTGAAATGCTATCAAGTATTCAGGTTGATAATTTAATCCATCTTTCACTTGAAAATGAATTATTTTTATTCATGTAAAATTCTTTTTCTCCAGTAACGTGTAATTATTTTGTTTTTTCATGGAACAAAAATACAGAGTAGTCATCGGGTATAATTTTCTTTCCTACTATAACCATTTTTGAGATCTGGAGGGGACATACATTTCCCTACTATGTAGAATTACTGTGAGTCAATTGTAAAGTTATATGCATTCGCACTATTGAGAAGAAGTCATGCAAAAAATTTAAGACCTGAACACTCCCAAGCATATGAATAGCTTTTCTTCCACTTGAATTATTCTGTTTACTTCACCAGGACTGCTTACATTTTTCAGGCATGGCAGGGTAAGGATTATAATTTTTATGATGTTAAAAAATCACTTATTAAGATATAACCAAGGCAGGCATCTCTTAATGTTAAGAAATCAAAAAATATGTCAGTTGTCCCCAGAATACAGTACAGTAAAAACCCAATGCAAATAAACCAGATTTAATTAGATAGGTATCCAGTAAAATTAAATATTTTTAAATTACAGCTTTTTCTGTTTTATTATTATCTCATAAGTCAACATTTGTCAGTGTATCTTTTGTCGTTAAAACATTGTTTTCACTAACACATTTCAGCCCTTGATTCTGATCTTGCCTAATGCCTCAGGTGGAGTCTACTACCCATCAGTGCAAATAGGCACTGTGCCCCTGATTTCAGACCCAAAAATTCCTAATTGGATCCCTGGTTACATGCAATTAATACGTAAATTATTCTGTTCAAGAGATCCATCCTTAATGTGCAGGTTATTTATCTGTATTAAAACAAACAGAGCAAAAATACCTGGTGCTCATACTCTATAATGCTGCATTTTCTTCTTGACAATACACAGCACCAGTAAGAAAGTTTTCATTACATTTTTTGGATTCATTAAGTAGGGGAAACAAATCTTCAAAATTCCTGCTTTAAATATAATATTTCTAGTACCATTCTTGTCTTTTCAGTAGGTTGCTATAAATATAAAACTGCAGATAAAAAAAAAAAGTAAGAGAATATCTGGAAAGGGATCTGCTTCTGTAATTTAGTAATCATTTTAGCAATACAAGTAAAGTTTTCAATCACTTTAGAACATACTTTTAGATACTATTTTAATTTACATTACCATATCACTCCCTATTTTACTCTCAAAAGACAAGCACCAGAATGTACTAGAAATACTTTCTGAATCAGCAACTATGAAAGTTTCTAGAATTTTAAATAAATAGATTAAGTTCTTAGATTTTTTTTTCAGAGGCCTTGCTGATTTCACATGGAGAGATTTTTGGGGCTTGACATATTAACAAACAACAGAATGTATTAACTTGCAAATTAATGCAGTACATTTATTCATCCCAGAGGTGGAATAAGACGGAAATCATCTTCTTACAATTCTGCCTATTACTAAAAGTGTATGTCTTGAGTCCAGTGTCCTTTGCAATCTAGTTATGCTGGTTGCATTTCAGTAACTGCCTCATTCTAATTTTTTCAAGGTTATTTAGAGGATGCAAAAGAAAAAATACAGGCACTGCTAAATTTTGCTTATCTGAGACTGTGGGTACTATTGGTTTTTACACACTGTTATTATAACCTTATAGCATTCAGATTGAAGGCATGGGCAAAATCCTCGGTATGAGTAATATATGTGTGTATATATGTATACAAACATATATGTGTATATATGTATTGTATGACTGTGTTTGTATGTATGTGTTTGTACCTATACATATACACCTAGGTATGTATACTGGCAGCTCACACCTTAGTAGTGAAGAAGAGAGCAAGAAACACTGTTTTCCTTTAGTATATGTCAATATTTAGTACTAAGGAGCCTTGATCGTTACTTGAAGCATCTAGTAATTAGTACTAGGGAAAACAACTCCAGCCAACTATGGTTGATTTATAGTAGTCCTACAGTAGCTCTGAATCTGTGCATTCTCCTGCGAAACTAGATTAGTTCAACACTGTGAAAATCTAAATAGTTAATATTCATGGCCATTTTATTATAAGTAATAATGACAATGGCCACACTTTACACTTCCATATCTCATATACTTCCACTAATCTTATATGCTTTCTAACAATGGTGAAAGAAAGAGACCTCACACAAATGTAATTGAGTCAGCATCTCTGTATACACAGGCAGAGATTGCAAACTTCGAATAAATTTTATTATGCCTACAGAAACTTTCTGTTGGTTTAGACTAGGCATTTCATCTAACCACTTTACCTGGATTTTATTTTTCACATTAAAAGTATATTTAGCAGTAGCGTTATGTAGTATGGTTCAGCATCATTTTATGCATTAGAGAGAAAAAAAAATCAGAATGGCTGTGTAGTGTGAATTTATTTATTAGTTTTTTTTCAATTAATAATACTGCGTTAATTGGGCATGATGTAATGAAGTAGGATTAAGACAATTTATTTAAATCTAATTATCCCTGAAATATATCCTTTTTTCACCTTGCTGAGTGCTATTAGTCATCCAGAAAACATGGAAGATCAGGTAAAGACTGGCCACTGGATTCAGCAATTGCTGATGGTATTGCAATGCCTATAAATATGTATTTCGAGAAGAAAATCATCATTCTGATAGTGGAGGAAAAGACTCACCACCAAAACCATTTTAATAATACCAAGCTAAGTATTAAACTACTACTGACTTAAATTACTTCAAACTAATTGTAGGCTACAATTATGAAAGTTGCAGTTATGAAAGTTGCAGTTTTGGTTTTGGGGTTTTATTATGAAAGTCAGAGTTTTAGTTTTGGGGGTTTTTTATGATACTTAAGGGGTAAAATTCTTGCTATTCCTGTATAAAAACTATGCTGGAATATTTGTTTACATTCCTTCTCTCACATTCCAGTCTGAATGTAAAAATAGATCCCTTATGAAATCCTGAAGTATCAATACGATTAAGTCAACTGCACATCCATATACATCTCTTGTGGGTATAACACACTAAAATGTGGTTGGCAAGTCCAGAAGTTTATAACATCATACTTGTAGCAACTAATCTTTCACTGCAAGTCTGGTTCAGCCGGATTTTAACTATATGGGAAATAACACGTGATAGATCTTCAGAGACAAGATGCTTATTTTACAGTTGTGTGAAGATCACTGAAAATAAAGAGTTATGTGTTTATATTCCTTCATTTCAGCTCCCTATTTCTTAAAGACTAAGTGGATGATGAAATTCTAATAACTAGTATGGAAATAATATTAACAACTGTGTAAAAAAGTAACACTCCTTTGTTTGCCGCTAAGAAGAATTGTAATGGAAATCCTAAGCACAGCTGAAAAGCTTTTCACAGGAACACTTCTGGGCATAACTCCCTGATGAATCAAAGTAAAAAGCCATACATCACACATTTACTTAAGAAGAATTTATATCTGCTACTTCATTTTTCCCTCATGAAAATTCAAAGGGGATTTTTTTTTAAAAGTAGACTAGGAAAAATAAATTGTGTCCACACAGTGTCCTGTCTGCAGTTCACTTTGATAACCACTTAAAATATGGGTAGCACCTCTGTCACTGTCTGGCGGGCTTTCCAGTGTCATGAAAGGAACATGTGCTTCCATTCAGTGTACAAGCTAATTTGCAGTGAGCTTTGGATACTTTATGAAAAGCTGATTGTGCAATGCAGGACATAATCCGTCCTCTTCTGCATTTCATTTTTATGTACTGTACAAAATTTCTGAAGTGATTTAGCTTGTGAAAAAGAGCACAGATGTTTCACCACGGCACATTCTGTTGCACTTTGACTCTTGTTTTAATCTGCACCAATAAAGAGTCTGAGAGATGACAAAAATGGGTAACTGGGTCAAGATTCTGGTTTCCATGTCCTTATAGACTGACTTCATGGAACACAAAATTTTTGAGCTCCAAAAGCAAAATCAGAAAAAAAAATCAACTTTTCTCTTTGAATATCTCCTAGAGAATTTCACTCCAGGTCCCTCAATGGAGTGAAAGCCTTTGATTTTGCCTTCCTGTTCAGGGAGGATGTACAAAATTTCTGGTGGCAAAATTAATGTACACATAAAGGATTTACATCTTTGGAGCACTCAAGCAGAAATACAAAAAAGTTCAATGGATGATCTGGATGGACAGTTATAGACCCTTCAGGAGAGACAGGTAGGGCAGGTGGGGCAGGCGGGGTTGGACTGTACAGTGTTTGCATTAAAGGAAAAGCAAATAAAACAGATGGTTTTGTGGGAGTTTACTATAGATCAGCCAGCCAGGATGATGCCACCAGTGTATTATTCTAAATGGAATTAATGGAAATCTCCAGAGCAGTTACTCTGCTCCTTACAGGTAACTTCAAATTCTCAGAGGTTAACTGGGTCTGTCATACAGCAGACACAAAGAGGTCCAGGAAATTCTTGAAGCACATTGAGGAAAAAACTTAGGTACAGATACTAAAGGAGAGGAGTGGAAGGAGTGGAGTGATCTCTTTTCTCTGATGTCTGGTGATAGGACACAAGGGAATGGTAAGGGAGATATAAGAAATATCAGGGGAAGGTAAGACTGGTATTAGAAAAAAGTTCTTCTATGAGAGGGTGGTCAAGCACTGGAACAAGCAACCCAGGGAAGTGGCCCCAGGCCTGTTGGTGTTCAAGGAGGAGATGACTTGTCTTTAGGTTGGCCTGTCAGAGTTGGACTTAGTGATCCTCATGGGTCACTTTCAGCTCAGGGATTTCAATTCTGTGATTCTGTATCCTGTATTTAACTGTCTCGTAAGTACTTTTCACTCAAACAGTATCTTATATAAAGTTTGTGAGGGAGAGAAATTAGCCTATTCAGTTATGTGACAGTTGTACTTTTTTACACAATTTTGAGAATTTAGAAATTTAAAAAACAGCTCACTTCCAATCTGCACGTCAATTAGAAGACAAAAAAACCCCAACTATATATATAACACAGCAAACACTGTCTAGAAGCAAATGAACTTCACAGCCCATGATAATTTGCACCAAAAGTACCTTTATACATAATGTGTTTTGGACAGGACATCGTAATGTAGAGGAGTAAGCTAATGTCTTTATTATTCCAAAGCATCCGTAGGCAAGGCATACAATCCTTCTATTAAAGTTATCCATCTCCATAATGGGATTAAAAAACCTGTATCTAACTCTCTGTCCATCTGGTCCATCTAAGACCAGATGCTAACTCATACTGGCAGAGTTACCAGTTACAGAAATAGTTTGTGTGAGCAAATATATACAAATTCAAGTATAGATTACTGCTTGCTAGACTTAGACCACCTTTTCCATGTATCACTTTCTATCATCTATACATGCCTTAAGGATCAGCTGTAGCACACTCTCAGTATTCTGGTCTTTGGAACTATAATATTCATACCTGTTATTTTTTGTTAAGTAGTTGCCACATACATGTTCTTTATGTTCCGTTATTCAAAAAAACCAGCAAAGACTAGTTTCTAATTTAATTCTCTGTGAGAAGTTATACAGGCTAACACAGATACTTGAATGTGACTTGCATCACTAGATTTTAGTGTCACAATCACAGAGATGTATCTGACAATCATTTTCATTTTTTCTATATACCTGAGTGTCCCAGAATAATACTGAATTTTCCAAGAATATTAGGTTGTGCATCTGTACAGCTATAATCTTAGGAATCACATATGTGTGGGAAGAAATATGTTAAAAAGTGACTGAGTGCTAGAGGTTCTTGATTAACGTCATTCCCTCAGGGCAGAACAGCACTTGTGCTTTTTATCATAATTAGTTCATTAATACCACATCACTACTTTGTTGATGCCTAATCTGAGACTTCCACTTGCTTTCTTGTAACTACGTTTACATTTTTAGTTGTGATAGAGGAATTGGGAAAGAAAGTTATTGCACTGAACACACTTCATTTCCTTTTTCTTTTTTTCACTTAATGTCCAAAGGATGTTTACTATGTACCCTTAGCAGACAAGCTGATCCACACACCTGTGCAGCCTCCAAGTCATCCCTGAGTCCATTTTCCCTTTTGTTTTTCATTGGAGGAGGTCCTGCCTACTCTTAACTTATGAAGTCTAAATAAATTATTTAGATGCATATATTCCATTATTAACAGTGGATCTGGTAGCAAACCCAAACATTTGGGTGTGGAATACCACACCCAAATAAGTTTTTCTTAAAATACGCTAAAAAATATGTCATTTTAGCATATTTGCTGCCACTTATCACAGACTACAGATGTATTTTGATGTTTTTGTCCTTGATTTCTCCACTCTTACATCATACAGTACATTCAGCTTCATAAATGTTCTCTTCAAAAGAGAAAGATGATATCTTGATCTATATTAAGACCATCAAGGCCTAATGCATAGATGAAAGAACTAAGATTTGGGAGATCAAGGTTCTCAGTTTTTCATTGATCTGCCAGGTTTTGCAAGCCAAGATGATACTATCCTCTTTACTTAAATGACAAAAATCCACTATGTTTGCTGTTCAAATACAACCTGAACTGCATGGATAAACTTTCTCCTTGCAGAAATGTAGGAGTGTGTTTGTAGTCCCTTGGGACAAGACCTGAAATCCACTGAAGTTCTCTCTCCAAAGAAAAGGCTAACATCCCTTCTCATTAATTCAAGTGGGTTCTGAATCAGATCCTTAGTTTAACTTGTTTAACTTACTAGCTCTTTCAAGATGCAATGAGTTTCCTGGGAATTAGAGTGATAAAGGGAAACCGATGACATCAGAGATTTCCTTCAATGCTATCATAAGGAGATGCCATTTGCTGAAATTATTTAAGTATCAGTCACAGAGTAATCTTTAACACATTTTACTTCTCCCTAAGTACAATAAACTTTGAAAAATGTAAAGGTCTCTAAGAATACTAGAACTGAAAAAGAGAGCCCATAAAATATTCCCACCTTTACAGAATTTTTTTTCCCCCTCAAATGTTGACTGAAAATTTTCCTCCTTCCAAATAATTAGGGTTTGGTAATTCTTTATTCTTCAGTATTAGCAATATTTACTAAGTGAGTAGTGAGCACCCATATAGTAGGAGACCATGAGACCGAAGACCAGTCATGTACCCACTGAGGGCATTTTTAGATTTCAAAGCCATTAGCCACTTTCAGTCTTAGAAATTTCTATCACCAGCAATTTCACACAGGATCTGACCTGCTACTTTTACAGAAAAGGTCTGAAGAGAACAATCTGGTAAGCTACATGAACAGTTCTAGGAGTGTCACAGCATAGGAGTGATGCAGAATAGGAGAGATGCAGAATATATTCCGAAATTCTTCAGGATGCTCTTATTTTCCATCATAGAGTTCTAGATAGTCCTAGGCTTAAGAAAAGAACAAAGCCAGTGTTTTGTCCCTAGTTTGGAAATATCCACGGGATACTTTCTGTTAAGTTTCCATGAATGTGATTGTCTGTTTCCTTTACAGATCCAATTCTTCTAACAGTTGTGGTGAGTTGACTGTGGCATCCACTGCCAAGTGCCCACTGCTCTATCACTCCCCTCCTCAGCTGGGCAGCAGTGATATAATGTAACAAAAGGCTCATGGGTAGAGGTAAGGACAGGGAGAGATCACTCACCAGTTATTGACAGAGACAAAACAGATTCAACGTGAAGAAAAATTAATTTGTTTTATTGCCAGTTAAATCAGAGTAAGAATGAGAAATAAAAGCAAAACCTTAAAACATCTTCCCCCATCCCTCTCCTTTTCTCAGGCTCTTGATTTTCTCTGCCTCCTGCCCACAGCAGCACAGGGGGACAGGGAATGGGGGCTGTACCTCATGAGGGCTGTGGTCAGTTCATCACACATGGGAGCTTCCCACAGGGTCACAGCCTCCTTCAGGCACTTCCACCTGCTCTGGCATGGGGTGCTCCACAGACTCTAGGTGGACCCCTGCTCCCCCGTGGTCCTCCATGGGCTGCAGCAGCACAGCTGCCTCTGTGGGCTGCACCGCAGGCTGCAGGGGAATCTGAGCTCCAGCACCCGCAGCAACGCCTCCTCCACCTCCCTCTCCACTGACCGTGGTGTCTGCAGGAGAGTTGCTCTCACACATTTTCACTCGTCTCTCCTGGCTGCCGTTTCACAGCCATTTCTTTTCCCTTCTTAACTCTGCTATCCCAGAGGTGCTGTCACCATTCCTCATGGGCTCAGCCTTAGCCAGCAGTGGGTTCAGCTTGGAGATTCATGGCATTGGCTTTATTGGACATAGGGGCAGCTTCTCACTGAAACCACCCTACAGCCCCCACTGCAAAAACCTTGCCACACAAAGCAGGTACAAAGTTTTTCTAATTTTCATTGATATTCATGATATATGATATCCATGAGTACAGTTCATGTGAATAGAATTAGGTATCACAATAAACTGTCCAGTGACATTTACAACATTTACTCATACCAGAGATGTCAGGGGAGAAGAAATAATATTTTATGACTTTTTCTGAAGAAATATATTTCACCCTTTTTTTCTACCACTTTCAGAAGAATAAAACTTACTACTTTTCTAACCCTAATCTAATCTAATATTTGAAAAGAGCTTCCAGCTTCTTAAACTCAAATATTCTTTGTGTAAATGATGTTTTTGCTCCTCCAGGTCATACACTGTGGATCAGTGATTCCAGTTCTAAATTTTGCCTTCAAGACTGTATTTAAAATTTTTCTCTCATATTCAAACTTCATATAAAGTATGCTCTTGCTGTGGCTGTTTTATGATAAGAAACAATAGAACACTTAAGGATATTTCAAAAGTATTCCAAAGTGTAACCAAACAACCATAAGAGGATTATTTTTAGAACACATATTCCACTTTCATGCAATTTAAATCCCCTTTACAAAGGGGTACAGCTATTTATTATTCTCTCTGCATGAACAATCCTCAAGTGTAAAAGGAGTTCCAAGATAGGTTAAATAAGAACTAAATAAATGATCCTAAGCCAATTAGAAATGCAGCAAGTAAAAATCTTTCAATGTCAATAGAAACACATTTTAAAATTTTTATTTAAGAGAATGAAGTAAAGAAGGCAGAATGAATAACTTTGTAAAATGAGGTATAACAAAAGACACAGAGAAAAAATTGATGTCATGTCCTTGGGAAATGAAGGTGTGATTGAAAAAAATAACCATGCCAAGAAAAATAATTTAATAATTAAGAACTGTTAAAACTTAATAGGCTCTAAACAAGGAGATAAACATAAAAAGTGTTGATTAAAGCATTTAATAATTGCACTCATAAATTATTAACTCAATAATTAGTTTATTATGAAAAAGAAAAATTATAACCAATGCTAACTTAAGCATTATACCTAGCATTCACTACTTTATTTGATTTTATGAGCTAACTTATAATATATATTCACCTGAATTTAATTATGTACTTTCCTTAGACATGTGGGATAAGTGAAAATAGTAATAAAGCAAAAGATACTGTACAGTCTCTATGTTCTTCACAGAAATTTGACTACAAATTGATAAATGAATATTTTAAGTGCTACTGTTCTAATTCTTTTGCTAAAAGAGAAGAATAATAACATTAATTTGTTGAAGGTGCATTAAAAGATCAAAGTAAAAAACTGGAAAAACACATTAATAAAATGCAATAGAAACTGACTGTAGTTGAAATAGGCCATTTTATGACTTACTCTCAGTGAATTGGGTTTTTTTACAGTTGTACCTTAGGGGTTTTTAAGTCTATATAATTTCAGATAGTTTAAAACAGTCTCACAAATTATTAGAAAGAAGTGTGCAGAATAGCAATAATATTAAAAATTTTTTTAGTACCAGCATTGTCTTTATATTGTTTTGTTTAGATGCCTTTCCAAGTCTAGTACAATTATTGAAGTGTGAGAGTCATTAGGTTGTCCCTACTGTTTGGAGTTTTCCTTAGTTTGGAGTCAATAAATGCATTTAGAAAATTTCAAGACAAATTTCAAGAAAGCATGTTTTACTCTTTCATCACTTTTGTCAAGCTCTAGATGATAGTCAAAACACTCCCTAACCCCTCCCCTTCCTAAAGAGCGCTGTCTTTCTCTGCTGATTCTGAATAGTTTATAGCCACTTGTTGTAACATGCCAGAAGCTCAAGTTATCCCACCATTTTTCCATGATTGCTTACACTGTAATTCTTGGGCTTCACAATGTTTTCCATTGGTGTAGATGCATTTTAGTTAGGCTATCAATCCTGGCACCTTTTTAGGGGAAGAAAACCTAATTCCTGTGTGACTGTTCTCAGGTGCTTCCATGATTTCTAACACTTCAAAACACACCCCTGCTGCACAAATTAGTTCAGGGGCAATTGAAATCTGCTAGTGTCCACTTGCACACCACCCTTGAATATTTTTGATCATCAGGCCTGCTAATGACAAATGGGTGCACCTGTCTTAAAGGGAGAAAAGGATCTTCACTCAGGACTTAACAGGCCTCATTAAAGGAGTTTTAAACTAGATTTGAAGAGGAAAGAGGATAAAAACAGGCTCACTAGAAATAAGCCTGGGAGCACCATCATGATCAAAACCCACAAAATTCTGCCAGGGACCAGTCTGATCAGTCTCAGATTCAGATACTGATCTGTTATTCTCTTAATCTGCTTCCTATTTCTTCCTTCATCATTCCCTGCAACTGGAACAATGGAGGAGAATTTCTCATGTGCTCCTGATCCCTTAACCAGTCAGTCTCAAGATGCTGAGTTCCCTTTTTGATTGCCCTTAAACTTCTTACTGCAATTTAATCACTGCCTGCTTGAAAAAGTATTAATAGTTAATAATCTGAGAGCTGTACTAGAGTAGAAAATTTCCTCCTAATGTCTTTAACACAGGCTTTGAGGGGCAGCAGACTTTCTTTAAGAAGTGGATCCAGTGTGCATATTGGTTTTTTTGTTCCTCTCGGAAGAAAGTCTCCTATGACAATGACATGTCTCTTTTTCTTTTTCTGTATGGAAGCAGACTTGAAACAGGGAGTAGGCTGACTTAACCTCAGAGACATCTCTGACCTAGATGAACAATCCTTCTTGTTGCTGTTCAGCTGCACTTGCAAAGCCTTGTACCTGTTATATACCAGGGCACCTGGGAGGGTGGGGTAGTAATGGAGGGGAAGCTCCACTGTGCAAGGCAGAAAATCGTCACCATTTCCCCCCTGTATCTCTTAAGTCCTGATGTTCTGCAGATTACAGATAGGATAGGGAATCCCCTTTATCATGCACCCTGTCTGCCTGACAGATTTGTCCCTGGGAAGGTAGGGAGTTTTTCAAGTAGTCTGTCTTTCACTCAGACTCTCTGATGCTGCTTAATCTAGTCACCTCCTCTCACAGCTCTGTCACTAAGCGGAGGTGTTCCTGGACAAACTTCCCACAGGTGTGCTCACTGCCAGCATTCTTGCATAGGGCACATCCTGCATGTGACACCTCCGCAGGCAAATGCACAAGATGAGATACAAGTTAGCAAGACTATGATAGCATAAGAAATCTTTGGTGGTTCTAGGATGAATAGGGAAAGACTTGGTGAACTGCAAATTAAACGTAGATGATAAGACCAAGAAGGTCATATTGCCTTTTTAATGTGTTTTTTCTCTCCTTCTATCTCCTCTTATTTTATAAAAACAACAACAACAACAAAAGTCTTTACTGAAAAGAGTTTATAGTGATGAGCCTCTTGGCACAGTTAATACCAGTAACATGAAGATAAAAGTCAGGTTAGAGCCAGGAGAGAATGTCAAAGGATAAAGTTCCATGAGGTAAGTGACCTGATTTAAAGCCTTGCTTTTACCAAAAGGAGAGATTCCCCACGCTTTGCCATATGCAGACATTAACACCCATAAACCAGCATTGTTAGTCACATGCTCTCAGTCTTTTGTGCTGGCTCTGGCATTTTTCTCACCCTGTGCTGAACCAGTCCAGCTTGCTAAATAGGCAAAAAGCAAATCCATGAACAGTTACAAGAAGAAGTGATTGTTTATTCAACAGTGGTTCATAAGAATATTATTTTCATTAATCACACCAAGAGAAATCAATTTTCAAATACACAAGCTGTACAGGTAAACTGTATATTTTTGTTATTATCTGAGATCACATTCCCTCACTAGCCAAAATCACTCCCTTTTCAGAGGTGCGCCTCCAGGTTTTGTGTAAAAAGTACCTATAAAAACTACCTACAATCTGGCTTGTAGAAGGTGACACTGACAGAAATTTAAGAACTCAGACTGTAGAGAAAGAAAATTGCTGTGCCATGTGCAGTATTATATGCCTGAAGATGACACAACAAAAAGGAGAAGCCAGAATTGAACTTGGGCAGATTCAACTCAGATATAAGAAAGTGGGAAATTTTTGGGAGATGTTTCAGAACCAGAATAAAATTCTTGAAAAAGGAAAACAGGTTCTCCCTCTCCTGATATTCACAAATCATGACTCAGCAACTTTACAGAATACATGGGTTACTAAAACTCAAGGATTTTACATCTATATAAAGATTGTGCTAGGCCATCTACTAAAAAAATACTGTACACTTAAAAATGGGGGGGTTTGCCTCATAGTCAAGACATAGGTGTTTAACTTGGGATGCCAAGTACCGGGACACACTATTTCATGATATTGCAGCTTAAGTGATTATTACTTCGTATGGAAGACAATACTCTAAAAAATCAGCTAAGGAGGACAAAGCTGCATTTCACTATGACTGGATTCAAATTCTCCTGCTCTGACGCTCATCACAGTGAGGGAAAAAAAAAACTAAAGAAACTTCCCCTCTTTAATAGAAGGCTCGTCTTTGAGGCAGCTGGCATTCCTCCACTGGCAATGGAGGAGTGCTTGTCAAAAACCTTTTTATACTTTTATTTGTGAGGTTTTCGACTACAGTTCCACGGCCCTGTCTGACACTGCGAGCCACAGCACCGCCGCTGACCCTCCGGCTATGGGGCGGTGCGGGGGCGGTGCCGGGGCGGTGCCGGGACTCAGGAGCGGCGGTGCCGGGGCGGTACGGGGGCCGTACGGGGGCGGGGCCGGCGGCGGAAGCGGCGGGGCCGGGGGTGGCGGGCGGGAGCCGGGGCGGGTGATGTTTAAAGGCTCCGCGGCGGCAAAAGGGCGGCGAGTGGCGGCAAGGCGGGTGGAGCGGCCCGAGGGTTCCCGGTTTCCTCCGCTCCGCCGCGGGAGCCCCCGCGCTTCCCGGCCCCGGCAGCACCCGGGCGGAGCAGGGAGATGGTCTCCAGAGCCGCCGATCGGCTGCTGATCGTCGTCTCCGTGCTGGAAGGTAACTGGGAGAGGCGGGAGGGGCGCGGCCTCCGGGCTGCTGCGCGTCCCCTCTGTCCCGAGAGGAAGATGAGGGCTGGTCCTTGCCTCCGAGGTGTTTTCTCTGGTGGCGTGAGCGGGTAAGCCGAGCAGCGTTGAGTAAACCGGTTTCATTAATAAAGCTCTGGATGTACATATCTTAAGGCCAGGGTTGGCTACCCTCTGTTAGGTTTTGGAGGTATTTATGTAATATATTGTTTTAAATGAATGACAAAAGTATCCTTCCCTGAGGATTTGAGTTTTGTTGTTTGTTTGTTTTTTAAGTAGTATTCTGGTGTTTCTATCCTTTTGTAGCAATCCGCTCTAAGATTTTTTAGTAGTGTTGACTCAAACGTGTATCTAGCTGTTCATCTTGCATTTCTACAGATTTTAGTTTCTGTGATCTAATTAGAGTGTGTGTGTGTGTGTGTGTGTGTGAGTTATTTGTTGGCATGTCTTTTTCTGTTTTGGGCTGTTTTGGAGATCAGTGGAGGTTTGAGTTGTTTTGGCTGAATGCTTTCTCTTTGTCAAGTAAATCCTATTATCTCTCTGTCCATTTATGTAGTTTGCCAAAGGAGCTTACGAATAAGATCCTGTCGTCTGATATGCCTGTAGTATCATCTCCCCACACTGTGATATAAGTAAATTTTTACTTCTTGTCATTGCACATCAGAATAGTGGATGATCCTGAACCCAGGACCAATCCTATACAGTTTTAGGCACTCTCTTAATGTGGTAATGATTTTTTTTTTTTTTTTTTTTTTTACAACAAGTGGCAGGAAAAACACTTTCCACTACTTTTATAAGATCATGTTTTTCTGTTTTGATGTCGGAGAGTCATAACATCTTCACTTGAAGTGAAACATTCACTCTCTTTCTCTTGCCTGCTCCCTTACCTACTGGCAATGATAGATTTCTCAAATAATTCTAATTGCTTGCTACTTTGCTTTGTTACTTAATTTTCTGTTTCTTCACAAATAATCTGTTTCATGTTATGTTCTTTCATATTTCTGCGTAGTGCAGACACTTTCTCTTTAAAGAACAGAGCAGGGAAGGTTATATGGGAAATTAATTTCAGGTAACTGATTTATAGCATAAATCTGAGCTCTTGCATCTCTTTTAGTGATGGCACATGCAATGCCACTCTTTTACAGGGCGCTGTTTCCCAAAACGACCCAAGCACATGCTTATAGTTGAAGCCAGGTTAGATGGTGAACAGCTGGCTACTGATCCAGTGGAGCATACTGATCAGCCAGAATTTGCTACAGAATTAGCCTGGGAACTCGATAGGAAAGCACTTCATCAGCACAGGTAATGTTAAAAAGTGAAGTCTAATTTGCAGATAAAATGTACAAGAAAGGTAGTATGTGGCAACATGAGTGATATTCAAAAATTCTAAGGGGTATATTTTTACACTACTAAAAAACACCCTGCAGGCTCTTAAAGCAAATTAATAATGCTATAATTCAAACATTGTAGTCAAGTTTCCTTATGTATACTGTGCACAAAATTAACTTCAAATCTGAAAAACCTGTGTAAATAGTTTTTGAAAATGTCAAGGAGATAAGCTGAGAAATTGAACATTTCCCTAGCTCTCATTTGGTTTTACAAATCTTACAACTTACAGGTTGTAATATTATGACCATATTATCAAAGAAGTTAAAAAGTCTGTATCATTTTTATTTGACAGACAAAGATGCCTGCATTTGCCATGTGCTAGATGTCTTATCTGTGCCTTGAAGTAGTCAGGTGCTTTACCCAAAAATCCTCTCCAGAAGTCCTGTTTTTAAGATGCCCCTACAAGTGAAATTCAAATTTTGTCTGAGGCACTGTGCTTATTTCTTTTATGTGGGTGAGGTATTTATTTGTTGTGAATGTCTTTTCAATAGCGCTTGAGACTCTGAGGCTCCAACGCGTTCTTCTTGAAAAATTAATCCACTTGTTCTTTCTTTCACTTAGTGATGACTTTTTATATGTTCAACATAAATTCAGTTTCTGACAATACAAAACTAGTTATATAACAACATTTGTATCATTGGCTTGCTGGAAACTTACAAACTTTGAGAATTAATTGCAGAGGTACGTTTCATATTTAATATTTCAACTGAGTTAGTTTTTCAGGCTGCAGCGTACACCTATCAAACTCCAGTGTTTTGCACTGGATCCTGTATCTTCAGCTAAAGAGAATATAGGCTATATTGTACTGGATCTAAGGGCTGCACCGGAAAAGAAACAGGTACGTTATGGGGTGTAAAGATTCAAAAATTTGTTTTGACAAATTTTTAACAATTGTTTAACAATGCTGTTACTGATAATATAATTTAAATTACAGCATAGGCTAAACTTTTGAGTCTCATTTTGGAATATGGCTGATGATGTATGGGGGATTTTCTTGCTTTTCTTAAGAGGAGAGACATCTTGGCTCTGAGAACATGCACAAATGGAAAAATATAGTTGGTACTAATCTTGGTTACTTCTGAACTGGATAATTGGATCACTAGCAACCAATTAATCTACATAATCTCATTATTTAATCAACTGTAAAATTTTATCTAAGCAATAGATATGGAGCAATTGAATTGAGTCTCCATCATCAAATCAAGTCTTACGTTGTTTTTTTTTTAGCGGGCTTCCATGGAAGATGATGTGTTAGGTGATCGTTTCTAGCCCCTTAATACAGCATAGAGTAAGCAAAATATAAGTGTTTATATAAATTTAATTAGCCAGCACCCTTTTATCAAGCTTGATCAAAACATACCTTTGATAGGGGTCATATAAGGAGCCTGGTGTCCTATTCTGACATCACTCTTCTAGAGAATTTTGAATGCATATGACTTACTGTGCAGTTGAGGGCTTGAAGGTTTTCTAAAAAAGATTTATGGTATATTTCTCTATCTAACTTTTGCAGTGTACAAGTCAGTGGAAAAATACCAGTATGTTCAGGTAGTCACCCAGTGACCATTCTATAGAATATTTTAGTACAATAGTGTACTAAATAGACCAAATTTTTAGAAATAAAAAACAAGGTGTATTTCTGTAGATGATGAAGTAGAAGTGCTAGATTAAGACTGAGTTTTCTGTAATAGCAGTATACTATTTTTTTCTGGTTTTTTAAACACTTTTGGGTCTTATTTTTGTTTCTTTGCTATGTAGGCACCTAAATGGTATCCTTTGCTTAGTAACAAGTACCCTAAGTTTAAACCTGAAATACAAATTGGTGTTGCATTGGAGACAGATTCAAAAGCAGTGGTTGATGATTTTAAAGCAAAGGAGGCACCCCCTAGAGAAGGGAAGGGTAAGTAACATGACATCACTCACTTTGAATTAAAAATATTTCTGTGCCAGATGACATCACTTTTTGCAAATGTGTTGCTTTAAGTCTCAAGAGAATTTTAATTTCACAGCAGTTCCAGTGCAAATCCCTTGCAGCTGATTAATGTACTTTGTGGTAGTAAGTTTTTCAAGGATTCTTTACTGTGGTAATTGTGTGACTTTTACAGGGACAAATTGCAAACCAACTGGTATTTAAAATGAGAATCAGGGGCTCATAGTTAACTCCCTTGGGTATTGAACTTGCATTTATGGGCTTTAGAAATTTGAGGGAAATAGGAAAGGAGCTTCTTTATGGAAGATAAAGTTCAGTAGTTTGGGCTTGGAACTGTAAAGTAGTAAAATGTCTCATTTGTTGGATAGGCTTGCTTCTTTTCTAGTGGGTGGTTCTTCTAATTGTTAGGTACTTAAATTATGTACTATTGTTTAGGTTTTTTTTGTAGTAACACCTGTTTACTGTTGGGACTCATTCCAATTCTGGATTCTCTTGTTCATTTTTCTCAAAAGAAATCAGTGAAATGTGTCAAAAATCTATTGGAACTCAAATGTTAACACTAGTAGGTGCCTTTATGTGCTGTGCCTTTAAGTCACCTTTTCATGTGTGACTTTTCTTTTTTTAGTGCAAGTTAGTAGTTGTCAAAAAACGAAAACAAGGTCTTAAAAACTTGATTTAAAGAGCCCCAAAGTAAAAACATATTTCCATCTTGCCCTGATCTCTCGCCCAAATGCCTATCTACCTAACTTCTGAAAAATAAGCCTTTTGGTACAACTAGTGGATTTTCTCCAGCATACCTTATAACACTTTATATTCTTGCCCTGAAGGTATCTTTTCCCTAATTCTAAATTCATCATCTATCTGCTGATGATCTGTGGCAGTGATTTTGTGAAAGCAGAGTGGTCAGTGGCAGTAAATGTTTTACAAGCTTCTGGCCCAGAATTCACTGACTTGGCTGCATTTTAGGATTGGTTAAGACAGGATTTAAGTTTCAGTGTAAGATAGCTTACTCCATTCTTTCAGATTTACAACAAAACACGGGGAACTTTCCATATTGTAAAATCTGTAATGGAGGTAAAGAACTACTGTAAATTATTCTTTAGTCTGTACTTCCATGTGGTCTTTGTGCCTGCAAGTTCTCCTGTCCCGCATGACACTGGCAAAAAGTAAAAGACCTTTCTGTCTTTACTCAGCACTGTTTCCCATTTCATGTTTTCTGTGGAATAATTGCTACAAACAAGTTTGCTAGCTGTTTACTTTCTTTCATCATGTCGAAATTATTCAATATCATATTTATGTAATGGGGAAAAAATACTTCTGGGTTTTCATGCTTGTAAAGCTAATGTTCCAGGCATTGAGTATGACAAAGCTGGATTACCCGGTTCTAGTCTAGGCAGATAATTTTCCATTTTCCATAGTGTTCTTACAGTATGTCTAAAGCTTCCAGTATTTGAAATAGAGCTTTTTTTAGTTCACAAAATGCTATGTCATTATTTCTATTTGGTGCAGCCTGAGGGCTGAATGTGTTGAATTACTGGCACTATAGAACAGAAACTAGCAAACCAGAATACAAAGTTTTATGCATTGAAGACTTCAGATGAAAAGTCTTTAAATGAAATATTCTAAAGATCTGTGGAATGCACACCATACTTGTTCCAATAGATTGCAATGTGCAGTTACTGTCCTGCATTTCCTTTAATGTGCAAAGTAAAGAAATAGCATGGTATACTCTAGCCTAGTGAAATAAACTTCCAGTCACCGTAATGTTTCTCATGGTAACGCAAAATGAAAATAGGAACTAGAATTCTGTCTAGCATGGTGTTCAACATAACAGTTGTGAATAAAAGTTAATTTCAGAATTTTTTGTGGCTATTCCAGAGTATACCTAGGGACTTTTTTGTGTTTTGCAAGACTTTAGTACCAGGCATCAAGATCTTTACTTTTAATTTTTCTTTCCATGTGTAATTTCCATGTGTAATGCTTAAAAATAAAATTACAATTATGTATCAGATTGCTGCAGCAATTATAAAGACCACTAGTTACTTATGTTTATTTCTTCTCTCTTAGTACTCACCCTTTTTCGTGGACTGGACCCTAAAAGTATTGTGCCAGTCTTGAATGAAGAAGAAGGCTATCATCAAATTGGACCAGCAGAGTATTGCAGAGATCACTTTGTCTTGTCTGTAACCATTGCATTTGCCACACAGTTGGAACAGGTCTGTTTCCTTGCTATGTGTAGTTTTTAAGAAGTATTATCCCACATTATTATTTTCACCCTCCCATTCCTCTTGTGTAATTAGGGGTTTTTTATTGTTTTTTAAGTTTATTTCAAGAAATAACCTTGTCCCATAGTGAATTTATATTCTTTTTAAAACTTTATGAAGTCCTTAACATGTCAGAGTGCAGATGAAGTAAAATTCTTTTGAAGTGTTAAAGCTGTATTTCCTTTAAATTACGCATTCTTATGAAATGCATACTTCTCTACTGCAATATAGTTTAAAAAGTTTGTGTATAGATAATACCAGTCTTCAGTGTGGTGCCCTTGCACTGGAGTTCCAACAAGGTGAAATACTTTTCAAGTATGTAAGATAGAATTTGTATATTGCCTGAGGGAAGGACTTATTAGGTTGGATGAAGTGCCATGCTAATGGTTGTTTCAGCTTTAGACCTCAGCTGCTGTGTTTATGCAGTACTGACTACATCATTTTAATTGGTCTAGAACTCATGGTGTGTGATAAACACTCTTCAGTCTTGTCATCTTTCTTATTTTCAGGGAAAATAATTTTCCATGTCAGAATTATAGGACCTTGAGAAGTAAAATTTATTGGGACCATTCTGGGGTGGCTTGTGCCTCTTTAGGCATTGAACTCACAGTTGCAGTTGCCTACAGGATGAAGTAGCTGTTCGTCGGTTTCAGTCTTTTCTTTAATCACATAAATTATGTAACAGTATCTAATCTGCATTATTTATATTGGAAATATTTTATGGAGGCACAGCTTATTTCTGCGTATTTGTGCAGTACTTGATATTATTAAATACATGTCAGTTACAGACTTGGTGTTGACAAGTCTTAAAGGGAATTCAGAATATTTTGCAAGTTGTTGTTGTGCTTGTAAATTAAAGCTTGCTCTTTTTTACTTCAAAGAAAGCAAAATCTTTTTATTTTGAATATTAATATGATAAGTTATATGTGGAGTGCAAGCTAGGATTTAGGTCAGCTGGTCACTTTAAGCTCTAATTTCCAAACTAGTGCTTCAGAATTACTGTAATTCTGCATGAAGGAAAGAGATACATACTCTTCTGCATCTCTTTCAGTTAGTTCCTAGTACTATGAAGCTTCCTGATCGACAACCTGAGTTTTTTTTCTACTACTCATTACTGGGAAATGATGTCACAAATGAACCTTTCACTGATTTAATTAATCCAAACTTTGAGCCAGAAAGAGCTTCAGTTCGAATACGAAGTACAGTAGATGTTCTTCAACTTTATCTTTGTGCACAGTCAAAATTGCAGGTAAGCTGTTTCATTTCAAATATGAATGAAAATAAATAATTAAAATTAAAGAAATAGAGTATGTCTCACACTGTATCTGTGAAGCATTTCTGTTTCCAAAGCTAAGATTGTGTTCTAGTATTTTGGCTCAAATATAAGTTGATTCTCTTGCTGATATGAGGAAAACCATAGCAGCAAGTTTCCTAGCTCAGGTGGAGTGCTGTCTTTTTAATTAGTTGCTATTACAGCAAGCTGGTTTATAGGTCATGATAAAAGGTGTTGCTGAAATATGATCTCCCCAAAGAGCTAAAGTGGCGCTCTCAAGAGCTCTGAGCTTTGGGGCCTGCACTGCAATCAGATCATCTGCAACCCAGAGTCCTGCTTTGTGCTACCTATGGTAATCCTATGCCAGCTGCTCAGGTCACTCTTGCCTAAGTTCTAAAATCACTGTCCTTGGCACTCTTTATGAATGCTAAGGGAGGTCTGTCTTTTTCCTCTGCTCTGTAGCCAAATGCTGTTTCTAAATACACTACAGACGTTTTTTGGCTGTTATGAGATATTGCTTATGTTTTTTAGACTTACCTTTAAAAGAGGGACATGGTTTTGTGGTGAGTTGGCAGTGTTAAGTTAACGGCTGGACTCAGCAGTCTTAAGGGTCTTTTCCAAACAAAATGAATCTATGATTCTAAATATCAGGTAGTACTTAGAGTGTTTATGTCAATCTGTGCATGGCTCAAACTAATTACAAAACAAGATTCTGTTTTGTTGAGTGAGGGTGGTGTAGGGTTTCTGATAATGTAGCTGGTAAATAAAACAGTATTAGTTATACAAAGTAATTTGTGGATCTGAACCCTTTTAAAGTTACTTTTCTTTAAGTTTCTACAGACCATTCTAGGGTTTTTGTGCAGGGCGGTTTAAGAATTTTTTTTTTAAATCTTGTATCTTTTTTGCCTCAACTTTAAATATTTAATTTTTGGAGCAGCATATGCACTGATGTGTTTGGAATTTATTCTTACTCTACAGTCTTAAAACAAAGTGTTTAATATAGCATATATGATACATATATACGGAATTGTGTATATTTCCATCATATGTAAAAACAACTTTTTGAACAAAAGTTCTTGTGCGGTCAGATCCACATTTTGATTTACAGTTTTCTTTCTTTGACTTCTCACTTGACATCTTAAATCTTAGGATATAGGATCAGCGCACTGTGTTCTGATTCTTAGTTTTAACATATTTCCAAAAATGAAGACTTTGGTTGTAAAAGGTTCTAGTTGCCAGACTAGAGTGTGTGTATATATGTATTTGTATGTATATATGCATCTAGATATGCAGCTCACACCTTTCAGCATGACAGCTTTCCCTAAGTGCAATAAATATTAAGGATGGGAATAGAGTGTTCTGATCTGCTAAATCAAAACTGAAGTGACTCTTATTTTGGAAAAAGCAAGTTAGTATTCAAGTTTCAAAGAGTAACTTTGAGGAAAATAGATTACCTTAGTGTGTGTTGGTTTTTTAAGATCCATCTTTTTCACTCGTGTGTATAAATATTAAGCTGTGTAAGTAACAAAGAATTGAATCAAGTTTTCAAATAATTATATTTACTAGGCATTAAAACCACAGTTACTTAATTCCAAAAATCCTTGTCACTTAAGTGGTATCTAAATATATGCCCAAAGCCTTCAAGTAACCTTTTTCATTACTTTGCAGTCATGCATTTTATATGCTTATACATTAAGGGCAAGAATCTGTGCCGTGTATAGAAGCCACAGAGTACTGAATTTATCCTACAGAAGGAATTATATGACAGCTCCTCAGAAGGGCAGTGCAGTGATTTGCTGCTGCCCTGTCAGTGAGCAAATCCCACCTGCTCAAAACTGACATTTCACAGCTCTTCTTATTCTCAGCATGCAGTGTCTAGGTTAGGGATGATAACTTGTATTTATGCTACCTTTAGTAGAGGGTGCACAAACGGTTGTGCAAATCACACATACCAGTTACTTTCTGGCACCTTTGTGTGTGTGCAGATCCATCTTTGCTGTGGGGACCACTCTCTTGGAAGCACTGAAGTTCCCCTGTCTGGACTCCTGAAGAGAGGAAATGTGGAGATTGACCAACACCCTGTGGCAATAGAAGGACCATTTGTTCTTGTTCCACCAAATAGAGCTAAACAGAAACTGCCACAACTGCCTTTGGATCTGGCTCCTACTGTTGGGGTATCTGTAATTCTTCAAAGGGAGAGCTTGACTACCCAGGTATGTCTTACTTGTTCATTGTTGGTTTAGACACAATTTCACGTTAAAAAATTATTGGTGGTTCTTAATCATATTTGACTGTTTTTTGTGTAAAAAAAAAACCACAACCCTGAAGGAATTAATTAATTGCTTTATATGAATAATCCTTTAGTTGGCATCTTTCTGTGTCTGAAAAATAATCTCATACTATGAAATGTCATAGACAGAATTTTTCAATGCAAGCCATGGTCAATAAGAAACCTATCATTTCATTCAGCCGTTGATTCCCTTAAATGCTGCAACTGAACCCAAGCAGCCACAGGAGAAAGTTCTTTCGCCTGTTAGTGGAAAAACAGAGAGCCAGCAGCAGAGATCCCAAAATGTCCTATCTCAAGCTGACCAGTGTTCTTCAAAAGAAGATGTAGCAACAGAGAGTGAAGTGGAAAGTCTTAAGTTTGAAAAAGGCACAAAACCAAGGAAAAGGGGTATGTGGTATTTAATTTTTTTGCCCAATTACCAAATGTGTTCTTGGATCATGTACTACTCCTTTCTAGTATATTCATGAAGTACTACTCATTTCTGGTGATAAATTTCAGGCAAGTCAGAATTATTTGCATAAAACAAATAACAGAAGGGGGATAAATGTTGTAATTTGAACATGATCATTAACTACTCTTGCAAGAGCCAGATTAGGGATTTGGGGGTGTGTAGATTACAAGTGATGTGGATGGTCATCAGCTTGAAAAATCATAACAAAAGTTTTTGGAATTTCCTGAAGTTGTGAATGAGAAGGTTTAGTGCAATGCCTATGAAGAAACTGACTTGCTCAATGAGATGAAATGGTCTAATGTTAATTTGTTCACTAGAAAAGCAGGGGTAATGTGGGATGTTTAAGTTTTCTAAGGAATTTAGTATGTGGGTAATAATTTGTGGAGACAGATGTTCGTATAGTACAGATTCCTGGGCAAAACCAAGCAACTGGGTTGTTTTGTTTGTTTTTACATGATCCTTTGTTTGGACTTGGTAGCCCAAGCCCTAGGAAGACTTGTTTGTGATTTGAGAACTGGGTAGTGGAAAAGTGGAAGAGGAACAGAGATAGGAAATACCATAATAACAGAATAAATCTCAAAAAAAGTTTTGTTAAACATTACTGAACATGAATCTTCTTAAGAGATGTTATATGAATAGTATGTATTATTATTTTTCTAATGATATTTGTATTGCTGGTCTTCTGAGATTTGTCCTAAAGACATCCAGTTCTGTAGAGATTCTGTGTCCTAGAATGGGCTCTCAGGATTTGTCTGCTAATTCAGCCAAATTTTCTTTTAATCCTAACTGATCTTATCGAAGCAAGGATTGAGTCCTTTATATGGAATGTGAAAAGGAAGTGTTGTGAACCCAGCAGCTGGTTTAAATCTCTGGTTAGGAAATCCAGGATTGTGCTTTATTATTAATAGTAATAATAATTTTATAGTTCTGTTTTGCTAAGATGTAAAACATGTCATTTCACATTTGTCTTTCAGGGCTGGTGGCTAGTTGCCCTCAAGAGGTTAGCAAACAGTGTTTTGAAGAGCTTCCAGCTTTGAAATCACAGAGCGGAGCAAAGTCACCTCTGATAGATCTGCAAAATCCCAGTAAGGCAAAATTTATTGAATTTAATACCTTAAATGAAATTTGACTATAGTACCAACTTAAATGAATTTTAACAGTAAGCTGTATGTACTTTTTGTTTTGTGATGACCTTAAAATTCCACTCAGCCACTTCTTTGCACCAAGCAATCTACTGACATTTTACCTGAATCACTTAAAATTGTTTCATTCATACGTTGTGTTAAGTAGCTGATATTGAAGTATTACAGCATTTTTCTTTTTTGTAATATCAATATTAATGCAAACAAAACACTTAGAAAAAAGGAGGAAAGAATAAAGTCAATGCTAGTAACAATATATTTCTTCAAAAATAACAAAAATGGAAGTGTTTTAAATAATTATGAAGGAAGTATCAGAACAAGTAGTACTTACAAAAGGTAGTTGAGTTCTGACACTTTCATTCCCTCCTTTTGTAGGGGCTTGGTAGCCCAAATAGCCCTTAAAGACTTAATCAAAATGTCTTGAACATTTTTCAAGAACACCTTTAGAAGACCTGTCTGTGGGACTTGTAGTTTGATGTTTTACTCTCTGAAGGCAGTATTGGGTCTCATTGTAAGGATGTGAGAAGCCTGGATGCAATTGGGCAGGCACTCAATGTTGCTTCTGCTTCCTAAATTATAAAATGGATGTCACAGTAGGTGGGTTCTGTGACAGAAACAGATGTGCTTTGCACATTTTAGTTTGCTTCAATAGCTAAACCTTAGCTTGGGGCCAAGGGTGATGCTGCCTTATATGAGCACAATTGACCTGCTAATCTGATTGTCTTTGTAATTCCCCTAAAGAAGTTTGTTAATTTAAAAAAAACCTAAATTGCTGAAAATATTTTTTTCCTATGCATGCCCTCAAGTTGGCTATGAAAAATTAATATAAACTGAAGTCTTAGAGCATCTTTCTGAAGAATTTAATTTCTTTGATCTTAGTGTAAACTTTTTTCAGTGAGTCAAACTTACGTAGCTTCAAAGATTAATAAAGAAAGGAAAAATATTACAATCCTGTAAGAAGATGTAAAGTATATTGAAGTTTTGGTGTTTTTCTTTGGAAGCAGTAACTTACAGAAGAAGTGGTTATTTTTTACAGTATTCATTAATTTTACAAGGAATAGAAATCTCTTAGGGAAGCAACCTATCTGCTTGCATTTAAGATGTGACACTAATCTTTGATATATTTTGTTATTTTGAGCAGAACAAGTTACAAAAAATGCACATGAATTCTCTTTTGTGTTTTCAGCTGATAGTGGTCCAGTAGCGATATCTCAGCCTAACCCTGTGGGTGTGTCCAGTTCTTCAGAGCCTGTGTCAGCACAGAAAATTGTCATTCCAGCAGCCTCTCACCATTTTTGCTTTTCAATAGATTTAAGAAGTATACGTGGTCTGGAAGTTGGTTTTCCAATAAATTGCATTTTAAGGTACAATTTATTTTTGTTAGTCATTGAGGTGTTATATCAATGAAGTTTTATATCAATGAAGTGTTTTTTTTTGTTTGGTTTTTTTTTGTAGTTTTCCACATTCCACCAAGAACTCTTTATAGCGTTTCAGTAAGAGGCAGATCACTGGTTTGTGTATGAATCCAAAGGAAGGACATCCTAGTTTTAATGAAGAATCAATGTAGTTAAATGCATTTCTGAGAGATTTGTAGATACAGGGATGATTTTGATGGTTTAAAAAAAATTCTACTTTTGTTTTATTAATTATTGATGGTGTATTTGAAGTCAGTGATTAATAGCATTTTTTACAATTTGTCTTCTCATTTCCATCAGGGTGCTTTTGATGTTTGTGATGAGTCACTTTAAATGGTGATTCAGTCTGAAAGCATTGAGGATTTCTGACTGGGGAGGTGCCTGTGCATTTGCTCTGTCTCTTTTCTGGCAGAACTTGACTCATACAGTTTTAACTGGTCAGTGGTCACAGATAGTATGTGGAAAGCAGCATACAATGGATGGAATTTTGCCACAAAATATCTTTTATGTAACATTTCAGTAATTAATTTGTTTCAGAACAGTAACAACACATAGTTTTTTTTTTTGTTTTATACACTTGAATTTCTATAGTCAGTGATGAACATGGCAGGAAGCTGAAGAGGAGAAACATCCAAAGATAAATACTAAGAAAAGTTGCAGGATAAAAAATTGTTTATTCACTGTAGATTGGAAGCATTCTTTTATTCCGGTCTAAACAAGCTCTTTCAACAGCTCTCCACAAAAGGTGAAGAATGCAATTTTTATATATGAGGCATCATTTGATGCAGCTTTTATTTTCTTAGGAACTTAGCTGACAGCTGGCATCATCAGTTTGAACAAAATGAAATTTAAGAGGTTCGCGGCCTCTCATTTGTTACAGTTTATCATACACTGAAATGTGCCAGTAGAGTAGTTTCAGGCCACATTTTAAGTCATAATGGTAAAACTATTTGACTTCTATTTTAGTCAATTTGACTGAGGAAATGAAAAGCTAATGAAATTTTCTAATGGTTCTGATACTATGTATATGTATACGTAGTTATCAGTTATTGTGTGTTAGTCTAGTCTGAACTGTAAGTATAGTTACAGATGTTCTCAGGTAACAATCCACATGTGAGTATAAATTTTTCTTCTGTTTTTCTGCTCAGTTTATATAGTAATTGCAGAGTTCTAGTAAAATATTAATTCATCTGGTAGTGAACATACAAGTTATTAAAACTTTTTTGTCAAAACAACAGCCAATGTAAAGAAGTTGGATCATTCCTGAACATAAATACTTGAGAACTAAGTTCTATTGTTGTATGTACTAATATAAATTTCTCAAACTTTAATACAAGTCAAGCTTTAGTAAATGATGTCTAAACTGGTTTCCCTGTTGCAGAAGGTATTAAAAAAGTTATCCATTTATAGAATTATTATTGTTTTATTGTTTTTATTAGGTACTCGTACCCATTTTTTGGCAGTGCAGCACCTATTATGACAAGTCCACCTGTAGAAGTTAGAAAGAACATGGAAGTCTTTCTTCCAAAGTCATATTGTGCATTTGACTTTGCAACTATGCCTCATCAACTTCAAGATACATTCTTCAGGTAGTAATTTGCAATTTTTTATCTTAATTACCCTTTTCTAGATGTTGTTGTAAATGCAGTCACATTAAGATTATTAGTTCGAGAATTTAGTAAATAATTCAGGGGCTAATGCCAATAAATACTTAATAGCCTACTCTTCCAGTTTCTCTATCAATTACATTTAAAGTCAGGAATTCTACAGTTCGTGATTTTTCTCTCTTGAATACTTAGGTATTGTTGCTTACTGAACCAAGTACAGTTGCTCTAAATTTTAAAACTAAAGCTTGATAGCATCGGTTTTGACAAAATACTTCTTGAAATACAAATTTTTTTTCTTTTTGGTATGCAATGACTATATGATATCTTTGAAAATACAGCAGATACCTGGAAATCAGCTCACAGTGTTGAGGGCTGTAAAACAGTTCTCCCAGTAGTTCCATGAGCTTTCAATAAATGATTAAGATGCAAAAAAAAAGAAACATCAAAATAGCAGTATTTTGAAAGTAGGAATGGAGGGAGATCTATTTTGAATGACAATGGCTAAAATTCATTTGTAAGTATTTATAAATTAAGATGATAAAGTTGTGTTAGCATTATTCTGTCAGTGACTTTCACTGTAACATTGTTCGTCCCTAATAATTGAAGAAGGAAATGATAATCTGACTGAACCAAGTAATTCAGAGGGTACAAAGTCAGTCAGTCTCATTCCTGTAAGGCAAAGGCAGTAAAACCAACTCATTGTTTGACATTTGTAACCATCACTGATTTAAGAAGTTACTTCTAGAGCATGAGGTTTTTCTGATGCCTGACACTAAGATCACTTCTTTGTTTCAGATTGCCTCTGCTGGTTGAATTGTGGCACAAGGATAAAACAGCCAAAGACTTACTTCTAGGAGTGGCGAGGCTTCAGCTTTCCAATGTTTTGGCTTCAGAAAAAACCCGCTTCTTGGGTGGGAATGGTGAACAATGCTGGCGTCAGACTTGTAATGAAACAGTCAGTTTCACAGCAGCACAAGGGTAAAACTATTTAAAAAATACTTAACTCTGTAGCAAGTTTTCGAGAGTTGTTTGTTTAGTATTTCTCTGAAAAACAGCAAGCTCTCTCTGCGTAGCTTTTTGAATAGGTAAACAGGCTGCAGAGTACTGCAGTATGCAGAGGGGGGAATAGGCATCCAAGAGATGAAAAGCTAAATTGCCACTTCATATTGGGCAATGTCCACACTACTAGCAAACTCACTGTAATAAATCTTTATTTAATCATCATCCTGGGTAAATTAAACTTCACCGACAGATTAAGAAATAAATAATTGGAAAAAATGTTACTGAGGCACTTCCTTAAGTTACTCAATTGTAGAAAGTGTTGATGTTCCATAAAATATTTAACATTGTTTGTCCCTAGTATGCTTTTAGATACACCTGACTTCAGTGAAAGTTAGGAGGACAGATACACCCAGAGAATGGAGATATCTCCTGTTTCAGGATAGTAGCAGGGGTTTCAGCTTGTGTACATCAGAAGGAGCAGTATTAGTTAATACTGTCAGAACACAAATGTTCATTTACATAGAGCAGTGATAGGGTTTTATTTATATTGATATATATGTGTGTGTGTATATATGTGTGTGTGTATATATATATATATTTTTTAATTTGTAGTTCTTCTGTCCCGTGTCCTTGTTGAAGATGATTAGTGTTCACAATCAGTGTCTGGACCCTCATCTTTTCTTTGTGTTGATGGAACTTGATTATGCCCTTAAAAATAAATGTAATTGCTATTAAGACTGAGGTCTGTTTTAAACTGCTAATGCAAGAGATTTTTGGAAAAAGCATGTTGTATTAAACTTACAGGAAATGTCATGTTAGTGACTGGTATCCCCACCCCTCCCAACTTAATAGAAAATTGGCCTCTGGCTTTGTTTAAACTTCTGTGGGAAAGCCAGCATGGCCTGATACTGTAAAGAGTTGCTTCAAGGTCTCACTATACATTAAGGTTCATACTTCTACCGTTCGTTAAATGAAACCTGGTTTTGCACCAAACATATCCACTAGATGGCATTCTCAAAATGTAATCTGGTCTGTGTTTTGCTGTGCTCACCCCTTCTTATCCTTGCTCTTGTTGGTGTAACCTTTTTTCACTGGTATGTTTAACAGACTTGTTGAATCAATTACTCAGGTTTCTGAGGTCCACTAATACAAATCTCATTTTCTTTTTTAGCCAGTGGCTAATGGAAAGTTGTAAGAATTAAATGGAGCAATTTATTTTGACTTAAATGAAGTACAAGCATGTGTTGGGTTTTTTCCTTTGCAATTAACTGTAGAAGGCTGCACCCTTGTAAAAAAACATTTTAGTGTTGTCTATCTATGTTAGCTGAAAGGGAATTGCTGTGAAAACTACAGCCGTGGTTAATTCGTTCAGCATCTTGTTGCTTGATATGTTCTGCAGCTTCCAGGTGACAAGTGATTCTGTAATTTACCTTACTGAGTGGTTATCACTGAAGTGAGAGGTTTTGTTTTGACCAAGGTCTACACTGCAGTGTACTTGCATGTGAGACTTGATAATTTCCACTTACATGACTGCTGTGTGTTCCTTCTCTTAATACCTTTCTGTGCAAAAGACAGGCCTGGTTTGCCACATTTTGACTGTGATTAGAGATGAGGCAGTTGGAAACAAACTGTTCTTAAGCAGAAACCACAACTACTTTCTAATTAATTTATTAAAATATCTGTTATCTTGGTATTGTTTCACTGTAGGGCAGGTAGGTATTTTAACCTCTAAGTGATTGAAAGTTGCCAGTTCCCTCTGCTGAAGCTTCCAGAAATGTTTTTTAGTAATCCAAGGATTACACAAATGATATGCTAAGTTACTTACTTTGTGGATAACTAGAAGGTTACTGTTGAAGTCTAAACAAGGAAAGCTAAGGCAGTTTAATGAGTAGCTTAAGTTGAAGTCAGCAGCAGTGCCTGTATATGAACAGTTAGATCATTAGAAAGATTTAGGACTGTAGGTACAATTTTGGATTATTCCCTCATTGCAGAGATGTGTTGATCATAGTAATCTGTTAGTTAAATAGGTTTGCAATGACAAGTTAACTGTTTGAGTCAGAAGGCTTGGTGTAGATTCATAAAGTAGGCCCTAACTTAGCAATATATATAGGAGAGCATATTTGGGCTCTCACACAGGCAACTCTTTAGAGATTGAGCTTGCACAGAACGACTTCAGCTTTGCTGTTTTGTGTGTTGTCTTAAAATTGTTTCTGCATCTTTAGACAATTAAATAACATTCTAATGCTATTTATAGGTCAGGCAGCAGAATAGCAGAGCTTTCGTATGCCATCACCTTGGAAGACTACGGACTTGTCAAAGTGCAAGAAATTATGGTGTCAGATTCTTCTCAAGTAAGTTTTATATAAATCTTTCCTTTTTCCTTTGAAAATGTCTTTGACAAGTTGAAGTTCCAATGAAAAATCCACTCTTATTATATCAGGATGTAGGTGCTGGTCAACAGCGGCAGGTCCCTCACACTCAGCCTCACTGTGCCCCAGAAGACCATCCAAAACCTCGAGAAACTCTAGAATACAAAGCAGCACTGGAGTTAGAAATGTGGAAGGAAATGCAAGAGGACATTTTTGAAAATCAGGTTTTTACTCTTTCTTTTTTATTACCTAAATTACGTGATTGCGTAGAGAAGGATTAGCAGAATTGGTACAGAGAATAACTGTAATTGTATTTTATTTTACTGTTTCAAGTAAGAACTAAATTTTATTCATACAGAATATTAAAACTTCAGATGTAAGCTACTCCATCCACAAATTCCATGCTCTGAAGGAAGAAGATTAACTCCTAAATAAGTTACGAAGGTGCTAGGTTTGAACTGCAGAATACCATCTTAACGATTTCCCATTACTCTTTATAAAGTACAATAGATTCAAGATTCAAACTATTGATGTTAAATATTAATTCTGTACTCCTTTAGTTGCATCTCAAAAAGCATTGCTGTCTACTCTTGAAGTCATTCTAGGTGTTTTTGTTTACTTCTTTTTAAAAGGTAGTGAAAATCTAGTACCTCTTTGTTTGGATATTTTTCTCAAATATGCATTTACTTTCCATTTTGTACTTCAGTGTAAGAAGTCTTTCACTTTTAGAATCATATCTTGAGCTATATAAGTCAGCACACAGAACTCTTTTGCTTCAAGAGTTAGGTCTGCTAGTACTGTAAAGGTGCACTTCCAACCATTTTGATCTGGTTTGGGGATTTTGTTGCCTTTTTTTTTTTCCCCTCTAAAAGCTTAAAAAGAAGGAAATGGTCCATATGCAAGCACTTGCAGAGGAATGGAAGAAAAGAGATAGAGAGAGAGAGGCATTAGTGAAGAAAAAGGTAAGGAAATTCCTCCTTATACTTGCAAAAAGTCTAAATTGTTGTAAATTTAACAAGGTATTTGGTAACATGTACCAAAGGGTCTGTAATTAGCCTTTGGACCTACTGATACGCATGCATCTAGTGTGCAACAGTGCAAAAGAATTAAAAGTAGCCTTTAATCATAGAAAATTTGTGTAGAAATTTCCTAGGTTAGCTTGCTGCCTATAGGAGCTCTTTAATTGCTTTTTACTTGCTTGGTCGAAAAGCCCTTCTACAGCCTGGCTTTGCATGGCAACCCATTAGCCTATACTGAGAAGGATTCTCCATTGCAAGTTCTTAATTAAGAGCTAGAGATTTGTTTTATATGGAAATTTCTAAATAAAAACTGTCGGTATCTTACACTTTTTTTCCCTCCTTTGTTTAGGTAGCAGAATATAATGTCTTGGAAGAACAGCTTCAGAAAACCCTGAGAGATCTGGATAAGCGAGAGCGACAGCTTTTTAGTGCTGAATCAGAGGTAAAAATCGGTCCTATTAAACAATTAATTGCATTAGCTACTCCTTTAAGGTTTGAGTTTTCACACAGTGCCAACTGTGCTCTGTGTGTAAGATATGAAATAGCCACATTCATACTGATACGTTGAGGAACACTGGTAATTAAGCCAGGTTTTGTTACAACTACACTTTTTTACTGAAATAGAAATTCATTGAACTTTTAAATGGATTGCTAGAATTACAGAACTGTAAACCTTATATTCTTGATAGAATTAATGTCAGTGCAGACATTTGTGTAACATTAGCATATCTCAATTTTAAGTTTAGCACTGTCAGGTGAGTATTGTACACATACACAAGAGTGCCTCACTTCAAAAAGTAATTGCTAGATTAATTGTTGAAATAGGAGAAGGTGACAAGGAGATCTGGGAGAAACTTCAGGTTTTGTTATCCAACATTTTCAGAGTTCCTACTTCTGTTTATTTTTTTTTAATAGTGACAGGGTCAAAGAGGATGCAGGAGAAACCAGTAATTACCACTGTACTCAACACCCCCAATCTGGCGAAGTGAGGTGCGACTTCGGGGGTGCTGGTCACATGAAAAGAGAAAATAAACTGCCTATTCTTGTATTTCAGAACAAACTCAAAATGATATAGGTAAAATAGTATGGTGTTTTAGCTGTCCAACAAACTTTCTGTTTCCTCTTTGTGACTCAGATTAACTTTTCTAGACTACTAATCCCTTCTGTACCTGTAATAAATTGAGAACTCCCAACACAGGAATTGGCTGGCTGAGCCTGTGTCCTGTTCATTACCCAGGCTATCTGTACCTCAGGATACAGTTTATGCTATAAGTAATGTTTTGACTTCAGCATCTCTGCAAAAAAATCTGGTGTTCAGGTTTGGCCAAGTGTATTTCAGTCTGAGTAGAAGTAGTTATTTTGAATCTCATGTATATTTCTCTAAAAACTTTCTCAAACTTTAGTGAGATTCTGACCTGAGAGCTAGATAAAAACCAGTAGATTCAAAAGACATCTGGTCAAAATTATGTAATGTTCAGTTAACAAATGTCACAGTTTGACAAATGGGCCTATTCAGCTAGCAGTTATCTGGGACAGTAGCATCTTTCTAGAAAATTCAAACATGTCAAGGATTGTTCTTCTGTTTATCTTGATGAGAAATTATCTCAATATGCTCAGTTTGAACAGTGCAGTCTCACTGACCTGAAGACATTTTGGCTGTAGCTGTGACTTTCGGAGTCTCTGCAGTGAATTGAGTTTTTAGCTTTTCTCTTTGTAGTAGGAAGGTGGATGTGAAATCTGCCTTGAGCAGTCATGTAGAACCATGTAGAATGTACAGAAGAGCTCCAGAGAGCTCTGTTTTTACAGTAGTCAAGCAAGGGTATATTTGTAGCCCAAATGCAATAATTGGCAGATTGTTAGTTAAGCTGAAATTCAATAAGAACATATGTAGTGAACATTTGGACAACGGGAATTTTATTGTTTAATTGCAGAAATCAATAACAATTTTTCTGTCATGAATAGCAGTTGTAAGACAGAAAACAGTTATAAGACTTTTCAAGTGAAGCTCTCACTCCTATGGATTAATACAAATGTCTCTCTTTTTAAGCTTCAAAGAGTAAAGAAGGAGCTGCAAGCAGAGCATGAACGAAATCTGCAGGTGCTTCAGGATTCTGTGCGTCGAGCCAGGGAGGAATGTGCACACCAACTAGAGCTAGAAAGGTCAAAAATCAAACAACTGGAAGAAGACAAGCTTCGCTTACATCAGCAGGTAAGTATGCTGACATTTTCTAATAAAAGTGAGCATTTTTCTGAGTACACTAAGTTAACCAGTGTTTTGGAGGCAATTGTATTCTGGCAACTTTGTAACAAACATTTCATTTAAATTGGGGAGCTCTGTGCTGGGGTCCATCCACGTCAGTGTTGCTCAGTTGTATGGCCAGTTTGCAGTGCGGTGCTTGTAATTATTTTTTCAACATTGAAAATCAAGTTTCATTTAAAAGCATACATTACATGAAGAACCTGAACAGCAGCGTACATTTCAGTAACTTAAAAAATTACTGGCAATTAAAATCTAAGTAGTTTGACTGTAGAGTTAGTTTTATTCTTCTGTTGCAAAAGAGTATTTCTATTATCCTTATTGGGACAGAGGGGGAATCTCTCTTGTTATTTCAGTCTTCTATAATGAGAGTAATACTTTCTAAACAGAAAATTTAGACCACGTTCTGTTGTCCTGTAAGCTAACTTCGGCACTAACAACAAGGATTGTCTAGATATTTTTTCCTTACTGTTAAAGTAAATTGTAAAAGTTAGTACTTACTTTTTTTTTAGCTGTTACAGCATTAGACACTTTATTTTTTTATTAAGTAGATTAAATCTTATTAATGCCTAAGTATTCTTAAAAGTACTTCATTTATGTAGATTAATTACTTGCTTTGGTGTTTTTCATGTCTGATATGTGGTAATGGTAATCCCATATTAGCTTTCACTGTTTGAAGAACTGTGTCAGCCAAAGCCATATTTTTGTACTTAGGAAGAGTTGTGATAGATTTTAGTGAGGTTTTTAGTTCTGTATTAAACACTGATATTAACGTACTTCTTTTCTTGTTAGCATGTGTTCACCACAGTACAGTGAACTTTTTAAAAATGTAGCTAATACAAAAATGTTGCTAACCTTGAAGATACTAATTTTAACTATTCTACTTAAGCAGTCACTGAATCGAGATGAACAGTTTCAAACTGCAGAATGCAGTCCTCTTCAAAGTGATAAGTGGATCACTTTTGCATTTTATGTGTTGTTGGCAGCTGCCAGTAGTTCTTCTTGCTCAAGTGGCCAAATGCCACCAGCTAGTATTCTTATTTCATATTCATTCTTTCAGCTCCCACTGACCATATTTAGCTGCAACACACCTTTTCGAAATAAAACCTCACAATTACTTCATTTTTCCTGTTCAGAGCAGACATACAGTTGTCAGACCAAAGGTCATTTAGCTCAGTATTATGGTGCAGCAATGACTGAATTTAGAGGATAAGAAAAAAGAAAGTGAGACTGAAAAAATGCAATTTTGGTATATCCAGCAATACCATCAAGGGTTATATGTACTTCACCAGAATCAGTTTCATACTTACTAGCTGTCAATGAAATTTTTCTTCATGATCTAATATGATTCCTTTTAAAAAGTATTTAGTATTGCAAAATCCTATGGCAGTGAGTTCTAAAATTTAATTATGTCTTTTATATTTAAATCTTCTTTTTTGTTCATTTTAAGCACATTTTTTAATAATTATGAAGAATCCTTTAGTGCCTGTGCAACATACTGTTCCTGATTGCATAGGTGGCTGTCATACTGTCTCTCTTCCAAACATAAGCCTCACTATGTTTTCTCTTGTTTTGTATGAAGGCCAAGAGCATTCTGGCTGTTTTCCTCTCTGCTGTTCCAGCTGTGCTTCAATATGTGGTGGTTGTTGCCACATATTGTACGTGAGACATGCTTTTTTCTTTTGCTTTGTTGGGGTTGGGGTTTTGTTTGCTAACTTTGGAGTTTAACTCTAGGAACCTGCTCTTTGTAATGTGCACAAGCAGAAAGTTTCTGTTGCTACCAGATGAGTCTCTTTTTCTAAGACCTTTTTGGGTGTGGAGTTTTTAGTTTGTGTGGCTTTTTCTGTGTTGCTGTCTTTGGTTTTTTTATCAAAGAATGTTCTGGAATAAGTTATCTTATTCCATACCTTTTAAAGGGATTTGTCAATACACAATTTCCACACTTAGACATTTAGAGAGCACTAGAATTCAACTTGTTTTGAGGTAAGCCCCACTAGGTACAAGAGAAGATCCTTGAAGCATCCACCTTGAAGAACATCACCCTTACTTTCTGAATAAGGAAGTTGTGCTTTATTTGTGGGATTTTTGTTTCCTCATGTCCAGAGTTCTCAGGTCTCATGAGAAATTCAATTTTTGAAAGTGTTTCCAGAACCAAACAAGAAATTAAACATTGTTATAGAAGTTCTAGGGAGAGCTGGTATTTCTGATAGCAAAATAAATTAGTTATTGTCTTTGGCATCATGTCTGTATGTCTGCTTTTAATATAAATAGGTAAAAATGAAAGGTGTTAAACAGCAGTATCTTTTGTTCAACTTCAATAGGTTATTGTAGTTCTATGAGAAAAACAATGGCAGTGCACTCCGTTTTTGTATGGCTCCCTAGGAAGAAGCTTTCTTATATCCATTCTGTAACAATTATAAATGCAAAAAGCAGAAATTTGGGAGAAGAATAGAGATGACCCATTTAGAAGATACAAAGAATTAAAATATTGTTGTACTAGTAGAAATTGTTGGCTTTGAAACAGAAATGAGTTCTCTAAAGCATTTTCACCCTGTATTTAATCTGTTGGATACAATTCATGGAAATACTTCCATTATCTAGTTGGACATAATATAAGATCAGCATGTGGGATCATATTCTGGTATGGAATACCTCAGTTCCATCAGGTGTATTAAGGTATTTATAGCTTTTTATGGAAGAAGGAAACATTACAAAAAGTTCTTAGTATTTTTAATATATTATAAAGAACACTGTTAAACATTTGACTTCCTTACTTTCTCTGTAGCAAGTAATGGTATATTGGCATCATTTTTCAAATTACCCATTGTGTGTAAAAAGCAAAGCACTCTCTTTATAAAAATCTTGAAACTGTGGAAGTACACTGAGAGGGCAGAGGTACACAGCATTAAGTCATTAGTCACTGAAACCTATCTGCTTCAGCCTTTCTTTTAAATCATTTGGCTGTACAAAGTATTAGTCGTTTCCTTTTGCGGACATTCCTAAAAAAGTTACGCTGTGAAACTGAGTAAGTAAGAAAACTTCATAAAGTAGATAACACTGGCTTTCTTTAAAAGATGTGTAAGTCTTAGTATTATGCTTTCTGTATTTCTTCTGCAAGTTGTTTTAGAAATGTGAAAAAGTACATAAATCTTGATCTTATGTTTATGAGGACAGACTTGTTTTTTTCGTTCCAGTACTGAGCAAAGATCTTCTTTAAAACTCTTCCTATTAAAACATTGCTGTGTGCCATCTTCAAGAAAACGTTAATTATGAATATGTAACTTTCAGTGTCTGTTTTATATCAGATAATTCACAGTAAAATGTTTGTTCCAGGGACTAAGAAGTAACTTAAATTCTGTAATCTAGTTATTTGTCTTTGAATGGGCTTTTCTGCTGACTTGCATTTTGGTTTCTTTCATGTAGCTTTATGAAGCAGAAAGTAAGTATAAGACTTTGGAGAAAGAGTTCCAGCAATACAAAGAACAGCAAAGTAGCAAACCAGAAATCCAGCTACAATCAGAAATAAATCTTCTCTCTTTAGAAAAGGTATATGGGATTTTTCTAGTACTTAAAAGTTGTCACAATGGTGTGTTCACTGATAAAGGGGATGTAGAATAATACTGTGTGGTATATATATAACAATTTCTTTAGCATTTAAATATTCAGACACAAATAAGGTCAACAGTGGCCTTATTTCTATAGAGGAAGCAGTAATGTTAGAGGCTAAAACAGGAAAAAACTCTAACCTATATATTTAAATCATGATTTATGATGGGGTCTCTAAACATTCTGTTTAAAAAACTAAAGAAAGCTGATGATTTTCTTGAGGATTAATTTAAACTGATTTTCTGTTCTTTGCATTTTTGTAATTAAGTATTTCTGCAAAGAGATTGTGTTACTCATCACTAAATTGGAATTGCTGTCATAAGTTGATTTTCTTTAAAAGCCATATATTCGTACGGTAGAGAATTTAATTAAAACCACAGATATAGGCATTTAATGCTCAGAATTATTGTGAGATTTGAGCAAAATTTTTGGTGAAATAAGCTGAAAAAAAATTAGACCAGGCTTCTTGGCACAAAATATACTCCGTATTATGGCCAGTCTATGTGTTACTGTATGCTTTAATAACTTCTAATAATGCAAGCAACGGATGCAAAATATTTTTGTGTTTCTACAAACTTCTTAAGCTCTTACATTAAGTATTTTTAGATTTCCTGTTTTTTGTTAGATGAATTAAATGAATCAATGCTTTAAGATCTTGACAAATTTTATGAAAATAATTTTTGTCAGATTCCAAAAAGACCACTTCCTCAGAGATGTTAAAAATACTTAATTTTTTATTGTGTTTTATATGTTCCATAAATATTTTCATTTGTCTTTTAATACAAAATTTTTTTGCACAGATAATAAAATGAATTTTTTAGTGGTAAAAACTTTTGAAGATTTATTTCGTTAATAAGATCAAAGAGTCACACTAGATACAGAGATTTTAAAGAATGGTTTGAGCAGATGGGTATTTCCGAGAAAAGAATGTAGGACATATCTTCCATCAGCAAACCAAAAAAATTAGTGTACCTTTTTAAGAGAGATTTATCCATCAGCATTTTTGTTAAATTAGTGTTTACAACCTTACTTTGAATAAAAAAGGGGTGAGGGGGTGGCTGATTTGAGAATCTTAAATTTAAAGGTTACATCAGCAGATTTAGTGCTAAAAACTAATCTTTTTCTTTTTGTATAGACGGCCATCCAATAAAAATAAGGTTATATTTTAAACAAGAAAATGTTCTTGTGCCATAATATTTATGTTATATTGTATAACAGCTTTAGATGATGTTGTATATTACGCTACATAAACACTTTTCTTAAACCAGACCCTTTGTATATATACATCTTTCAGTGATTGTTACTGCTGTTATTGCTTCAGCTGATATGATTTTAATTGCTTTTAGGTTGAACTTGAAAGAAAGTTAGAGTCAGCTACCAAGTCAAAGCTCCACTACAAACAACAATGGACAAGGGCTTTGAAAGAACTTGCAAGGTTAAAACAGGTATGCAGGTTTTCCTTGGTCATAGGAGACAACCGAGTTATTGTCATGTTGGAAGCTACTAGGACTACTGTTAACTACTGTTTTCATGTTATTAGTCTTTGTTTTTGCAAAGAAAAGCTCTCAGCTATGCTTTTAAAAAAATGAGAACAGCAAAACTGGATTGTGTTTGACATCGAACTCAGGAAAGGGCAAGGCTCAGACCTGCAAAGAAGGCTGAAATAGTTAAAAGCAGATGAGATTAAGAAGATTATAAAAGGTTTAATTTAATTCCAAGTAATTCTGTATTAGCACTTCCAGGAAAATACTGTGCCACAATCCCAACCATCTTGGTCAGTTACAGTCCTAATAACTGTTTTGTATTTTAATTGTATAATGAATAAAGCAAAGGTGAGAAACAAATCTTCACTTTCAGAAATTAGGGTTTAAGTTTTGATGAATGCGTAAAATGAAGAAAACCTAACTTAAACTGGATGTGAAATTTTTCTCTGCTTTTGGAAATTCTAACCTCATACTAATGTGACATGCTGTTTTACTGCTAGGTTTTAACAGAGCTCTTGTGTGTCTGTGGGCATCTGTATATATACAGTTACATACTTTCAATTTGAAATTACTCTGTTTAAACTTTCAGTAGTAGCAGTTTTATTCTTGTTGAATCTGTATTACATTTTGTGTTTTGTCATGATCTGTCTTCCATGAATTCCAGTAAACATTAGCTAAACGATGTGCTTAAGAATGGCTAGTATTTCCATTGGTCCTGACAAACAAATTGGTAAATCATTAATACCAATTGATTCATGAACAAACTTTGACATGAACACATGAAGACAAAGCTTCAGAATTCAAGTTTAGTAAAAGTAAAGTTTAGTAAAATTGCCTGTATTCAAACCTACTTCCAGCTTGAGGAACAGTGTTGGGTTTTCTTACAGATTATGGTACCTACTTTATTTCTACTGATTGAATATTCAGGTTTTGGAGAGTAAGAAGTTAAGCCCATGTTCTTCTAATTTGTAATGCTTCTTTGATCTGTATCTCTGTTTGAAGAGAGTCAATGCGCACCATGATGTTTATTAGTAAGTTAAAACTAACCTTCATTTGCAGTCTTCAAATTGTACATTTTGTGCTGAGTGATAAAAGGCGTCATCTCGAATTTGTGAAACATTTATGCTTAAGAAGGGGATAGGAGGGAGAGCATAAATCTTATCTCTCTGATTAAGATTTCTTCAGCAGTCATGAAATATCCAGCCTATTCTTTTTTGCCATGTTTTAAAATTCTTGTAGAATAAAAGCAAAGATTGTCATTTGCCACACTAATACTAATGTATATCACTATCAGGTTCTTGTTACAAATTTCATCACCATAGACCTGATTAACTGAATTCATTAATATATGTTGATGGTTTCAAGTGAACCTCTTGATAAAACTCTGAACCATGAAATAAGTTGGCATGTACAGTGAATTATACTACCTAAAACTTATACAATAGAAGAAACCCTTTCAAAGTAGTTTCTTGTGGCTTTTATACTCCTGTGCTTTATCTATACTTAGTCTATTGATAAAGGTTTTAAGTGACTTTAAAGAGCCAAATAAAAGTTGAAGCAAATCTGATTAAAAAAAAAATTACTGTGTTTTAAATATAAATTTGGAAACTGTAGCTTAAGGAATTCTAGATTTGCTTTAGTTCAGATGATTTGTGCAATTGTGCATAGTCTGACCAATTTCTTGTTTGAATTGGATTAGTACCATGTTAATTTTGTGTTGCCTCTGGTGAATAGCCACAGGGCTGTAATCTGTGCCAGTAATTTGTCACACCAAAGCTCTCTAGAGAACTATACAAAACATTTGTGTAGTGAGGATTAGACGCTGAAAGCCGTATCTTAGATTGTTAATAAATGTTAATGACAAAACCCAGCTGGTAAGTCTTGGAAATGAGATCTAGTGCTTTGTGCCCATTGCCAAAAAAATGTTTAAACAGAGATTTCCATTACTTAAAGGTGACCTGGTGCAGTCAATTTATGAATTAAAGAAGCATAATCTACAGGCTAAGCATTTAGTAAAATGCTCTTCTGATTTGCAACCATAAAAGTCAATGTTTCCTTAATTAAAAAGTTTTCTTTTACTTTGGAACTAGTTCTTAGCACACATCTGGGATAGTTTTATATTTTGCAGAATATGAGAGACACAGCACATAACTTAAAGTATGGGACTGTTAATAGAATATGATCTAAGCTTCTCCATGGGTAGGATTTTGAATGCTAAACACAGTGCCAGTTTTACTGAAGTACACGAAGGCACACATACATCATATTTACCTGTACTTAGAAAATACAGAAGTTAGTTAAATTTAAACAGTTTGTAAAATTGAGTGACAGTAGACTTGACCGAGCTTACTTTTCTTTTCTCTGTTACTCAGTAAAAGTCTGTATTATTACTTCAGTTGTTATACCCCAGTTCAACTTTTAGGGAGACAAAAAATGTCATCAAATTGGCTACATAATCTGTGCACCCAGGTAAATGTTATTTCTGGAGATTTCAAAAACTCAATGTTTGCTGATTAGTTGATCTAAATACTACACAAAGGAGATTTACGCTTTTTTTTAATTTATGTGAGCATTATTTCTCAGAGGAATCCCAACTATGTACATGAAATTGCATCCATGCTTACACAGAACTTAGATATCAAATTTACCTGTCTGGGTGTAAGAAACATTATATCAAAACAAAAATCAAAACTGGCAGAAATGTCATTTTCAGCAGTTGATAATCTCAGATTTAATCTAAATAGTCAAAATCTCAAAATGTATGTGCTTCCAGTGTTCTGGAAGAAGTATTTTTATAAGTACCCTAATGTGTTTGTGTCTTACAGACCTTTAGAACCAGCACTGAGGTATTTGTTTAAAAGAACATAGACCATATTGGCTGTCTGACAATTCATTCTGTCTTGTCCAGTATCTTGCTTATCCACTCAGTAATTAATTTGATTAATTTATAAGTAATTTAGCCAAGGATAGGATGTTAATCTTTGTTAAAAAAATAAAAAGGCACACACACGCACACAAAAAAAACCCCACAGTCGAAAGTCTAAATCTTGGTTAAAAACTGTGTCTTGAAACCATCCAGGCCCTCCTACTGACTTGTCAGCTCTGGGTTATTTTCAGAAAACTTTACTTGAGTTCCTTAGCTTCAATCGTAAGTTTTTCCCACAGACTTGCATGGTATGTATGAGTGGGAGAGTGAATAGTGGCTGCTATTTAACCATTGTTTAGTCTAGTGTATGTATGTTTACATCTCCCTTTTGGATTTATAGGCAGCTATGGCAAAATAAAGATTGTGCTTCCTTGATTGAAGAGCCTCTTAACTAAAGCACCTGGTGGCATACAGGGCTTCTTTAATGATCTGATTATAATTCAAATTTTGATGTTTTTTTATTATCAGTTAATTTTTATTAAATGCTGATATTTTTGTAGTATCATAAGTTTCAAAAGGTGATTGAGCTTTCCACCGTACAAGCTTCTAAAACAGTATTCCTTTTCTCAAGCACTACATTAGAGATTAAAACTGGTGAAGAAAACTAGTAAAATCCTGAAGTAAATTATCTGATAACTAGAATGCAGACTTGTTTGGGATGGATTTATTTTGTTTGAATGTCAAAATATGAAATTAATAAGTGAAAGGAATATAGATGATGAGTTTTATTGAAGGAAGCGGGTGGGGGGCTGAAGGAAAAGAAGCAAGAGGAATAGCAGGATTAGCAGTGCTGAGAAAGTAGTGCAGGAGAAGGTACCTGGACCAGCTAATACATACTGCAGAGATAATTCTTGATATTCTTGCATATTATATTCTTGATTCATCTCTTGCTGTCTTTCTGTAGGACAGTGGCTGATGATTGGGTGATGGTGCAAATATAATGTATTTCCAAGTGTTCTGAGTTTTATAGGTTTTATATTCTATTCACAAAGTTGCCTTATTCCAGCAGCTAATGATTCTGGAGTGTTCCCTTAGATGAAATTTAGAAATGCAAAATATTTAGAAACAAAAAATTCTAGTACTTCTTATTGAGATTTGAAATAGCCTGACTGTCTGGAATAAGCAGTTGGGAATAAATCTGCAATGTTCCTTATTTTAGGATATATTATAGGAGTAAAGGTTGGAAAGTTAGCCAGAAAGTCTTGACTGAGACTTTTCAGCATGCAGCATGTATGTATAAACTTGTGTTCACTGAGATGCAATTGAAAAATACCAAGTGTTCAATTATGACTTAATTTTTCAGTATACACAGAATAAAATGAAGATGTTACAAGGGGATTTAGAAATGTTGGACTTAATTTTATATATGAAGTAAATATGCAGAAGTGTTTTAATAATATTGGATTTTTACTTCGAAACATCTCACAATAAATTCTACTACATTTCAAGTCCTGCTATGCAGTAGAGATCTGCTCCTTCGCTGTTTAAAAAAGAAGAGTGCTTGTTGCTCAGTGGATTTTTACATTGTCACGGCAAAAGTGGATTTAATACCTGAGTGTCTGATGAAGTGACACCAGCTTCATCACTGAGATGAATAAGAAATCCTTCCTTCTCTCTCACCATAACAAAATGCAGTCTTTTTATGGTCCCTCAACGTATCATAACAAAATTGTATATAAATTAAAGTGAGTATGCCTCCCTTCTTATCAAACTGTTGTAAATCCTTTGCCATCTTCTTGTATTGATGGATTATTAGGAAATGGGTTTCTCTTGCTCTGCTATGAATGGTATACAAAGAACAAGTTTTCTGTTATGCACCCTACAAATTGTTATGACAGACTTTTTAAAGGAGTCAAAGACTAATGTTGAGAAAGACATTTGAAAATCACAGAATATGAAGTGTGTAATGTAAATTACACACAGGATCCATCATGAAAGAATCCCTTCTCACTTGTTTTAGTGTATATTTTCCAAGCTGGACTGTCGTGAACTGAATGATAGGAAAATCTTGCTTCAGCAAGTGTTGATTTTTATTTTTTAAATTTAATATTATTGTGCTTAAATGTTGCTGTTCAGGGCCATAGCATGGCATGCCTCTAAAATTCTTGACTTTCAGTGACTTAAATTATTCTGGACTTCTCCCTCAACACGCCAAATAAGTAAGTGCCAGATATTTGCCATGTTTACATCACAATTGTATTTGTAATTGAATTAGATATAAAATCACATTTATCTGAAAGGAATTCCTACCCAGCATTAGCTTGGAGAAAAATGTACTGATAAAGGTGTTCCCTCTATTGAGAAAACAAGAATTTAGCACACTCTCTATTTAATCTTGCTTCCCTACAAATCTAGGACTATTATCCCTAGCAAATATTATCCCTATCCCTGCTCACTAGTGACACTGGTTTTGGATGGTTTTGTGTTTATTGGGTTTTTTGATAGAATTTTTCTCCAGAAAAAAAAAAATCAAAAGAAACAGGAACTGAACAAAGGATTCTGCAGAAAAGCCTTGCTTTTCCTTCATTTCTCCTTAGTTTCTTCATCATTCTCTGTTGTCTTTTTCTTGGTTTAATTAAACATTATTAAAGATATTTCTTAAAAAGTTACAGTTCTGAAATGAATTTGTTCAATGAGGGCATAAAGGACCAATCTATTAAATAAGATCTGATAAATATGAAAGCATTGGGAGTAGTGTGTCCTCCTTCTGGTCTGATAGAGCTTCAGACTAAGGTTCTATTAACCTTAAGAATATGTATTTCTTCTAACATATACCTCTTCTTTGAACTAGTCTATAATGCCTTTTTTGCTCTCAGATTGCCATTGTGAGCATGTTGCTGGACAGCAGAAATGTATGGATCATTGAATTTCCCTGCCTCAAATATTAACACATCAGCGTGTCATGAAAACTGTGGTCCGACACGCTGCTTCTGGCCAGCATGCAGTTATGCCTTTCTTCTGCAGTGCAGGTGGAAGAACACTTTCCAAATTTTCCCTCATAGATCTGAGTAATGTACTTCACATACTGAAGGACTGGATTAGAAGGCTTCTACTCAGTGTAGTCACAGCTCTGTGATGATTTGTGTTTATGTGAAAGTATTGCTGTCCTAGTAACAAGTGCTACTCTGTTTTGCATTAGTTTTGCAGTATTTAGTTTTTGGTCTATTTTTGCACAGTGTGCCTTCAAAATTAATTCTCTCATAGAATTGTTGAGATACACAAGTTTGGCTGACTTAGATTAATACACCAGCTTCCCATGACAGTATCCCTAGTTTAAAATGGGACAATGAGAGCATGAATAAACTGAATTGCTGAACAAGGAGTTTCCTAAAATTAATCCTTATCTCATGATCTGAAAAAAATTTTGTTGGACTGAAACTAATCATATTACAAATCAGCATCAGTTGAAAGGCTGATAAAAGAGATAATGACAATTAAAAGTCCTCTCTTGTGTAAAAGAGTTAAATTTTTGACATTACCTAAGAGGAAAGTGTCAGTCTCATCCTCCACAGTAACAAGATGGTCTTCCTACAGATGAGTCAGTTTCTTGACATTCTTGTATAATTTATTGTGAGTCCTTCAGGACTCTTACCACTGTTAGATAATGCCAACAGGAAAGCCAGGATGTACTAGACAAATTAATTTCAAAACCACAACTTGGATATGCGTCAGTGATATCTGTGCTAAGTTTCTTATACGTGCTGTCTAATTAGGAGAAGTAGCTAATCACCAGACTGAATTACTGGATTCTTTACCTGTAAAGACAGATAACTAGAAATTTCTGGATTTTTTCTAAATGTACAGGTCAACAGCTCCTCTCCTGAGACTAAATAGAACTTCACGAAGGAGATATAACATACTCAAAATTTTAGGTCTCATGTTTTAGCTAAGGTGTAAGTTGAAACTTTTATTTTTCTGAAACAGAAGTATTTTAAATTGCTTAACTTTGTAAAGGATTTAGCTTAGGAAGTTGAATGGGGCCACTGAGAATAGTGGTTGATGGTCTCAAAAAGAAATAAATATTAGCTTGTCCTCGTTGTTCTAGATTCCATGTGGTTGAGGTAATCAGATTGACTGTCAATTGATACACTTGTTCTGTTAACTGAAGTTGAGCTGGTTTTGTAGCAACCTGCTTAAGACAAGATCATGCTCAGCATTTTTTCTTACTACCTGCATTTAGCAAAATAAACAACTCAATAATATTCCAACTACCAAAATACTTACTTATGATAATTCCATTCTTCCTCATAGCCCATTTATTCCATTCTTCTTTTTAGCCTGTTATATACTTGAAATATAGCTTTACTGTCTGGGTACTGTTGCCTATCTACATATTTGGGAACGAGAGAATACAATTGTGATATTTGCTGGGACTTTAGGGATAAAAAACCCAACAAAACCCACTCTCTGCCTCTTCTTTCAAATACTTCAACCATACTGCTTCATATGTAGTATTTTTTTACAAACATAAGTGTCTATCTTCATTCAAAACTTTCTGTGATCAAGAAACTGCCCACATACTCAAGTATTTTGCTTAAGTGATTAATTTCCACTCTTTAAATAACTTGAATCATGTCTCTAGTTGGAATATACCTAGTTTTGAGTTTCAGACAATGCTTTTCATGGGGTGGGAAAGACCCAAGTAGCGAACTGATGTGAAATATCAGTCTGGTCCATACAGAGGTAGATGCACAAGATCTAGAAACACAGCTTGGATACCTTTGAATAGCCTCCAGCAGCCCACAGTCCATCAGTTAAGTACATTGTGAGCCAGCAGTTGCATTCAGGCTATCATCTTTAATGGATGATAGCCTGAATAAGTGAATTTATTCTTTATTTGTTTCCTTATTTATATTCCTTATATTTATTCTTTATTTGTTTCCTTTTCAAACTGTTTTCATTTTTGTCTCCATGATATACTACTCTTTACACATCTGTTTTTTCCCCACTGAATTACATTGTATCAGCAGCAAACTTCCGTAGCGATTTCTTCGTTTATGAGTATGTTGAAGAGTAGATTCTTGTGGAATTCCACTGTTATCTTCTTGCTCTTGTTGAGATGATCAACTGCTATCCTTTCTCTGGTGTTCTAAACCCTGAGTCAGCTGAGAGTACTTTTTGCTATGACTTCTTAGTTGTGTGTTTGGTAGGAGATTTCCTCAGTGTGGTGTTTGGTTTGGTTTTTAGGACTAGTGGGAAGAGTGACTTCTCTATAAAAGCTAGATTAATTAATTCTTCCTGGTGTACCCATACACCCTGTTAGGTTTAGGTTTAGTTATGGTTTCAACGAGTTTGGCTACTATGGAAGTTCTGGTGGCACTTTCTAGGTTATTTCTAAGGCCTCTATTTAAAGAAAAATAAAATAAAAAATGGAAGAACAGTTATTCCTGTGGTGTCAGTGCCAGTGTTGGTGACTAACTTCCAGTCAGTGTCACAACTTCTTGTTTGAATTTCCTTATAACTCTTGAAAATCCTAAATATCAGCAGTCTGTAGTAACTTGTTTTAATATTTACTGTATGTATTTGTAGATTATTCTCAGACTAAAGCAGAATAGGTTTTATTACAGTATTCTTCAGCCCTTCCCCACATAAGAAAGGGTTTCTCTCACATGAGTATGTCCTTCTGCAATGAGTTCTTGATGGGAAGGACGGACTGTGGCCTTATCTTCACCAAGTGCTTTTTCTATGCTTCAGTCATCTATCAGCTGTAGACTCTTTGGCAGGATTCCTGCTTCTGGTTTTTTTATTAATATGTATCTCTTTAGCAAGATGTTCTTCAAGATTTATAACCCGTCTCACTGAAGTTCTAACATTTAATTTGGCTGGCGGATGTATTGAATTTAGTATAAAAACAAAGTTTTTAGAGTCCTTAGGGTTGATTTCTTGTTGAGTACTTTTCTATTGCGTTGTCTGTTTACAATAACAGTTAAAGTCTTTTTTTAATACCAATTCCTTCGGAAGTTCAGATTTTCTTGCCCGTTATTGATCATCAACAGGGAGTGTTTAAAATGCTGGCAGCTGGAATTCAGGAAACCATCTGATTAAAGTCTTTCAAATATTATTAGGTTGACTGTATAAACATAGTCAACATATCAAACAAAAAAATTACCTTTTTTTTACCCACATAGTAAATATAATACTGATTGTATTAATAATCAAACGCTCCAGATGAAAGCAATGTCAGAATTGCAAAGATAAACTCGCACTTCATGATATGCGTAGATACAGGGTGTTTGTGTAACCTCCTGTCTTATTTTTTAGCTACCTGAGGTCTTTTGTCTTACTCTGAGTGTAAGACTGACTGTACTCAGTTAGTGCACAAAGTCATATGGAAAATGACAGGGAGGAAAACCAGTGGAGAGAGGACCATGTTTACTAAACCACTTTAATGTCATGAAGTGGTAGTGGATTCAAACCTTTGTTTTTTTAGTACCTGTATAGAGCTTAAAAAATTAGAACCAAGCAAACTTTTAGAATGGATAGACTGATTTCATTAAATCCACAAAGTAAGTTATCTAAAATTTTACATAGTGCTATACAAATGCAAAAGGACACCTTACCAGAAATTTGTTTCCAAGCCTTGTTTTTAACCACAAGTTGTAATTTCAGAAAACAGTTCTTGAAGGTTTGGTACTAGGCACTATGGGACTGATGGTGGAAGTTTCCTGCAGCTATTTAGCTTTTATTTTCTCAAAAAAATTTATTTCATATACCATATAGTGAAGGAGTAAATCTCAGTACCTTGAGCAGTTCCAGAAGTGTAAGTTTTATGTCTTATCAACTTAAGCCAAAGTGAGTAAGAGGGTTTGTTAATAATTTTGCTGTTTTGTTAATGGGAAGATATCTATGATTGGGCTGCATTTGATCCAGCCTGAACAGGTTTACTGTGATGGTGATAGTCACTGGTCTTACTGCATTATAGACATTGCCAGGTAAGACATTCTATTAACGCCTACGTTTCCAAATCTCCTGGAGATGTAATTGTCATGACTTCATTCCTAAAGTTCTGCTCTGTTGCTATAATTAGCACTTTTACATGTAATCACATAGTCAACTGAGTTATGTCGTCACCCTTTCCCATGCAGCGTGAACAAGAAAATGCAATGGCTCACCTTAAAAAGCAGCAACAAGAGCTCGAGCACATGAGGTTGCGCTATTTGGCAGCAGAAGAAAAAGAGCTGGGGAAAACAGACCGACAAGAGCTGGAGAATATCAGAAATGAACTTAACAGGTATGAAAAGTATTTGTAAGATTCCTCCCCAACTGTCCCCTGTCTTCTATTTTCTTGCTGTCAGTCTCAAAACAAGAGAAAATTCAATTAAATCAAGATTATAATTGGCGTTCGGTTCAGTGAAAGAACACAGTTTAGTGTCCCTTAGGCAAAGATTGCACATTTGTAAAATGCAACAGTACACCAGTATAGAAAAATCCATGTTTAACAGCACCTGGTTTATTTTTTGTTAAGGTCATAGTTGTACAGCACCAAGCTTTTTTTCTATTTTAAATCTTCAGTTCTAACACAGCTGCTGTGTTAAGAAAAGAACAAGGCACATTTAATTCTTATTTTGAATGCATTCAAATTTTAAATTTATCTAATATTGTCCTCCAAAGGCTGTCTGCACTAGTTTTGTATGTTGAACCCTTTTGAGTACAGTTTGCATTACCAAGCAGAAGCCTTGATAGCAAGTATCAAGTTACATATGCACATACAAATGGTTTTGTTAATATTTAAGTATTATGTTAATATATCTTTTATTTATAGTTTTCCCCAGAGACAGAATAATTTTTTACCTTTTATAAATTTCTGTATTTTACTTAATAGTTCAGTAGATTATCTTTGTTTTAGTTTATCAAAGTGAGGGTTAATATCCTCTAATTCTTTTTATTTTATTGGTATCAGGCTAAAACAACAAGAAGAAGAGAGAAAGAAATTGCAGGATGCTAGAGAAAATTCTGCTGCTAGAGTGGATAGTCTTCATTGTAGAAAACTAAATGAGAATACAGATGATTACCTCTCTCGTCTGATAGAAGAGAGGGATACCCTGCTGAGAACAGGAGTCTATAATCATGAAGACCATATTGTAAGTGAACTTGATCGTCAAATCAGAGAAGCTATTGCAAAAAGGAACAGCACTATTTAAAAGCATGCAAAAAGTTTTAGAAAGAGCCAAAATCCGAACAGAGTGACTTTTATAAGCCTATAGTACTTTGCGAAATATGTAATGTCATGCTTTGTTTTGCACATTATGGTCAGCTCTCTTTGAAGTTAATGTAAATGTTTGCAACATGTCAAGTTAAGCACAGTTGTAAGTTTTATGAGGGCAATGACTGGTTTTAAATGTTTTTATACTCACATGTATGTATATATATAATTGTGTGTGTGTGTGTGTCTGTGTGTAAATATATTTATCTTGTGTACCCTCTTCTAAAATGTTTCCTACCTCTTTTTGCAACACCCTTACTAGGTTTATTTGTAATATTTTTAATATTGATTCTAAGAGGTTTATAGTCAATATTGTTATGATTTCATTCAGTTTTTAAAAATGTGTCTTCAGCTATACTAGGGCAAAATGACATCAGCTGTTTTCTCTGACAAAACTCTTAATTCTGAACTGAACTAAAGCACTGACCCAATGTTAGTTCTTTACTAAGTGACAAGTAATAAATTTTTGCTTCTCTGACTGCAGCTAACATAACTAAGTTATGTAGTAAATAAGAGACAAGGTTTTGAGTGGGAGGGGGAAAATACCAAACCTTATGAAGCTGAAGCTGAATCAGTTATTAACTAGCCTCATTGTACAGGGGTGCCCTAGGAGTTTTGCACATGTCCTGGTAAGGACAGGAGGGTGAAGACCTTATTCAGAAGTATACATGCATTCTTATATCACTCCCAAACAAGGAAAGATACTTGAAGCCATAATTCTGAATACAAACATAAAACAAGAGCTTTTCTAAGTCAAGATGTTTTCTTTAATCGGGATGTAACCGCTTTCAAGTTACTTCACATGTATTTCAAAACATGTTAACTCATTACCACATAAATTATATGTAAAGTTTTGTTTGATTGTGGAATTTGATTGTGCATGAACAGCATGCAAGGGAGAAATCCACAATTAATGTTACTTTGTCCATAATCACAATTGAAAAAATTTTGGTTTCCAGCTTTCATTCTGTTTCTGTTAGGTTTGTGTGGATTTACCTAGTAACATTAACTTACAGCACTGTCCATTCAATAGGCATTCTTGTCTGTCCTGTAGTCACAAGTGTTTCCTTTTGAATGTCAAGTACAAAAATCATCTTAGGATTTATTATTTTTAGAATGAATGAAGATACCAATGGAAAAAATAGTGGTTTGGGTTTTTTGCATAAAATCAGTGAAATTTCATAGAGACGCTTGAATGCACTGTTTTGTGTGGTATTAATTATAAAATGGGAGGAGGGTTATTTGTATATGGCTTTACCTCTCCATGCATTTTTTGTCCTCCTCCTTACCATGAGTGTAGGTCCTGCTAAATAAATTATTTATTTAGACTCCTTAGAAAAGTAATAAACAAGCTGTATAAGCATTGAGATCATATTCCCTTAGGAATAATTGAATACTTATCAATACCAGACTTTGTAAGAAATGCCTTTGTAAATTTATTTTTCTAAGTAGTGTGCTTAGAGATCCCTCTCCACTAGCAAAGAAAATATCACCCTTTTAAATCCCATAGAAATCCATGAAATGCAATTCTACAATACTTTTTACATCATGCTGTGTGATATCACTGATGCAGGGTTATATGCAATTATTGTAAATGATGCAGGAAGCTTGTATCTTGACAGGAAAACTTGTTCATGGTTTTTTTCTCCAAATGCTTGCTCATTTGTGTAGTTTCTTCTCTAGACACTGGAGGGTGCCTGAGGCTTAAATATTGCAAAGACAGTGTTGACTAAATTTTCATAACTGGTTGGTTTTTGAAGTGGTATTTTATGACTTTTCAGGTGTATTATTTTATGAAATAAAATTCAATTTTCAAGCAAATATTAAGGAATTTGCATTTTTTTAAACTATGTGTTTGAACAAACAATTTTGTTTACTATTTCCAGTCATATGACAGTCTTTAGTGCTTGAATCTATAAAATAATAAACTTGTTAATCAAAGTTAATTTCACTTTTTGGTTTTCTTAGTAATTTTTGAGTCTCTTCTGTGGCATGTAAAAAAATTACAGTCGTTGCTGTATGTCTTATAAAGAAACTTGAGTTTTCTTTCTAGCAAATCAAAGTACTGAGTAAAATAAAACATAGAATGCTTGTTTTTTAAAAACATTAATACACTTCATAATTTAAGCGATTTGGGTCCATTTAGCCATTGGAAAGATCACAGCTTACAAGGTGCAAAGCATAAATTCTGTGATTATTAAAGCAACTTACATAGAATATTTGTTTTGTTTTATAATCATTACTCTTTGTGTTCATTGTTTGTATTAGAATGAGGAGATTATGGATATCTAAGCTGTATGTTTCAATTTAATTTTTTCCAGCACAATTTGTCTCTGCTTCATTCTGAAGCAGAATATATGTTCGTAGTAGATATGTATAGCAGACATTAACTCAATATTACTGTCTTTCAAAGAAAATTTTTATGTTGGGTTCCATTTGTCTTTTCATTATCTCAAAGCCATTTTAGAGCTTTGAGTTATTCAGTGGAAAGACTAAATACCATTTTTTAATCAGAAATATCTCAAATTTTGTATCTTAACCTCTTTGTTGCACAAGGAATGTCATTTTAAACAGATGATTGAGATAAGAAGCCCATTTTAATTTACCCAGCATAAAAAGGCTGCTGGAAGTGAGACCTGTGTTTACAGGTTCAGTCCTGGTTCCATAGGCCAGAGAAAACGTGGTGGGAAGAGGAGCAACTGCTAGACCCTCCTGGAATTCTGGCAAAGTGCTACTGATTTTTTTGCACCCAGGTTTCACTAGGGAAGCTGATGGAATTATTTCAAAACAAGTACTCTTGCCGATACGTTTCTGTGAACCCAGGTGGTGGGGGTGTCAGTTCCATGTCAGATCAGTCCCAGCTTCATCTCTCTTAGGATTTGGGCCCAGAACTTGCAGTTCACTTTGAATAAGAAAACTTGGATTACAGTGTACTTGTACAGTCTAGTCCAGCAAAAGCATTAGTCCACATTCAAATTAGGGCATTTAGAAACACTGTTGTTTTTTCATCATGATCTTCAGGCAGGCAATCCCTCCCTGTGTCTTTAATGTGGTATTTTTTCTTCCAGTGGTGAGGACTTGCTGTTGCCTCAAATTACTTACTACAGGGCAGGAACCTGGATGTAGTGTTTGATTGATATGGAGCATTCACTAAGATTTGAGAAATCTTACAAAGAAATAGACCTTTTTCCCCTGATAATTGTTAGACTGTTTCACAGAAAAATTGTACCTGAATTCTTACTTACATATTAGAGCAGTGGAATGCTTGTACATATATCTATTTAAAAAAATATGTCCAATTATTTCAGAAATAAGAGCATAGTTTTGCTTTGAATCTGAATTATTTAAGTATATAGTTACATTACTGATCTTTATAGTATTTTTTTATTTTGGAGTGAATCTCTAACCGCTGTTTCTATAATATTTCAGCAGTGATCCAACACTTTTAACACTAATACACTTTCTAAACTGCTGTTGCGGAAAAGAAACGTTGTATCTGGCACTGAGCTTTCACGTATTCAATCTGCAGTTCTCCTTCATTGCAGTTTAAATGCTTCTCCCTTCCATCCACCGAGATAAACCTTAACACACGGCTAAAAACAGAAGTCCTTTATCATATCTTCTAAGTGCTACTGGAGTATTTATACCAGTTATTACATATTTACACAATTATTTATTTTGCTACTACTGTGCCTAAATGATCATGACCTGTGTCAAGGCTTGGATGGGAAGCACTAGCCTTGCTATTGTTAAAGACAGAGCTGTAGAAAGGCGGCTGCATACTTAGATCTCATTTCATTTGTTTCTCCAGGGGGTTGTATTAGTAGTGTTTTCATTAGAAATGTTTTTACAGATGTTGGCTATCCAGATATGAAGTCCCTGTAGTGGAGAAGCAGTCAGGAGTTTGGCATTCAGAACAGAAAGGAAAAAAAATCATCTTTGAGAGACTAATTTATAGAAAAATAATTTACTGACTTTCTGATGTATAAATGTACAGTAACCCCGTGGCAGCTTTAATGCAGAGTAATTGAATTCTTGCAAGTATGGTTATTTTCTGTTCTGAACTTGAAAAAATGCTACAGCCTGTCGTTCCCTGTCACTGAAGACTAAAATAGTCCCCATTAATAATGCTGCTGGAAAAGTGATGTCCCTTGCTTTGTAGTCCAGTACTCTTTTTTCCAAGTGAAAAACTTGTGGTAGTTAGTTTGACAGCATTTTAAACAATTGATGTATTACTACAAAAAGTTTTGTTCTAACAACATATGTAGCGAGTAGATAGTTATGGAAGTGTAGTGTCACTGAGTGTTTGAGCAAAAGGTTTTAATGCAGCTACTGACACATAACTGCATTGACAAAATAGTATGGCATCAAAATTTAGAGTGAGTTTACTGGGGCAGATGGAGTCTAGGAGAACAGTCCACAGCCTAATACTCTTTCAGCAGTTGCTGTACATTGCTCATAGCTTTAAATGTACTATGAAAAGAACTGTTAAAACTTGAAAATAGTTAGGTACTGTGAATATTGTAAATTCTGGTTTACAAAGGCAAATGTAAATAGAGCAGCAAAATTAAATCACCAGGGTTTTTGGAGCAGGCAATCAAGCTAACACATTTTTTTTGTAAAATTTAAGTTTAAGAGGTAATGGTAAATCTCCCACATTTCTGTATTTGCTTGATAGCATAAATGAGGGTGTTGTTTTGGTTTGGTTTTCTGATCTGGAGGTACAGAAAATAATTTTAATCATCTCTTGTTAAGAGATGTTTGTTTTACAGACACCAGACCATCAGTATGTTTGCCTGAAAAAGCTATTTTTAACAACAAGATTAATACTGTAATTCAATAGGTCATCCAGATCAGGGCTGGAAAGCACCATGAGCTGCTATTTGCTATATAATTAAGCGTGGACACAGCCAAAGTTGCGTCCCATTAATGTCAGATACAAAGAGGATATGATGCTTCTCATCCCAATGAATAGCACAGTTTAGGAGTTTGTTAGAGCCAGCACTGTGGGTATGCTCTCATGAATACCAGTGTGTATTTGGTGTAAACCACAGAGCCTACCTGCTGCTCCAGGAGCCATTCAGGCGAGGTATAGGGCATATTTGGTCTAGATAACATTTTTGATGTTTCCATAGCAATAATGTTTTTTACTGCGGTTTTCCTGAATGTGGATGCAATGATTTAAATACCCTAACTTACTGTTTTATCCTGACTATTACAATAAAAAACTGGATTGAGTAAATGGGCTAATAACCCAAAGTAAAAGGAAAAAAAAGATCAAACACAGAATATCAGAAGCAAGAACACACCAGTACACTAGGGAATTGGTAGGTACATATCTGTAAGAAGGCGCTGCTATTTGTGGAAAAAGTTTCACACCTCAGCAACTGGATTATGTGTCTCTAAAGTGAGTTTTACCTCCTGTCCCATCCTAATACACCTTGCAGAACGCAGGGCTTTTTTTTTTTTTTTTTGGCTCTCTGACTATTGTCTTGCTGCATATATACAGCAAATCATTCAAATGGTCCTAAAGTTTTACCTGAGGATACAGATTTTTATGCTACTGATCCCATTTAATTTACTTATATCATCATCAATGCAGACAACTTGTAACTGCCTAATTAGAATTAGGTAGGCTTAGCAGGAAGGCATCTTAAAAGCCATTGTCTCTCAAACACTGTGTAAGGGGCTAGCAATGCTTCGGCATCCTGACCAATAGCTTGTGTTGCAGTACTTTGTGCAGCACAGCAAAATCTCTTTGAGTTGCTCATGAAGGTGATCCCACTGGTAGGCTGAGGCTTGGACGCCAAGTCTGTGGTTTCTCTGCCCGTCTTGGTTATAGGGGTGTTGAGTGATCTTAAACAGGGCTCTAGGCTTTCACTTCCTATCAGCAAAATGAGAATAATGTGGGAAAAGCTTTTCTGTGTAAGTGGTTCACAAACTGCTTTAAACTCCAGCTATTTGTGTTGTTTGTAGTTGTCTTAATGCCCTTAAAGGGGTAGATACTGGCTTCTACTGAGATGCTTCTTCAGCAAATGAGTACGAGCTATTTACTTTGCTCTTTTATAGTAGATAAATCGGTACATTCTTTCATTGTTCTTGATAATTACCAGTTCACCTGAAACCTTTAGAAAAAAAAAATACTTCAATCCTTCTGTATAACTCGAATTTCTAGTTAAGTTAAGGGAGTCTAAGGCTGCAGCCTTCCACGAAAGGCTAGGTTAATCTTTTTGTTAAGACATTAATTAAATTAAATGATTTTATGAGGGCAGGAAAAAGGACCAAATATCTGAAATTTTAGGTCTGCCTCAAACAAGATTTTTTTATTGCTATGGGGTAGTACTACTTCTGTTTCTCTGTAGGTAAGATGAAGGTGAATCCTCATTATACTGATGCTTTGATGAATAGCTAGTTAATGCTTGGTTGCTACAGCTATTTGAAAAAGGAAAAGGTCAGACATTTTTTGCCATATCCCATCTATTGAGTAAATAAGTAATTGCAAGGATTTTAGTGAAAACTTCTATAGGAAAATCATTTCATGACTTATTAGTATTGAAATGCTAATAAAAGCAAATCCCTATTATCCTAACAAACATGACATATACTTCTGGAAATGAATCTTGAAGGTGGGGGGAGGCCAACTCTTATCTAAGTAACTCTCAAATGCTGTGAAACCAACAGGCTGCTGCCCACATGCCAAACGTGACTGTGCCCATGGATGATCACAGACTCTCTACCCCGATCTGGAGCTCAGCACACAAACTCAGGGGCTGCTGGGCAACAGACTGGGCCACAGTGGGGGGAGGAGGAGGAGGTGACTTTGCATCACTGCACTTTCCATCACATGGAAAAGATACTTTTACTGCCGCTCACAAAACCTTAGCCTTGCCCAGTATGGCAAGAAATTCCCGTTTCTTTGCCAGAGTGGACTTTTACACACACCCTTTTTTTTTCCCCCTCTCCTTTTCCTGTTACCAAATGTACACATGATGATGAGAATAGCAGATTTCGCTAGCAAACAAATTAGTTGAACTTTTTCTTTACAGTGAATAATAGAAAAGTTTGATAGTTAAACATGCAGAAATTGTGCTACTTTATTATTGTATTTGATCAAGCAACCTTGATCAAATAATTATTTTTTTGAGGAGAAATATATGCATAAAATAAGTTTGTTTGCTTTTTAAAGATAATTTTTATGCTTACTCAAGCAATCTTTCACAAAGTTTGGAAGGTTTTCATGAGTTTTCTTTTTTGCACTTCATTTTATGCCCATTGAGTAAGTCATCACATCATCTGCACCATTATTCCTGGAAGTATCTCACAACTCTAAAATTAGAATATCTTAACTAAAAGAAATGCTTGTAGAATAAAACAACAACAGCAACAAAGAGAGAAAAGCCTGCCCGTGTGTTTAATTTGATTGCTGCTTGTTTTTCCACTCAAGTTTCAGATAAAAAGGCATTTCATGCTTTATAGAAAGCAATTTTTTACAGAGAAGGGACAGCATACTAACTTGTGTACCACAAAATAACAAGCTTGTATGAGAAGAGGCAGGGTTGCTGTTTGTACTGCCAGATTCAAACTTTAAGTTAGGTGGTTTTTGGCAGTGAAATCACCTAGTCTGTTACTTATACACCAGTTAATCCTGACTTAGAAAAAAATTTAAGTCCATCTAGGGCCTTTAAAACCTTAGCTAACTTTTATACTGCGCTAAGAGATGATTCAGAGTATGTCACATTAAAGACTATAATTCTTAAAATCTTTCCACTGTTGTAGGCATTAGGTCTTTAAAAAAATGTAAGAATTAATACTGAAACAAAATACAAAGCAACTTTTAGTGGGCTTAGCTCAAAATTTGTTATATGCTCACAAGAGGAGAAATCAGGCATTTAGTGTTGTCTTCCTGTCTGAGGAACAAGGACTATAATGAAGAATAGCAGTATGAAGGAAATGGACTACCCTATGTGGTTTGAACAAAGGTATATATATGTGTGTGTGTGTGTGTATGTGTGTGTGGGTGTGTGTTTAAATATGTTGGTAAAAGAAGGAACATACTGAAAAGAATCCACACAGGTTTGTTGCAATTTTGTTTTGTTTTGTTGTTTTTTTTTTAAGCAGAGAAGCTTGCTTTATCTCATGGTGCTTTCTTGATTTTCTTCTGTAGCACAGAGCAGTACCTCATGGCTAAGCCAGATCACATAAAGTCATTTTAGTGAGAAACAAAATTCTCTTTGGGGACACAAGAGGCAATGTAATCTGGTTCACAATCTCTTCATTTCTAATTCTCTTTTTATGAAAAAAACAAACTAAACCAAATCCAACTATCATTTGGGGGTTTCCTTACAGAGATTTCTCAAATCTTGCATTTATTCATGTAAGTCTTATCAATACATATTTTAAAATATCACAACCTTGACTCCCTTTTCTAACTCCATTTTTATTATCACAGTATCTATTTTAATGGCTATTAAGCTACAATGTCCCTACCTTATCTTTGTCAGTTAATGTATCTAATTCCACCATCCCAGAGGGAATAAACCTGAAGCTAAAGCCTGCAATATATTATAGAATCAAGAACGCTTATGCAGAACAAACAGAGGATTTAGCTTGGATAAACAGCAGAGAGCTCAGTGTCTTTTATGTCCAGAGCTCAGGACTGGATGAAGAAAATGACTATAAATCATCCCTGAGAAACAACATAACATAAATGTTGTATGTTTATTTAAAACTTTATACAATCATTTATCTGGGCTATAGTTCAGTTTCAAAAAGTGGTCTGCTGTAATGAGGTACTGAGACTAGCACTGATCAAGAGTAAAATGATATATTGTCTTCAACCAGAATTTGCTTATGGGAAGAATGGAAAGCACTTAAGCAGACACCAAGTATCTATAGCTAGCAGATCAAGCGGGAGGATAATGCTATAATAACAAAAACTTTGATAAATTTTTTCCTGTTTCTCTTCAAAATATCACATTTCTTGTAACATGACATTGTTTTGAGAGCTAAGCAGCTAGCAATTTATGCCTAAATTTTCACATTTGAATAAAGACTGATTTGTTGTGAGTGTCTGAGATTTGACATGATGTTCCACCAGATTAAAATTTAAAAAAAGAGGCTGAATCTTTGTCTGACCCAGCGCTCTTTAAAATGTGCTGCTGTGTTGTTTTTTTTTTTTCTCACAGGAGCAAGCATTTCTGTGATTTCATGGCTAGTAATTGCTAATTTTTTTACTTCAGGAAATTTAAGATCCACTGATGATACATTTACTGTCTAAAGGAGACAGGCAAAAAATATAATATAGCTTTTACTGCAGAAGGAGATTTTTCCCACAAGCACTTTGCACCCTGGAGTGTTCCAGAGGAGAGCCTGTGATGTCCCAGAAGATGCCAGTGATTGGCCCCAAGAGTGCCCAAGCAGCCATAAGGTTCCAGGATGGGGTTTAGCCCCGACAGCCCTGGCAGGACTGGCGCACCTCCCATGGTGTGTGGGCGCGCTCTGGCACACCACAGTTCCCAACATTGTACCTTTCACTCTGCATCTCAGTGTCGTTTCAGCAGATCTTCCTCAGTGGAGAAGATTCTGTGTTCAGTGGCACAGCAAGTCCCACCCAACCCTTGGCAAAGTGTCTTTGGCAGTGGCAGCATCTGATGTGACTGCAGGCACTGTGCCTCTCCCCAGGTGCTGCTTGCAAAGATTTTAAACCCTGCCTGACAAATCTCCCATCACTTTGACAGTGCATTTGGGCCCAAAACTCTATTAATTTTTCATTTCCTCCAGAGATGATCTGGTGGCAATGTAAAGCATGCTGTCTGTTACCAAATTAATGTTAATTTAAGCTCTCTCTGTTACTAAATTCATGTTAATTAAGCTGCTCTGTGTTACTCTAGCAGTATTGCAGGACTACAGGTCATTTGTTGGTCACTAAAGAATTAACCATCAAAAAAACAAATAGTAAACCAAGTCACACCACTTTGACCTAGATATTTTTATTTATTTCGTGGTCCATGAAGATGAGGGCCTGCAGAGATGGGGCTGACTGAAACACTGTATCTCCTGACAAGAACATCAGAGGTGAAACCTTCTTCCTCCTGTTTCCCCTCCACAGCTGACAGCACCCTGTAAAACAGTGCTGTAAAGAGCACAGGCTCATAAATACTTGTATGCCTATGCAGCTCCGGATGTTTTCAAGCAAATATATTTATTATGTCAATAACTATAAAAAAAAGATTACTTATTCAATAATTCATAATGGTTTCAGAGCTTCTGGAGGCTAATGCGGCTCACTTTACTTTAGATAACTTATAAATGTAGATTATTTTCATGACAGACTGAAATGACTTTCTGGTGAATATTTGCTTGAGCTTTAATTTTCTTACTAACCCAACATGTACTAGAAAACAAGATGATGGTGCTGCTGCCCTTCTTGTGCTGCTCTTCCAGATGCAAGTAACAAAGTCTCTGAGAAGTGTTTTGTGGAAACAGTGTCTTAAAAATTCCTCCATACCATCAACAGCAGAGCAAACTCTTGTAGGTTTTTTTGGTAGCTAAAACTTTTTTATTTCCAGCATCTGAGTATATAAACAAACATCTCTACAAGAAATAGGGAGGGCTGGGCCACTGCTCTCCCCATGAGAGCTGCTCCCAAACCCTGCAGCAGCTCTTGCACAATGCCCAGGACAGCCCTGGCAGAGCTGGAGCATCCTTTGTGGCCAAGGCACCTGAGGGAGGGACGGGACAGCAATGGGCAGTTTGGAGACAAGAAAATGTGTCAGGGACATTGGGCACTCCGATATCCTGAGGGATGCAGGACACTGCCACCATCAGACCCCTCCAAACTTCATCCACATGGGATAATGGCCTGATCCTGGTCTGCCCTTTGCTTGCACACGGCACATAGTGAAACAGAAGAGGCGTCCAAAATCCTAAAAATAGTTTAAATTGCCTCTGGAGTTTTCCTCTTCAGAGTAAGTAAAAACTGGGATATCTTCTGGAGAGGAGAAGCAGAGAAGGGAAAGGAAGCAGCAGGAAGAGGAGGGTCCCCCACAAAGAAAAACTCAGCCCTTGTCCCTATGACAGGCTGACTTCCTTCTCTTTTTCCCTAGGTGAAATATCAAATTCAAGATATTCTGTTAAGCATGTGTCTATATCCCAGCAACCACAACATTTTAAGTGAGAGCTGCTGTGATGGTGCTTGAGCCATCTGAAGAAAGCATTTATTGTACACACAGGAAAACATACTGGGAGCAAGTTCAGGGTGGCTTTTCTAGCTTGTTGCTTGAAGTTAAATTGTACAAATGAATAGGTTTTGAATTTATGAATATCTTTTCCATAACATCTTTATATCAAACAGGAGACATCTATTCCATACTTCTTCAACATGAAATTGTTTTATTAATTTTATTTTGCACATGCGAGAAATATGCACGCATGGGAATCCATAAATACAGGCATGTTAAAAATAAACCTTGCCCTAACACCAATAAAAGCTAGCAAAAAATATTTGAAAACTTGAACTCTGTACAAGTATGCAAGAAATCAACTTGGAGCCTGTTTTGAGCCAGTTTCTGGGCAGAGAAGGGTGACAGAAAAGTGTGTCTGAGGCCACGCACCCCTGGCCAGAGCCGGGATTGTCCCCACGTGGCAAACCTGCAGGGAGGGTGCGCGGGGTGTGCCCGGGCACCCTCCCTTCCCGCAGCCGCGCTGCCGCACCGAGGGCTCGGCTCCCCAGCCTGCCGGCTGCTCGCCCCGCGCCGGCACGGACAGAGAGCACCGTCTCTCTTTAATCACTTAAGAAGTTACTTATGATATGCAACTAAATATTTAGTTGTGCAGAGGACAGCTTGTCACAGACAGCTTTGTTGCTAATGTATACAAATGCTGGTATGGCACTGGCTTCCTCCCTGCGCACACAGAGCTACACACACACTGACCACAGCCTAAATAAGCTGATTTATTTGTTTCAGTTATTTGATAAGTGCATCATACCTCAAACCCTACGAAACCACTTTAAGAGGATTATAAGTTTTATGATGTGAAAAGATTACCCTGAGTGTGCTGGGCAAAGTTTATATTCAGAGACTGTTCAGGAGGTGAGGCATTCACAGAGGCTCGAGAGAGAGGCTTGATAGATCAAAAAGGGATTTTCTTTGTTGCTGCACCACTTGCTGGATTTTATTTCTTTCTCTTTTCTTCCATTTTTTTCTTTCTCTTTTCTTCCACAGTCTGGCAAGCCCCAGACTTGCTAACCTTGTGATATTCCTCTGCCTTACACTCAACAATGGGAATTTTAGGATCTACACTTTTTTAAAAATAAGAAGCCATCATTTCACTGGCAAATGAAGAGAGAGGAGAGTTGAGTCTGGGGGTTACCTGCAAAGTGTGTCTGTGAAGCTCATCCTGAACAGGGAGTGTGGGGAGGGTGGCTCAGCCCAGTTTCCCTCAGGACTCCATGAGTATACCACAGTGCCCCAGGGAGGGTGGAGCAAACAGAGTATCCGTAGAGATGTCGGGTACTCACCCAGTCTTTGGGAGGGCTGTCCCATCATGCTTCCCCATGGTGGTAACCAGCATCCACCAGCCCCAGTGCAGCTGAGAGTCCAGAGCTGTCAGCAGGTGAGAACAAGGCTTCTCTTTGGCCTTGAACTGACAAAGTTATGCTCATCTCACGTGGCTTTTTTGGGCTTGACACTTGTGTCATGACATGGCAGAGAGAGGAAAATAATTTAGCCTTTTTACCCTTCTTGTTTAATGTTTGACAGATGCTCAGGGAATAATTGTGAATAGGAGGAGGAACAAAATCGCTGATGTATGTTTCCACCCATCCTTTTCAAAGGAATGGTCTTGCAGAGCAAATGTTTAATACCCTGCTCTAATGATGTTCTTATATTGATAGGGCAATTTGGATAAAAAGGGCAAAACAAGAAAGCAGGAACAGCAAGTGAAGGTAGTGCACACGTGTCATAGAGGTCTGCTGTCCTCAGAGGGTTTGCTCAGGTGCTGGGGCAGCACTCAGGGAGGGTCCCTGGGGGTTTCACTTTCCCACAAAGTCCTCTGGGTCCTGCCTGACCTCGTGTCCTGTGTCCTGGCTTCATCAAAGTGGGGTCCCTATTACCCTCGCCTCTGCCTGCCCCCATCATGTGATTGGGCAGTGCTGCCCCATAGAACTCTATTAAAATCGTGCTTGTGCCCAGCGCTGCACAGTCCACAGTACTCTGCTGTTACTAAAAAAGCATTTATATTATAGTCTGTCTCCTGTGTCTTTCATCAGGGAGTTTTTATGTGTCACCAGAAAATACTGGGTAACACACTTTATTAGCCTCATGGTACTGTGGCCCATCAATACTTGTCGAGGCCCGATGAGATCATGCTACGATTGTTAATCAGAGCAAAAGAGGTGGAGTAGTGGGAAATACCTTTAGGAAAGAATCAATTAGAGAGAACAGTACTGCAGGTAAGCATGCAATGTGTTTTCCAGTGTAAAACAGAAGGTAACTGCTCAGCCCATCATTGAAGTTTGAACATAACTTTCATTTAATAACAAACATTCCTTTAGTCGAGAAGAAATACTGCATTAGCAGAACATGCTTGTGATCAGTGTGTGGCTCTTTCAACCATTATCAGCCTCCTTAAGATCCATTATTTAGGAAAGTACTTAGGTGCCCAGCTGGCTTTAAACAGATGGAGTGTTGCTGGGACAGTCTCATTTATTCTTTGTTACACTAAAAGGTTTCAGCTTAAGAGATTGCCTGGCACAGCTCAGCATTGATTACTCAGTTGGAAGTGTGTTCTTGCCTTGGGTTTTTCCTCTTCAGTGAGGACTGGTTTCCTGGAGAGGGAGGTGAATAATTTTTACTTCTTTGCATCTTTGTAAAAATTCCGAGCAAAGGTTGAGCCTGCTGCCAAAGTGAGTGTCACACAGACAAGGTGCAGGATGTGGTGAGACCAGTGCCACCACGCAGTGATCACCAGAATGTGTTTAAGCAGTGTTGCTCCAGGTGATGTTCTGTTTTCAAAGCCTACTACTGTTGCTTGGTACTGAGAGTGCACAAGTCCTCTTTGATATATTTTTCATCCTGTCTAGGGTCAGAGGAGGGTAAAGTTTTTGTGACAGAATAGTGAGATTTAGTAGTCATATGACTTTTCTTGGACTGCAGCAGAAGTCTGCAGCTCTAGTGCTCACCTCTCATCCCTCCAAACTCTTGCTTGAGTTCCTAGGACGACCCTTTAGATTGTGGTCAGCATGAAAAGCCCAAGATACTTTGATGACGTCTTGGGTGAAAACCATGGAATTTACAGAACCTGTTTCGCACACCTGGCTGAGAATAAAACAAGGTGTTCAGTGGTTTCCATCCCTCAAAGTAATGCAGACTGGTCTGATGACAGATGCCAGGCTCAGTGCTACCAGTCTAGGTAGCACTTTGTCTGGTTTAAGAAGTACAAATATCTGAAACTTAGACACTCCTTGTTGATTTGGTGCCAACTGGAGACTTCCAGGAAAAAATGAGGAAGGAATCAGATCAGACCCTGGTAACTCACACTGGCAGAGTGCTTGAAACACATCTCCCTATACTTTTCCAAGGACACAAATAAGAAGGAATTTTGCATGTCTGGGATAAGCCATCCTTTAATAGGAGAAACCTAGAAATCCTACTGCATTATTTGTATAACAACGTCCTACTCTATTAATTTGGATCCTAGGGAATTCTTATTTACAAACAAATGGGTGCTTAACAGTCCTAGCAGAACGAATACAGACAAATAAGCAGTAAACTATAATCCCCAGAGTTATTTTAAGAAATTCTCATAGACAACCCTTGATCTGAGCTATGTCAGCACTTCTGAGAGATTCCCTAAGGACTCTTGGCAGAAGCTACCTCATCCATGGTTAATAAGTTCTCTATCCTCACAGCACACTGAATAGGCTCTTATGAATGTTAGACACAACACCAAACTTGGGGCTTTCATTAAAGGGCAGGAGTGGGTTGGGGTTTTTAGTGTATTTCTCCAAGTTTAAATTAAATACATGACCTCAGTAGGTATAAAGAGAGCAAGAAATCTCAAAAACAAAATTCCAAATGAAAAAGCCTCCACACAATCAAAACAAAAAAAACAACAGAACAACCACAAAACAGAACAAAAAACTCACTAGAAACCAGAGGGCAGCAATCATGAGTCTGTAGATGCTTTCACAAGCCAAACATATTTCATTTTACTAAAAGGCACCTTCCTGAACTACTGACCAAGAGAATAGAAATCAGTGCATCTCAATGAGATGAAACTATGTTTCCCTGTGACCCCTAGGAGCTGCTTATCTTGCTGTATATCTGTATTCTCATCTGCCCTAAAAAGAACTGGGACTCTGCATTTAACAATAGCAACCTCATTTCACAGCTCTTCTAGAGCAGAGGTACTGTCAAAAGCATTTCTGTGGAAGTCTTGATGTATGGGATGACTGCACTGGGTACAGGGACAACAAAGCTGTTTAAAAGTATAAATTTACTGTCCATTGATAAGCATAATCCCTGCAGGCCCCATGATTTTTTTTTTTTTTTTTAATGGAGATCAAGTACAAGAATAAAATTGTGAAATGAAATACAAATCTTCTTTGCTTAGGGCAGAATTCTGTGTTCATAGTTTATTCCTATACCTTGTACAACTATTCCAATTAACAATGCATCTGATAAATGGGAAAAATATTCCTAAATACTCCAGTTTTGGTGGAATATTTCAGTTCAGGAGGGACGATTAGATCATGCAACCTCATTTTTGCTTATCAGGGGGCTTTCTATTTAATCTAACTATACTTGGATAAGGCCCAGTGGTCCCTTTGGCTGGAGAACACTTGCTTTGACTTAACCATATCTTCCAGAAACATTCCCTAGCTTAATTTGAGGACATGGGTTTAGGCAGTAAGCATCCTCCCTGCCCACGTGCAAATCCTATGTATCCCTGCCAGGTTGATGGGAAGAGAACTCTTCAGTAAGTCTGACAGGGCCAGATCCTGAAGCAGCCAGCAGGAGGGAGAAAATTTTTCTAAACCCATTTGCAAACAATTTTCACTAAACACTTCCGTAAACCTTCTGGGCTCTGTAATCCAACACTGGCTTTGAGCTCCAGCCTTTTATTGGCAGTGTATCTTGGCTTGATCTCATGCCTCCAATGTTAAAAGCCAAGTTTTGAAAATTAAACTGTTGGGTTGGCTATGGGTTAGATACACCCTCGATCCAAGTACAGCAGTTTTTGAATCTGTTTGTACTGATTTACAATGAAATCAGTCTTTCAATCTTTTTTTTTTTTTCAGTTTTTCCTCTTTTTCTATAAGAATAAATAATAAAATCTGTTCATTTAAACTGCTTTGCTTTCTATTGATTTCTGGAGTCCTTATGGACATATGTGGCTCTGACTGTTGTAAGACTGGTGTTTCCAGTGCTTTCAGGTAATTCCCCTCCCCCAGTCCCTCTCATGGCAAACAAGTATTTGATGTGAATAGAGCAAAAGGTGATGAAAACAAATGAGAGTGTGCAATGGAGACATACTTTAGGAATCAGATAAAGATGGAAAGCGTAAAGAGCAAAGATGTCATCCATATTCCTCCTGATCAGCAGTGAGAAGGCATGAAAGTTTTTTATTTATGTCTTGCAGTTTACTTGTCGCGGCCAAGAGAGCCTGGAGAGATTAACTAGTTTAACTTAGTTTTGGATTTAATACAAAGAAATCTTCACACAATTGTGTTTTATCATCTGTGGGCCTCATGTGACACCTCACTCTCTTGTTTCCATGTGTTCTGCTGTTGCCATACAATGACATTCACTTTTCATTTGGTCCTTCTCATGGACAAGAGGTGATCTCTTTGTTCCCAGCGCTCAAGGCTACTGACCATACTGGCAGTACATTGGACTTTCTGTGCCCTTAAAATAAAGTGCAGACAGGAGGCAAACAATGAATGATTTGCCACCTGTGTCATGGGGTAAGGGCAATTTAAATCCAACAGAAGATATATGTATATATGAAATATGTATATGCATGTCTGGATTTTTTTTTTTTTTACTGGCTTGTGTTACTCCCTTCATTTTTGCCTGACTAATAATACAATACCGTGTTAGTTTAAAGCTAACTTAGGAAACTATGTAACATAAGGGACTCATAACTTTGTATTCTTCTGGGAACTTGCCTAGACACTTGAAGTGTTCCCACAATAAGGTGGACTAAGTGTTTGCTGGTGAGACATCATATGGCAGCTTTGAGATGTCTATCACTCATCATACCAGTTTTCTAATTTTTTCCTTACAATTCACTATATCTCTTGGGAAAGTTTACCTTAGAAAACTGTTGTGGGAGTAGAATGAAAGGTTTTGGTCTGGTAAATGGAAATGTGAAGTTCTGATCATTTTCCTCACCCTAAATACCACAGAAGCTCAGCACAGCTCTCTTGTCAGCCATCCCCATCAAACAGACAGGTGCTGCTCTACTTTTGCACTCATTTAATCCAGGACACGTTTGCATTTCTCATTAATTTGTCAGCTTCCATTTGGGAAGCATTCTTTCACAAATATTTGCAGAAGCTGTACCTAATAGGATAATTCAGGCAGCTGTTGACGACAGTGTCACAAGGACAGGAATACATCCTTGGAAGAAAACTCATGTGCATTTGTGTGTGCACAAACTTATGCACTCTTCCTCACACACCCTTCCTTTCCTCTGCTCCTCGGAAACCCTGCACCTACAGGGGCACACATGGACTCAGTGCATGTGCAGTGCGAGAATGTCACTGAAGCTGAAGTTTAACTTCCTCATATGAATAAAACTAATAGTGCTATTTAAATACAATAAAAACATGCACAGCTTCACTGCCAAGTTGTGCAAGGTCACATTACAATGTGTCGGCTGTAAAGATTTCTAAGGAGTCTGTTTTCTTGAGTAATAGCAGTTGGAGAAATGCACTTATCTGAAGAATGAGACTGTTATAGGTTTCTGTAAATCAAACCCTAGCCAAAGTGCAGTTTCTTAATATCCATTTTCCACTTCAACATTTTGACTGTGGCACACACACTGGGCTTAATCCTGCCCAGCTCACGTAATCAGCCCTCAAATCGATGCTGGCATGACCGGTCCTGTGCAAATGTAGAAGATAGCTCAAGTGACTCCATGCAAGCAGGAATAGAAGGGTTTGCTACTTTCTGCACATGAATATTGGAAGTGGTACCAATCCCAAATTTCTCTTCTGGATGGCTCAAGGCATACAGAGTTCCAGATAAACCAAGTTCATGGGAAGTGATGTAAATCTGATGGACTGAAGTATAAAAAAGCAGTGGATCCACAGCTGCCACCTTTTGGGGTTCTATCTCCCCTCCTGCACTCTCAGGCAGTGCACATTTGTGGGTGTCCTTGGGGTTCACAACAGGTCATCACTGAAAGCTCTTCAAGGTGCTTTTGAGATGGCTGTAAGTACTTTGCCCTTTAAATTTCCACTTGTGATTGTCAGTACCAGGGAAATGGGTCTCCCATCCAGCAGCACTTCTTGCCACAGGTGTGCATGAGACTGGCTCAGCTTCCTCCTGTTTGGGGAATATTTTGGCAGGATAAAAATAGCTGCTTTAGGGAATCCCCTCTTGTGCAGAGCTACCACAAGCAGTAGGTGTCAGCTGGGAGGTGGTGTGGCAGGGTCCAGTGTGAGCCCCCACAGCCGGGGGGTGCCTGGGGAGTGGGAGCTGGCTCGTGGCATCACGCTGCTCCCAGCGCCACACCGCACCCAACGCCGTGCCACAGCATGTGGGGCTGCCTTCTGTGACAGCCCCGCCAGCCACCAACTCTGGCATCTGTAAAGGGCTTTTTACAGATTCTATTAAATACTATTATTCACAGGAAGCCTTAGAAAAATCTAACGCTACATTCACTTCTGAGGTATAATAAATGTGAAGTCTTTTTTTTAAATCATTTTAATGCGATCATTTGTTGGGCCTTAGGGTAAAATTACATTTCACAGCTCCCTTGTTCCCATGCTATGTTAAAAAAGAGATTGATGTCTGAAATTTCAACTGTATTTGTCTTACGAATTTGTCCGACTCCCTGGAGAATAATTGTCTCATATCATTTGAAGGCTGGTAATTCCTTTGGAATGACCTCTGTGTTATAATTACAGCAAGAGTACTAGCATGTAGCTAGGCAAAGTGAAAGTTAATGTTCTTGGTTTCTAGCTTTGTTATTTTTATTAAACTGTTCCCCCTTAAAAGAAATACCTGGAGATATGGACTCTTACTCAAAAGGGCTTTTTGCAGATAACACAAAATGTCGTTTTTCCTCCAAAACACTTACATGCATTAACAATTATCTGAAGGTTGCAATGTATTCTTAAAGTCATGTGCATTTCTGGAATATATTAGAAGAATTGGAACCTTCAACATGTCATTTGCCTCAGGATTATTTATTTTATCCCACTTCAAATGTTTTGAAATTTTTTGAATATATATTCAGCCATGGCTCATGTCATTTTTCTATCATGATATGGGATTGAACTGAGAATAACCTAAATATACCTTCTCCTTAGGAAAGAAAATCCTGCAGAGCTGGGAAGAAATCTGGAGAAAACTGGTGAGCAGATCAAAAGGCACGGAGAATTAGAGATGCACTTGCAGAAGTAACAAGAAAGAGGATGCAATTCAGCGTACAGCTTTGTCCTGTTTGTGTTGGTCTCTGTGGACCATCAGCCCTGAGTCTGAGCCATGCTGGGGCTACGTGAGGGGTGCAGAGGGAAAACCTTCCCTGCAGCCCTGGGGGCACTCTCACTGATGTGCAGGCACTGGGATGTAGAATTACTGTTACCATTACCACGATTTACATGCTCGATTCCTGCCTGCCTCGGCAAGGTGATAAATACCTCAAAATATTATACATTATAGGTCCTGTTCTATTCTTGATTTACAAGGTCAATTGCCTATACTAACCTCTCTTAATGTTGGTGGGAATTTATTTTATAAATTTTCAGCACACCTAGAAAGGACATGGGAGTTAATCTGTCTTGATTCTTCTCTCTAGGGGCAGGACCAGCATCTTACTTCCCCCAGCCATAGTTCTTACACACATTTTTGGGTGATATTTGAAGATGAAAATGTGGTTTTGTAAGTGGGATGGGGCTGCATGCTTCATTTAAAAAGACAACAAAGACTCTGCTTAATACATTTACTGCATTATAGTTCTAAAATGGGAACATTTATCATTTGTTACACTAATATCTGAGATATTATTAGTATTTTCTTAGCCTCTGCCCACTGTGAAACTATGATATCTTATAGTAGATATCCATTATTTATTAGTGGATAGGTTTTCATACAGGTAATGGCCTTAGACCAGCCCAGTTACAACTCTGAAACATTAGAGTAGCTCATCTTCATTATTAAGAGGTACATATCTACAACTGTTTAATAATGACTAAAAAAAAAGTAACACTCCATCTTTTGTATTCTCTTGAACAATGTGCATGCTCAACATCCTTGAACAATGTCTTCATTTGTCCAGTGAGCACCAAACCAAAACTGAGACCTCTGAAACCGGCTGATGAATCTTTAGGGATAGTCCTCACACTTTTAGCCAACAAGAAAGTTTTGATCCATGTTTCAGCAGCTGAGTTCATCTCTATTTTTTCTTCATATTTTCTGATAATTCCGGAGGGCTATGCCTAGTTTCCAGTATGGTAACGACAATATATAGTTTCACTTTTTTTGGCTGTTTTAAAACATATATGCTTTTTTTAAAAACTTAGAACAGGAAGGGCTCAGATTTGTGTCATAAATGGCCTAGAACACTCACAAATGTATGGGCATAAAGTCACTGAAAATAAAGCTTCCCAAAGTTCTTTTAGTTAAATGACTGGATATATTTGTAAAGCAGTCTTGCATGGAGGCAGTATGGTGACAGAATTAAAGGAAAATGAGAAACTTTGTTGAAGCTTAATGAGAATTAATGTTTTGGCCATTGAACTTGATGGATATGTTGGAAAAATAGTTAAAGTGCTTGCTGTGTTAATGTCAGCTGACATAACAATTGTTTCCAGAGAACCAGACTTCTGAATCCTCATATAAAACACTGGGGAACTTGAACAACACAAAAGAATGTAAGGTTTGGAGAGAATGGGGGCAGGGGAAGGAAAGAAAAACATTATATAAGTTTAGATACTTCGAGCTCATTTTTCCCCATTGAAATAATGAACGTAAGGGTGTCTCAGCAGCAGTCCAAGCCACGTTAGAGAGAGCTTCAAGACTGCTATCTTAAGCATAAGAACCATCCCGTGCCAACCAAAGAGTCTTTAATTCATATTCATAGTCCTACATTCAAATGAAAACTGATTTATTGGATGAAAGGTAATAATGACCTTGGGGAAAAAACCTAATCTCTTGACTAGCTGAAAACTGCTCTCCTCACTGAACTTAGAGGAGCCAAAAGCAGTGCTCAGAGCCTAGTGCTGTGCGTGCACAGCAGGGAGGCAGAAAGACAGCCCTGACCTTTTTCCACAGCACAAGCCCACCACTTCCCTGCTCAGTGGAGATGGAGGAAGCAAGGAGTATCCTCAGTGGCTGCAGCCTTGGACCCAAACGCTCCATTGCTCTGAAGTTTTCAGTCTTCATCTGTGCCATGCTTCAGCACCCAGGCATCAGCCATGCCCTAGGGGCTCCCAATGGCTCCCAGAAATCTCACACCCTTTGTAAACTCCTTTCTGCAAGGAAATCTGTATTTTTTTTTCCTAAGTGCATCATATATAATTCAAGATGCTACAGAACAACTTTATTTGGTCTGGATCAACTGGTGTTTGAGCTGGCAACTGCCCACATAGGTCCTCTGCCATAGTTATCATGTTGCATACACTCATTAACCTCCCTGTATAAAATAATGAGTAGAATATGCACAACGTTACCAGTTTTTCTTAAGTTCAAAACCCAGAAGAACATACAAATCACCAGAGGAAAAGTTTACAGCACTGGGGTAAATTGGAGGACACATCTATTACTGTGCCAATACCAAAAAAAAAGCATTTTCATTGTGAAGAAAGATGTCTTCATTCTCACACCACACATGCACAAAATAATATCCTGTGGTTTCCCTCTGACTGGAAATTTATCAGTGGAAAATGAAAAAATATATACTATCTCTACCTTCTCTCCCCCTCACATTTTCTGAAGCTATGTGGAAGCCTCTATGCCATATTTTTGGAATTGTTCATGTATCTGGGCAGTGAGGGGATCTAAACAACATATTTTGTGCAAAGAGTAGCTTTGTAGTTCTTGCCTCAGCTCCAGTGTTCAGCTCTTGTGATCTAGCACAGCTGAGAAAGGGGTTTTGACAGAACGATCCCTGGTTCCCACCCACTGCTTGGGCTGTGATAAGTCAAGATTGCTCTTCCAGTCTGTTTCAGTGACTGCCAGAGGCAGCTGTGAATCATTGTGAAGTATAATGTGTCCTTACTGCATGTTTCTTGAAAAGCCTGACCCAGTGAGGGTAAGCTCTTCATTACAGACTTAGAAGAATAGGCTTTAAAGCTTTTCTGGTCCCCATACAGGGCAACCCTGTAGGCTGCTACACTCCCAGTGTACATGTTGCTTGCATATAACGTACTTCCATCAGTTTTAAAGTAGCCAGCTTCATTCTTGAAAATGCTTAAATAGCCACAGATTGTATTTTACAAGATATCAGTTCTGATAAATCCCAGCTGCATATACGTTGCTTTGGTCATGGAGAATGTAAGCTGTTTCTAGAAAAGCAAGAGCGGTGACCCTGGTAACTACAGGCTTGTCAGTCTCTAGTTACTGGTAAAATTACAGAGCAGATTGCTCTGGTAGTTAATGAAAAATACCTGAAAGAGGTGATTGTCCTGCTCTGCTGTGCACTGGTGTGGCCTCACGTTCAGTATTGTGTGCAGTTTTGGGCACCACAATACAAGAAAGACATTGAGCTGTTAGAGAGTGTCCAGAGGAGGGCCATGAGGATGATGAAGGGCCTTGGGGTGAAGCTGTGTGAGGAGTGGCTGAGGTCACTTGGTCTGTTCAGCCTGGAGAAGAGGAGACTGAGGGGAGACCTCACTGCAGTTACAACTTCTCTGTGAGGGGAAGAGGAGGGGCAGGCACTGATCTCTGCTCTGTGGTGATAGTGACAGGACCCAGGGGAATGGCCTGAAGTTGTGCCGGGGGAGGTTTATGTTATGTTGGATATCAGGAGAAGTTCTTCACCCAGAGGGTGGCTGGGCACTGGAACAGGCTCCCCAGGGAAGGGGTTGCAGCACCAGCCTGACAGAGCTCAAGAAGAATCTGGACAACATTCTTGGTCACATGGTGTGATTCTTGGGGTTGTCTTATGCAGGGCCAGGTGCTGAATTTTGATGATCCTTGTGGGTCCCTCTCAACTCAGGATATTCTATGACTGTATAATCTTTAAGCCACATTGCAAACCTCATTTTAGAAGAGTTCACCTGCCCTGGCTCCAACTTTTTCCATCTTTCCTCACATAGAAAACATGAGAAAAATGTGAGTCTCTTTCCTTGCATGGGAAACAGATTCCTGGCAAACCAAACCCTGCAGCAGCTGTGCAGCAATTCCACTTAGCAAGAGTAACATCATTTCTGTTAGGCAAAGGCCCCACTGAACATCACACTGCCCACATCTTTTCTTATGCCATGTCTTCAGTACAGGTTGAATGAGCAAGACACAGCTGTGCTCACACCACAGCCCCTCTTTCAGAAGGATGGTGGTGCTGGGATGTTGTTAGCCTTAGAGGCTGAGTTCCTCAGCCTGCCATCTGAAGGGAAAAGTTTAGGAACAATTTAGAAATTATAGACCAGATCATAGAGCTATCATAAAGCTTTCATCAGTCAATAAAACAGGCTTTCCTTTTCATAAAAAAAGGTCTCAAACATTTTTGTCTTATAAAAAGAATATTGATGCTGGAACCCTGAAAACTTCATCTGAACTTTTATTTTCTCTGCTTCTCTTTTCATTTCCTGTTTTTCTTTTCTTTCTATGTGGTAAGTGCTTTCATGAGATCTTTAATGCTTTTTGATCCACTTATGGGTGAGGTGCCTCAAGTAACACCTCCATGTTGCCTATCGCTGATTTCTACCAGCAGGTCACCAGGCAGCCATGACCTCTTAGAATCTGTGAGAGAGATGTCATCTTCAGTCCTCTGCATCATCCAAAGGCGAGGAAGAACACGAGATTAGGTGGGGAGAAATACAGCAATTCCAACTCTACAATTTTTAAGGCTCCTTGAAAGAGCGTAGTGAGAATGGTACACACTGAATGACCTTCTTGCTGTCTTTGCAAGAAAAACATACTTTCCATGAAGCGCTTGTGCCAATATCATCACAAGATACTCCAGCCAATACACAGAGCAGGTGCCATATTTTTCCATTTCAGTTAATTTTCCCTTTCACAGGTGTAAAACAGAAGCCAGTTGTCCAGTTGTCACCCCGGGCTGAGCCCCACCTTGCCTCATGCTGCAGCCTGCAGAGCTGCTGGTGTCTTCACTGCTGAGGCTGAAGACCCAGCATTGGGCACAGGCTGCATGCATTGTGACCATCTTATTGCATGAAGGCAGTATTTAGGAAATATTTAGCTATGTTTTCCTAATGTTTGTGTGGTGGTTAAGCCACTTTTTAAAACTTTTATCTTTCTTGTTGAGGGAAAGGTAGTGTCTATGCCTGCTTGTGTTATGCCCAGTGGTTGAGTGTCTGCTTTTAATTGTTGACAATCAAATATTACTACAGGAAATAATGATAGAAAAGAATTACAGCTATTTTCCCCAAAGTGGTGCTGCATAGGCAAAGCAGAGAGCCTTTCATACAATTTGATTACTGTAATATACTCATTTAGCATTTGTTGACACACGGGTATTTCAGCACAAATCCTACTATAGGTTTTGACAACATAAATATTTTGAGTATCTGTCACAAGAATATCTGAAGAAATCAGAAACACAGAAAAAAAAGGGAAAAGAGAAAAATTAATCACATAACTTATTCACAGTGAATAATTTGATTCATTCAATTTCTATCTCTGTGCAGGCAATACTGCACAGCAGTTGACAGCCCTGGGTTGGTGACAGTCAGGAAATCAGTTCTCTACACCATTGTCCTATTCCCATGACTCAAACTTTTACAATTTAATAGTAAGGGATTTTAAATTATTGCTGGACAGTTGATTGAAAGTTGCTGTACTTGTTTTCAAAATGTTGTAAGTAAAAATTGATGTGATTTTGAAAATGGAAAACTATTGTATGAAACTCTTTAGCATCAAGAGAGCTTCCTGGACTATGGCCATAAGCTGCATTTGCTCAAGTCAATTTTGCATTAATCAGTGTGCCTTGCAGATTACGTCCTATGTTTTTTTATTTAGTGGGTCATATATTTTAAAAAGTGCCTTTAAGTGTTTTGATGAAACACATTAAAAATCCACTGTAATGCCTAGGTGGCTGACAGTGTTAATATATAGCGGGTACCTTTGCCTTTGCAGTTTAAATAATCTGGAGGAGATGCTTCATTATTTATTTTTAAATTTTATCACCAGAGATCTGTTATATCTGAAAATCAAACCTATGGTACTCGTCTCCAATATTTTCAAAAATACTAAAGAATATTTTCCAGTCACTCAACCACAAAATCAGACTTTTAAAGGAAGTTTTCTAATTTAAAATTACATAAATGATCTGCTGTTCTTTTATACCACCAAGAGAACATGAAAATTAACCCTGGCTGCCTTTGTGCTGCCTATAGAGTCCACAGAAGGAGTAGTGTAACATTTAGTAAAATGGCAAAAATCAGGCCATGGTGTATTCTGATTTTCTAAATATTCATGGGTCTGATGTTTTTCTCTATCCTGTCCAAACATTTTGGTCACAAAATGGACTTTCCACAACAATCAGACTTCATCTGAATTTCTTAGTTTTTTCTGAAGAGATCTGGCTGTCTTGGAGGTCCTACCAGCAGCAGAAGGATTTTGTAGTCTCACCTGCACTCCTGGATGCAAAGGTTAGTACATGAATAATGGCTTTAGGGTTCAACCCTCCATTCTAAGTTAAGACAAGTGTGTGCAGGCAGAGACGTGTCCTCTTCTACAGACAAATTACAATCATGAAAGGCAAAGCACTGTGCACATGCTGCTTTAGCCAGTAAAAATCTCTTGACACCTCACATTGGCATGAGCTGGTGGTGCTTCAACACAGCTCTCCTGTGCCCTGGCTGTGGAGGGAAGAGCTCCCTCCCATACCCTGACCAGGAAGAAAGCAAATTTTCTGCTTCAGAAATGCAAGGTGCAGAGGCATGAACAGACCTCCCAGGACAGCCTTGGAATCTCTAGAGGTGTAGCAGAACTGTGTGAACATGGAAGAGAACCAAAGCAGCAGCCATGTTAAGAGAGGTGTACTTCAATCACTCCCTAATAGGAATCCAGACAGTTGTTTTTTTAGGGCTCTCTAAAATTATATTTTTGCAAGGAGAAGAGCAACCCAAAACCCTGCAGTAAGAGGGGCCTTGTTCATGTCCTGGAACTGCCTGTCTACTGAGCTGCACTCCTGTGGGGAGGCAGCCTTCTCCTGCAATGGGGCCTACATGGTGGGAAGAAAGGATGGCTGTAGCAATTCACACATTCTGGAGGCTGGGATGTAGGAACCCAAGCTGTGAATATGAATATTCACAGAAGTTATACACACAGCTAAATGCAAAGGACTGGCTTCAGCTCAGGCTAGGATTTGAGCACATATTTTGTTTCAATGCTAGTCTATCCAAACTAATTTGTCCATCTCTAGTAATTTTGCCCAGTGGGCCCCATCTCACAGCTTTTAGTCTTTATTCAGGCTATAAGCCCATTGACCTCAGTAAAAGCTGTGCCAGCATAAAGATTGAATGAGGACCGCAGGATTCAGGCTGAATATCTTGAATAGCATTTAGATATGATTTCCTGTATAAATATTTCCAAATTTTTTAAAATAAAATCATGGAGAAGTGGGAGGATGATAACAACTTTAGTGACATGATTTAGAATAATCACTTCTCATGAGGTAAAAGATAGGAAATGAACCTTTTGAAAGAAATACAGCCTACGTAACGTGCTGGGAGTGGTCAATAGGTAAACAAGTTCTGGCAGTGGTGAAGTTATGTGAATACACAGGAATTATTTAGTACTTTCCTCTGACTAGAAGCAGGACCACACAAATACAGGCCTGTCACAAATATATATGAAGGGAATGATGACTCCAATTCATTACATTTAGTGGGATTCCGTGTGTTTTGCTGGGCTGCTGACCTACTGCAACAGTATTAAAATGCACTGGGGTGCATTTTTTAAATTACAGAGGAAAAATGAGAGGAGCCTTTAAAAGGCTTTGCATATACAGCCAAGTCCACAGTTGGTGCAGCTCTCTGAGGCTATACCTCCAGTAAGGCTGAGTAAAGCCCTGGGACTAGAACAGAAGTGCTCTCTGTAGGACTGCTGTCCTACAGAAAGTCATTTAGCAAGTTTTTCAGGCTGTTCTTTAGCCATATTTGAGTTACTCCCATTTTGCATTATTGTGCAGTTTCACATCCCTTTCTTTGCCCAGGCACTGTTAGAGGCTTTCCTGATCTTGGTTGCCATTTGTTAAAAACAGAGGGAGCCTGCAGTCGTTCACTCAGGATGGGAGAGAAGAAAAGATGAGAGGGCTGCAGACAGGGGCTTTGAAGAAATTGAATGTTAAAGCTGGAGATCTAGTTAGCTTGAACTCCCCTATTTTGGCTAGCTCTGATGTTGAAATTTGTGGAGTTTTCTTGGCCTTCCATCTAGATCTGACCTATCCTCTGAGAGTATGTGGATATTTTTGGCTTTTTAGAATATACTGCACAGATCACAGATCAGAAAAATTACAGCTGGCAAAAATCTTTCCTCATTTAGCTTGGCTGCCTGTCTGTGAAGGATCGTTCCCTAGAGTCTGTTTTTGTAGACTTCATAACACAATCTAGAACTAGTGAAAAGGGGAGAGTTTGTCCAGAGAAGTCTGCTATTTAAGAGAAGGGCTTGATTTGGATTTTTATTTTTGGTTGTTGCTGTTCTATTTTATCTGGATGAAACACACTAGAATTTACACAGTCGTCCAGCAACTCTCTCTATACCTTGGTACAGGAGAGGATTTGCATGGCTATTTATTTTTGTGATAGCCCATCCTTCAGACAGACCTGAAGAATTCTGTTAACCACTGCCTGAGCTGATTTCCACCTGGGTGAGAAGGAACAACTACTGCATGACACGTGAATAATGCATCACAATAGAGGCTGTAATTTAGTATTTGCACTGCAGTAGCACTTTCCAGTCCCTCAGAATACAACACACACCAGCAATGTCCAAACCAAGATTACAACTATAACATGGCAACATTGTTCAACTCCCATAAAGTGGAAAAAAAACCAAACCAAACCAAAACAAAACCCCCAATAAACCAAAACACTTAAAAGAACCTCCAAAGTGCCTGCAATGCCTGCAGATGCTTCCGTCTTGATTGTTTCTAGGTCATATGGGAATGCACTTCAGGAAAGCTCCCACAGAGCCTACCCAGCAAGGGGGGCTGTAGGTGGTAAAAATCCCTTAGGGAGCCTGGTTGCACGGCATTTTTTCTCCCTACTTTTCACACCATGTGGAGTTTGTAGGCTCAGCCCTCTGGATCCTGCCTGGCAAATGGATGGGTCACCAAGCAGCACATGGTCTGATTGGGGCTGAGAAGGTGATTATATCATATCCTCACAGAATTGTATTAAACTTCCCTTTTGCTGGATTAAAACTGAGAAAAATAACCTCTACTTTTCTCTTATTTAGAATTGCCAGTCCAAGGTTTAATATACTGCTTTACAAATCGCATGAGCCCCATATTGTAGTTGCTTTTTGACAGGTCTGACTCTGCTTCATTAACTGGCTCCTTCTGGCATAACACTTTCACCCATCAAATTTACCTGTTCTTAACTGTCTTGAAAGAAACTCCAAACTGTGAGTAGTAGTTAATACTTCTCTCTGTACCACATCTGGTATTGCTTAAGGTTATGCATAGGCTCTTAACAGTCGTTTTCCTTTCTGAAGTACAAAATGAAACATATTGATTATAATTTGTTTCCACTCCCTTTTATCTTTTTTTTTTTTTTTAATCAGAACTTGGAAGAAAAATATTCAAAGAGTACTTTTCTCTATTTTTTCTTTGTTTCTGCAGCAAGCTAATTCCTATGAAAAGTAACCTTCAATGAAGGCGAAAGGATAATTTTCATTGTAATTTTGCCAAATGCATGTTCTCTCTTATGAAAATCCTCTAATAATCTCAAAATATTGGATAGAGATCTTACAGTTAGGGCACAGAATATAAATCTAAGCATCCCTCAGAGTTCTGTGGCATTATGAACCAATCTAATTTTGCTGATGGGGTTATCACAATGACTACGTGAAGCATATGGATGATTTTCAATAAGGTGGACTGAAGGCTCTGAGTCAGGAAATGTTATTGTCTTACAGACAAATGAGTGCAGCAGCATAACTCTGAGAACACGAAATCTCTCTGAAGTCAGGGGGATTTACCTTGTTCATGAAAGAGGAACTGCAAGGGAAATTGACAGCTGACAAAAGTTCCCTCTGTCCTATGCCCCTTGGTAACTGTTTAACTCTGGACTTGCTTTTCAGTTTTTGCATATTTTCTATTTTTTTTTTTTTTAAATTTAGACTACTACAGGTTTAAGGATCCTATTAGCTTCTGTAACAGATCTGGCACCCAAATTATTAAAGAGAAAAGAGTTTGTTTCTTAAAGTACTGTACTTATGTTACTTTTGATTTGGAATTTGTTTTTCTTAATATCTTCTGGCATTGCAGGGGAAGAATCAACAAAGCCCTTCCAATAAGGCTCAATCTAACCTGTTTTAACAGGAGGTGTTTTAACAGTACCCGTGAGAGATGCCCATCTGACTCTGAAATGCAATGGGGTCCAGGAATTTTTGGATCCTTTTTCTCTACTTCAAGCCCCTCTTTTAGGTTTTCTGCCTCTGCACACTCCAGCCACATCCCTGATACAGATCAAAGTGAAGCTAAAACTGTGGCATGTGCCATGCAGTCCACCTCTCCCTGACACAACCTGAAGGACTTTATTAAGCTTTATTAAGTTAATTAAGGCTTTGAACTGGATTTTAAGATATTTTCTTCCATCATATTAGCTTTTAAACTATTTCCTAACAGTACACTCTTTTCACCTATGGAAGAGCTTTCTTGCAGCCCACTGCCTACATTTTCAAAGGTGTTCTTCAAGCTATTTCCATTTCTATTTCTTAATCTGTTTCCCATTTCTTTCTTTCTTTCTGAAACAAGCACTTCTCTTGCACCAGATTCACCATCATCCCCTTGCCCTCTTTCCTGGCATGTTTTTTTCTATGAGGAGGTCCCCAGCTGGGCCTTGGGATTAGGAGGAGAGGGTGACTGACCAGTCTTTCATACTGTGAATAGTGTTTGAATGTGCTTTGTGCAGTTCTGGCACCAAAAGAAACAGTAAAATTCTAGGAAAATGAGAACTATATCTTCTCAATTAATTCCTTTGCTTCTGTCTTCCTCAGCAACCTTATTAGGGAGTGGGGTTATTTGGGAACAGCTTTCCTGGCAATGACAATTACTACTGTAGTGATGCAGCTATACTATTCCTTGGCCTCATGGCTGATGAATTTCCATTTCTTATACTATAGCCAAAACTTGCCTAATTTGATCACTTTTTTGCTCTAAAAGGTATTTGCAAATGATTCTAACATGATATTTATGGAGAACATCTTCTTTATTCTGTAAAGTTTATCTGAAAAGAAATACAAGCAGTGAATAAGGTCCAAATGTCTATTGAGAATAGCCTTATGGAATAACAAGTAAAATTATCCAATGGACATGGTGTGTGCCTTCCTTTGCACAGTGAATTTTGTTTTCTGATCACACTTTTCACAAATAGAAGACATTTAAGTGCCACCAGTACTACCCTGAGATTCGTTGTACTCGTGGTACCACATGATGATGAATTCAGACATATCTGCTGGGAACCTAGCATTATCAAGAGGATTTCACAGAGGAAAACTAATTATTTAAAGGAGCAGCTGAAATGTATTTCTGTTCTGAATGTCCCCTAGAGCCTGGCTAGTAGGGACATTCAGCCCATAAATATGGACTAAACTCTATTTTCATAATTGATTTGCAGTACATCTTTAAGTGCTAAGGAGGCCAGGTGGTTCAGCAGTGACTGCAGCTTGATTCCTGTACAATAAAGAATCTGTGCATGCTGCACTCAGGCAAGTTATACCATGGACAGTTGAGGCCGATAGGAATCCATGTAATAATTCTCACTCCATCATTTTCGAACATTAGTGACTTACAGGTCCTGATCTTAGTTCTGAATTTGCCTTCGTTTTCATTGATTTTGTGGTATATCTCATGCCCACTGCAGTAAATTACTGAGATCATAAATGATGACTCATGAAGCAGAGAGTGAAGTCAATGCCATCGGGGTGAACAAAATTAATGGCTGCTGGTGGATGATCTTTGTGCTTTCCTGTATCTGTTGTTTGAACCTTTTCATTGCACATGGGTCTTAGAAAGGCTGGGGATGTGATCACAAAAAATAGCTCTATGGCTCAGAGTTTTCTTGTACCTCAGTAAATGAGGAGGGGGCTGAGGAAAGGGGGTGCATGAAGGATTTCAGTAATTTTTTAAAACTCCTTTATTTCTTAGGTAACAAGGTGATGCTGATCTAGTAGTTCCAGAATTGTGATCTTTACAACAGTAGGCCAGCAGAAATTGAGGTAACGTTATCTAAGGCAGTTATAAACTTTCAGCAGCATAGGGTTTACCTATATTTGGAATATCTTTCCCCTTTTTCAGGGCAGGAGGGAAGAATCATTACTGTGATATTTATTGATATTGAGATTGCTGAGGCAATCTTCATGCTGCCCAAAATCCTGGCATTATCTTTCCTTAGGAGGCTAAGTCACTCCCAACAAACAATAGTGGACCATTTGAGAAATACTTTCCATATTGCTTAATACACAAATCGGGAAAAACGCTTTACTAACTTCAACAACAGAATCTTTTTTTAAGGAGGAAAATTTAGTCCAACTGGGCGTAAAGGAGCTTGCATGGACTTACAATAATAAAGGGCTCTTTGATAGAATTAAACCAATGTTACTGGCCATCCAAAAGCTGCTTGTTACCACAGACACCACAGAACAGCATCTCTGGTTACATGATGTGCAGCAATAGAGATTGCATTGATTTGCAGTTCAGTGACTGCAATGTAACCATCAGTGTTTGGATGGCTGTGTGCTTCACTGACACAGATATAAGTCAGTGTTTGCCACCATGAATGTGACATGAATCTTTCATAATCCTTGTCACATCAAGAGACCCTATCAAAAATGATGCCCAGTTGTTTCCTGTCAGTGACAGTGTCCCTGTTCTAGAGGATACTGGGTTTTTAAATACTGCAAAGTCAGTCATAAGGCTCTTAGACATGTCTGTACCCAACAGGGGCACCATATGAAAATAGTTCCAAGGACAAAAAATCTGATGTTTAAACAAAGAAACTATTTCTACTAAGCATGAGCAATACCTGAAAGAAGCAGATTGGGAGCTGAAATTACACCATTTCTTGTTGCTTTTGGTATTTTGATATTGCCACCATTGCAGTGGTCAACAGTGGAACAGCACTTGAATGGGAAAGTACCTGGTCACACAGTGACCCCTCTGATCAAATACAATGCCAGTTCAAGTCTTGGGATTTCCAACATTTTAAGCCATATAGAGAAGCATTGTTACAGAAAACTTGCCGAATCTAAAAGGTCTTTAAAATTCTCAAATAAAAAGCCTAAGAAATTTATGACTGTGTTGCTAGATGTGGAGGCCAAGTAAACTCACAATGTTGATCTTAGTTGTGTTTAAATTTCTCCTGCCTTCTGGCACTTGGAGCTGTAGTGGAAAGAAATCATTTACTTCTAGCAGCTTTAAGCATTTGGAAACACAGGGGTACCATGGAAGAGCATTAAAAACATAAATTATGTCATACAAATGGTCCCAGAACTGGTACTGGGTACCTTTCCTCTCAGACACTGCAGACCTATAGTGACACGTATAGGCACATTAAAAAAAACCTCCTGAACAAAATGTGGTGCCAGCCCCTGGGTTACTGGCTTTTGACATCAGGCTGTACTCATTTAAAACTCCATTGCAAGCAAACAAATAAACACAAAGCTTGAGCTTCAAACCCTAAAGTTCCTTGCTGAAAACGTGATTGCCTTTGTTAGGCAATTGGTATTTAAAGACATCCTCTGTTTATCTGTATAGATACATCCTTTTTGAATGTGGTTAAGTTTGGGATGGAATACAGAATGTGGTCTTCCTCTTCTTGGGCTTTTAATTGCTCTGCAAGTTCCACATTTAGGAAAGACTCTATTCAGCTTTTCACTCTATTAGAGATGAGAGGTAACAAAGTGCTTGCGGAGCCCCCCGAGCAGGGCAGCTGAGCAGTGAGGGTGCAATCACCCTCTCCAAGGCAGGACATGCTGGATGAAATCTCTTGGAGCAGAATAGCAGCCATCCGCCTCCTTTGGAAAGGTTTTGGTTAAAAGAAGCTTATTTTTCATTCCTTTATGGTGCATTTAATTTTAAATGCAGGGTAAAGGTTGTCAAAAAGTCCCAGGGACTACCATGTGTAAGAACAGTCAGATGATCTATCATGTGGAAGATTACCTTGTTTTAATGCAAGGCAAAATGCAGTTTGTTGAACCCAGGGACAAATTGAACACTTATCTCAAAAGTAAATTTAATTAAAAAATTATGTGTGACATATACATGTTCTGGTTAATGTTGTTAAACAGTAAGGTTTCCCAGTAGAAATTTTCTTTCTTTTTTTACACGATCTCAACTTTATCACTTTATTCACTGACCTTTGCATTTTCTTTTCACTTTTGAAAAGTCTGAAACTTTAAAGAAGAAAGAATTAATGAAGATTAGGGAGAAGGAGGATGAGGGTGAATGCCTGCATGTGTACCTGTACACACACAAGGAAGAGTGTGTCATCCATGAGTTACACAGATCAGCAAGACTATATGCTACTAGAGAAACTTATTAAGAAAAACATGATAAGCGAAAAGAGTATAAAACCATCATGGCTTAAATCTGACATAGATCTTCAGTTATGTGTGATTAGTTTAAGCCATCTCTTAAAATCATTACAAATTATACTATGCATGCTATCAGGATTTTTTTCCTGTTGCTTTTTCCCCCCCTTTCCTTTATTTTCTTTTTTATACTCGCCCCAAAAAAACCCACAAGATATTCCAACTCGAAAAGGCATGTTTCTCTTTCCTCATTGCAAATCCTTGCTTTTGTACTAGGCACAAGACCTAAGCAAAAAAATCTATGCAAGAAAAAATGCTCTTTACTCTCTGACCAAAATTTCATGTGATTCTCTCCAGAAAATATTCACTGTTGAAGTTTTATTTTTTAATGTAATGAGATCTAGTGTTTTTCTTTGTTTTCATACAGAATAATTGCATTCTTCAGTAGCATAGACTATTTTTATTTATTCAATTTCTGATAATCAGTCTATTAAAACACATGATTATGGTTAGGCAGAATCACAGGTACATTTTATTTTATATTGAAGCTGAGTAATTTTTCTGAAAGTTCACTGCATGTGTCCTCTGAACAAGAATATGTTGCCTGCAAAAATAGATCAGTGAGGAAAGAAAAGAGATTTGGCGAGGCTGTGTTTATTGTTCAATAAATCACAGTCACTATAAGTGACCTGCTGACTTCAAGTTCTTTAGGTCAAGGAACCCCTTGCTATTCTGCAACTTCACCTCTTTGCTGAGCCTCTTAATCAAAAGTGTAAAGCCAGAAAGAACATCAAACAATCAAGAGCTGGATGATTGGATTGGTTATTTTAAATGACTACAGCTATGGTTGTGACAGATTTGAGGATAGATTGCATCATCTCAGCCTCACTAAGTAGGCTGAATGGGTTGAGCATTTTGTGAAAAACAGCTCCCCTCCCTCCAAAAAAAATTTACATGAAGCCATCACTCAAGGTACTTTGACAATTAATTTACTACACATGTGAAAACTGCAGGGATTAGAAAAAAATTCCAGTACAGTGACACGTCAGCTTTGCTGTAATAGAAATTAAAGCTAATTTTTAATGTCTGTACTATATTAACATATATTTGATGTGCTGTTTTATTCAGGCTTATAGCCTAATTCAACCTGATAATTTGTATTGGTTCCTGTGATTTCACTTGTGTTGTTAATGACACATTCAAATGAGAGAGTGCTACAAACCAAATTAAGGCACAAAGAAATTAAGATTGATGCAGGCTCCCTTTCTCTTCTGCAATTTCTGCAACGTGTGATTTCCATCATGGCAAACACCACAATAGAAAACAAGGTAAAACCAAACCCAACATCTGGATCATTACCATGGGATTGTTTTAGATAACAAGCCAATAATGTAAAGGAAGCTAGGCTGCCTTTTACTGGGGTGGAAGCAGATCTGGGAATTTTTACATCTGAAGACAATCTAGAAGCATACTAGAAGCATGCTACTTACTAAAGTGTCCATGGGACTGCCATGGGATTTTGTGGGCAAAGAGCCCTTATTCTTAGGCTGTTGGCAGAAAGGGAGCTAACCAGAAACCTTATTTAACACAGGAAAATCCTAAACTAGAAAGGTGCCAGCAGACAAAGGAGAGGGAAGAGAAAAGCCACATATGGCTTAAAATTCTTCCATAATCTACAGTATATCTTGTTAATACATATCATGTGCACAATGCATTCCCTCCATTAGGACTTGGGGTGAATTAAGGCCGTATGACCATGCAAGACTGACAGAGAAAAAGTATTTTTGCAGCCACAGTAAAAAGTAAAACAATGATTTTAAAATCAACAATGTTACTCAAAAGCTTGCATTGAAAAACCAGCCATTAAACTCTATGGAGAATCATGATCTGTAGTATAAAAATGTTCATAATTTTTTTCTTTATTAATTAGAGCAAGACAGGAAGCATCTCTTGAAATATTTTTAGAGGAAAATGAGCTCTTGAAGAGAGTAGTCTTGCACAAATCAGCCTATTTTATGGAGATATTTTAAATTATTTTTTCCCTAAAATTTATAGAAGATATTTCTCTCTTCTTTTTTCCTCTCTTCTTTTTCTCTTTTCTTCCCCCCACTTCAAGCAAACCCTTTACTTTTCTAGAGAGCAAATTCTGACAGAAGAAAATGAAAAACAGCCTGAAAAATCCTTATTGATAATGTATACTTGAAGAAATATCTTTCTTTAGGAGCTTTACTATTAACTCAGAGCAAAGCAAAACTAGGAAGATGGAGGGCAGACACAATATGGTTCTAAACTTCTTTCAGAGCTTAAATGTCCCAGATCTGCTTACCTCCCAAAAAAGACGAGTGCAGACACCCTCCTATCATTAGATTTTAAATAAAAACAAGCCCAATAAACTGATGTTAATAGTCAGATATTGTTTTCAGTTGTGTCTGCCTATGGTCATGGAACGTATATCTTTGTCACATAAGCTGTTCCAAAAACTGAGATGGGAGTCACATGGTGCTGTTATCACGGACTGACCAGACACTACTGCAGTACTTCTTTGTGCAGAAAGAAGTGGTGCAGTTACTATTACAGCAGTACTTGAGGATTTTATGCGTAAGTACAAGAAATTTGCTTTATATATTTTAAAGAAAAAAAAAAAGAGAAAATTAAGAGAGGCCCAAACAAACATACAGACATTACAAATATGGTTCAGTGTATGCATTTATTGCGCTCTCTTTTTGCTTGATAGAAAGCATTTTTCTAATGAAAATTTTAATTTGCTGCATATATAATTATTTTTATGCCATGGGAAATACAGAAAACAATTGTCCTGTTATAAGGCTAATAAAAAAATAAAAAAAGCTAAATAGCTTCCAGAAGAATTTTTTGATCTCTGTAGTGTGTGCTTTAGGCTAAAATGTTCTTGGCTTCCTAAAAAAAAAAATAAATTCCAGGTTGAAAACTCTGCATGACTGTTATAGTTTGACTCATTCTATTGAGGCTAAGATTATAAAAAATGTATTTCTGTGACTTGTTGTGCCAATATAAACAAATACAAGTTCCTTCCCTGGTCATTTGCAAACTTATTTGGAGAAACTCTAGGGATGAGAAGAATGATTGAATGCAGTAATGTCAAAAGGGAAAAGAAAAATAGAAGTATAATACATGAAAATTATAACAGGCAAGATGGGAGGGAGGAGAAGACTAAAGACTGGAAAAAGTTTAAATCCATGGAGAAGTATTGGTAACATTCATCTGCTGCGGTTGGTGGAGAAGACAACATTGGGGAGAAAGGTAGTGATACAACTACAGCTATAATGGATAGCCCAGGCTTCACTAATATCCTTTTCCAAGACAGCGGGTTTCTCTAAAGTTATCTTATCTGTAATGAAAATAGTTTAAAAAAATATTAAGGTTTTTTCAATGTCTTCCTCAAAGATGAGACACACTGAGTAGGAAGATTTTGATTTCTTTTTGTGATAGACTGTATGTTCCTCTTCCCTTTCTATGTCCTTGGGCCAGACCCAGCCATATTTGGTTATCTAGGTCTTCTACACCATTAGTTTTCTGATGTCCTTACTTACATGAATGGGAAATCACCTGTGGCTGTGTTCAGATCTCTGTGGTCCTTGTTTTATGCCTACATGAGCAATTCAGGTTTAGAGCAAAGCAGCTACCTGTGGTTGTCCCTTGACTAGCTGGTCAAGGACTGTCCTCAGGAACAATCAAGAAATACTGAGAAGAAACATAAAGCCCTCATCTGATGCACTGGCTTGTAGCACGTCTAGTTTTTTGGGACATAATTATTGTTGTACAATGGTTGGCGTCTGTTTTCAGCAGACATCTAGGCGTGTTAAGGACCCTTCGTTATATTGGCTAGTCCAAAAGGCTGTCAAATCCCCTGCAACCATGGAACATGAGGTTGGCCAAGTTTGCTCTCAAAATGTTTTGCTGACTGTCTTTTAGCAAGTATGAAAAGAAGTAAGTCTGAGGATGGGGAAAATGACACCCAGTACGTGGAGGTCAGAGTGCAGCTTCAACATCTGTGTGTCATCAGTCTAAGTGTGGCTTGGGTTTGTGGTGTTAAGAAGTCATTGGACTTGTTTTAATAGGCAGATGCTTTTTTGGTGCCAAGGAGGCTACCTAAGCAGTGGGTGCAGTGACTGGGATGCTGCTGATGTCTTTTTGACTTCTTTGGGAGCAAGTGTCCACTTTATTTGGACAAAAAAAACAACAAAAACCAAACATTAAAACTGATGCTATCTAGCTTTCCTGGTCTTTCACACTTTAATATCAGACTGATTCTTCCCCAGATCTCAGCAAACACATTCAGAGACAAATTAAGCAAGCAGCACGCTGCTGGTCCTCAATGCTGCTAAGAAAGTTCAGTAAACGAGTTAAAAGAAAAATATTAGCAGACCTGAGTCTCACCCCTTCTAAATCATGCACCCAAAGAGTTTCAAGGTGGTGGACCCCAGGACTTTTCTATATCATAGACTGGGCCACCAGCCAAAGGACTCCTTCCACCCGCCACCCTCTTTAGACATTTGTGTCTCATTAGCTCATGACAGATTACGCGGTTTTGGTGATATAATCTCATATAGCATGACTCAATACAATTCTTGTTAGAAAGAACTTTCCTCGGATGTATAGAAACTTGCCTTGAATGATTGACTATCCCTGCTACTTGCAAATCAGCAGGCAGTCTGCTGGCCGATTTACCTGAGTATTTTCTCAAATACAGTAGTTTTGCACAATTATTCTACCATGGTGGGTCTTGTGCTTATGTATAAGGTCATATAACATGAAAAATTACAGAAACTGACATATTTTTTGCATACTCAAGTGATATTTTTTCAAGTGGAACAAGGGGTAACTTAGTAAATTAATTGCTGCTCTTTGACACACACAATGGCAGTGAAATAATGCTGAAAAAGGCACTGAAGGTCCTTTGCAGTGGAGCATGGTTACTGCTTTTAGCTCTGGTTTTAGAGTGACTTCTGAAGAATATGCTCAGAGCCCACGTCAACTGGAATTTTGACATTCTGTCTTAGTCCACTAGATGGTGATCCTTCTAATCAGGATTCAGGTAACCGAAAATGACCCAAGCCATCAACCACAAAAAAAGCCCAGCACTCTAGTGGGCAGAATAGAAAAACTTGGTTATAATATGGCACGATTTACATCATAACCTATGCAAAAGTATTCCAAAATATGTTTGAGAAATTGCTTGAGTAGCGTTTCCTCAGCAATATATCTGTAGGAGTTGTGAGACTCAGTGACCAAGAAGCCTAAGCTTTATCTCGTTCTCTTCTGACTGCAAGAGTTTGCAACTTCCAAGCTGCAAACACCTTTTGTAAGCTGATAATGCCATCTACAGCATGGTATGCTGATTATTTGAGGCTACCTTCAATGCACAATCATTGAAGTACATTTGATTTCCTGCAGACCACAGACAAAATTCCCTAAGTAATATTAACATAAGACAAAGGCTTAGGGTACAGTAATAGAAATGTTTTATTAATCAAATATATTTACATTTCTTCATCTTCTTTTTAAATGTGTGCCTGTTATTTTCATTTAAACACAATGTAATCTTTACATTTGATATCACAAGAATACAGCTACATGCATGACTTAATTGGTCCTTTACAGTAAAAAAAGAAGCAATTTTATGAAGTTTAAAAAATGCAAGCAAACTGTTGATCTTTCTAATTAGAGTGTCATTATTATTTTTATTACAACACAGGACCCCTTCAGCATACTCTACATCTATAGGGTGGATTTATGGACTTTTTCAGATTGACTTAATGATGTCGAAACTGCCAAAATCTAGGAAGAAAAAGAAAATTTCATGCAGTCCTAGAATATTACATTTCTGGAATCTTATCCACAGAAAGGACTTGCATGGAACAGAATAGCATTCCAATTGTAATTTCTAAAAAAAATGACAGCAACTTAACTATTCTTAAAAGCAATGAGGACTTAATTTTGGACCTTCACTTATTTATTTGTTTGATAACACACAATTTTTTCAGCTGTAAGACAGCATCACATAATGCAATGGCACCATACAAAAAATAAATATGAATTTAAAGGAGAGATCATGTTAGCAAAAGGTATACACATAATTTATTGTAAGTTTCTAGTATGTAATGTGCTGTAATTTTTTATATTATTCCCAATTCAGGTTTCTTTAATGGGAAGAAAATCAAATTGCATTTAAAACTATCATCTTTAGGGGCTATAAGTAGGTGTATAAAGGACCTAAAGTCTTTCTGAAAGGTATAGCTCTACGAACATATAAAATTTAATTCCACACTGAAAAAGAATCAGAACTAGGCACAATTTTTCAATATGATTTCCAACGTTTTCAAGGCTGGACAAAAAAAAATCAAAAACCAAAAGCTTGTATTTTTTTACCAGACTACAAAACAGAGATCCAAGTGCTTCAGAAATTCTGAAATGGCAGGCACATAATCACTACATTAAAAGTTAATTGTATTACACTTACTGCTTCAGATTACTGTGTGCAAACACATATTGTGTGCATAATAGACCTAAAAGTACAGTTGTTCTGCTGATACATGAACTGAAATTCACTCAGTACTTGGGAAGTCCAGACAGGAACTGAATTCTGTTCAGTCCAAACCTAGAATGTATTTTGGCTTGTTCACATTGGTTTTACATTTGCCATACTGTAACAGAATGCCAAATGTGGTACTCGAGAAAACACCACTATAAAATCATGGGTTTTCACTGTATTGCTTTTGTATGCTGCCAAATGTGTTGTGAAAATGCAATGTATCAAATAATATAATAATTGAAATTGGATTTAAGCATATGGAACAACATAGTGATTTACACTAGAAAGAATTATTTGGAAGGAAAACAAAATAAGTTCTGCAGACATACTACTCTAGTGCATTTCTTAAAAAATCCAGTACAATCTTGAAACAATTGACCTTTACTTCACAGCGATTCAGCAGAATATTTAGACATGTTTAAATGAAAACATACAAGTAAGCCTACCTGCAGTCAGAAGGGAACTTGCAATATCAGTAAGCACATACTTAGGTACTATTTGCACTACAGGATTCGAATACAGTGGAGTGCTCTTCACTGCCACAAACCTCATCCCCGACCATGAGAGCATGGTTGGACAATGCACCAGCACAACTCACATTTGCTTTTCAGAGCATGACATTTTCCCACTTGATACATTTACAAATTTTATGATCTCTTGTTCTTTTTTAGCTGTTTGCTTGCACAAAGGATCAATAGATACTGTTCAAATAGTTAACTAAAAGTTGGTGCCCAACCAGAATGTTACTTTACATGAAATCACTTAAATAAGGGAAAATGTGAACTACCAGGCATGAGTGTCTGAAAGGTTTAGGATTTTATTTTGGTTTCTTCTGTTTCATTAACCTTCCTAGGAACAAAACAATGCTCAGATAGTCACCTTTAGGTTACAAGTCTTCCTACCCAGCTTCCCATGCTTCTTTGAACCTAAAAACAAACAAACAAACAAACACATTTATATAGTAGCTAAGAGTTTCTCATCGTTTTGAGGATAGAATCAGGCAGGTGACAGAATTGCTCACTCCCCACACCTCTGCACTCAGAAATAGAGCTGAAAACTCATAGGGATGAAGCTTCTTTATGAGATAATCTGGTATTTTCTAGAACAATGATAAAAAAAATCTTTTTTTTCCCCACAATGTTTTTTACATTTTTAATGGCCAAACACAAATACTCCTGAAGTAATTCCCTGTAAAGCTTTGGAAACTCCAGATTCTGCAGTGTAGTTTTTACAATATAATAAATGAACATCATGCAGTATGGATGTCTTAGCTTTTAAACTCCTTTTAAATGCATTTGAATTTTACTGTACGCTCTTTTTCTGCTTGAGCTCTTTGCAGAATTCATAAATGGTCTGAACCTGGTGTTAAATTTGTAGCTGATTCTGTCTAGCCCTTTACAGAACTGGATACTTTATTCTCTACATATTTAAAATCATCCCCATAAATGTGTTTAAAATATTTAATATAATCAACTGAGCCCTTATGAGCCACTCAGCACTTCAGTTTTGGTGCAAAACTGAATTATTCTGTTTTAATCCCCATATTCTCCACAATTTTATTTTGCAGTTTTACCTTATGATAAAGCATGACCTCAGACTGTTTTGGTTTTGCTTCTTCATGGTTGTGATTTTGTTTCTTTTCTTATAATTTATTTTCTTTTTTTCTTTTTCTTTTTTTTTTTTAGTTTTTTTTCTGTTTTTTTTTCTTTTTTTTAACAGTTTTATCAGCCTACAGCTCTAGCATTGAGACAATCAATATATAAACAAATGCTGCTGGTCTCTAAAAGTGAAAACATAATTTGATTAGACAAAATCCTGAAATCTGAAATACATCATGGATAAAAGCATTGAAAAAAGCCAATATGGAAATTGTTAAATCAAACCAATATAATGACATCTGAGCTTTTTACATTTATGTTGGGAATATTTTGGCTTTCCTTCATTCACTGTACCAGGCAAATTTCCATGAAGTGAATGCTACAAAGCCTACAAGAAATTTAAAAGCTATCTTTATTCAGATTTATCTTTTGTTTTGAAGCTCAACCCAACTGTATTAAAAGCTTCATCTAATACAGGAGCATTTCCAATTTGATCCAGATAACAAACTGAAAATATCAATGGGCTATAGTTTGGATTTCTGATTGGTTTTCCTAGAAATCAACATGACATTAAATCAGTTACCCAAACCAAAAGTATCTTCTTGGTTTTCTGCTCCTTGTAATATGATTTACACATGGACTGGAATATTTACTGTTTAAGATACTTTCTACCACCTCTGTCTTTCACAGTTATTAGACTGAATTTGAAAGCTCTATTAGTTTAACACAGTTTTCCTACTCGTTTCTTTATATAACGTATATTTGCAGATGTACAATGATCCATATTTTTTTGGTTTGTTTTTCTTTTTGGTTTTTTTTCCTTTCCCAGAATATCTTTGCCAATGCCAATGCAAACTACTTGCATGAAAAAGTGCACAAAATGTGAGGCATGAGACTATGGAAATGGAATGCCCTTTGGTCTGAGGTGGCTGACACTGACCCAGGTGTAGCTCATGATCACTTTCCATCCCACACAGCAATTTCCATTACAGCCATGTCAAGATCAACTTAGCCCAGCCCAGCCAAATGTACAGTTTACATCTGGGTCTTTTGAGTCATGCTACAAAAAAGGTGCAACAATAAACTAGTCCATGTGCATTCTCAGTCATAGCTATGAGCAGAAGAACCCTTGAGATTCCTCACTTTGGCATTAAATAACAATTATAAAGGCTTTTAGAATTAAAGCAATACATGAAGGGACTTGAAATGTTAACAGTCCCAAGTAACTTGTCAATTGAAATAAGACTCATCTCTAGTCATAAATAAATAATCTCTTTCCTGGTCTCACTTCCATGCCAGGATCAATATCTCTTAACATCTTACTTATTTTATTACTGCTTTTGGTTTTCTGGGACTGATTGAAAGTTGCTCAGAGGAAATCTTTGGTTTTGCTTAAGTGTCCGTGACATTTAATCATGACTTTCCTTGCAGTTTAATTCCAACCAGTCAATCAGTTAATCCACTTCAATTGATTCTGTGTTCTCTGTTATTGGCTTGCACTCATTGGGCATCCTCTGGTGTCGACTCAGCTGGGTGGCTTGTGTGAAGCTCCTCTCACACCTCTCGCACCTGGTGAAGGCAAGAGACAAAATTGAGACCAGGGAGCTGCTCTGGGGAGGGTGATGGGCTTTGTCTCATCCTGCCTAATCAGAACAGACACTCAAAAGTGGCTTCAGATTTTACAGGCTCAAGAGGTTTAATTGGTGGCTACTTCCAAGGCCTTGATGCCTATGATGGGACAAGGCCTGTCTGATTCAGAACAGAGGAATCTGTCAATAGACAGGGGGAAGGTGATTTCTCCAGAGAGGCCTGTCCTGCTGTAGCTCTGATCACTGTCAGTTCAAATAGATAAAGAACAAAAAGAGATTTTTAGGAGTGAGCCATCAAAGAGGCAGCTTGTCTGCAGTTTTCTGCTCTGTATCCCCTAAGAGAAATTGATGACAAATAGAATTTCACCTTCTGCTTTTTTATAATCCACAACTGCCTATTGGAAGATGAGAAATCACAAAGCAGTAATCATTCAGTCCTAGAACAAGAGAAAACTCTTTGTTTATCTGATCTGACCATCTAGTAGGATTCATTTTAAAAAGGCTCATAGAGATAGTGGTTACTTAATTATCTGCAAACATCCACACTATTCGAGAAATCCGTGGGTTGAGCAAGAACTCATAACAACCATCAGTGTTGCTTCACTTTTATATTGTTTCTCTTTCTACCCTGTCCTCTCTTAAAGGATCATAATCTGCAAGAAAAATACTGTGTGAATGAATGAACAAAGCCACTGAATTTTGGAGAGGATAGAATAGGGGCTATTGTTGCCTTGGAATTAATCCCTTATCCCTGCTCTTAAAGACAAATTACTGTATTTAATCTCCCAAATTATTGCATTCTGAACACTAGAGAGGGCTGTTTGATGAGACACAAACATGGATGGAGCAGATACTTCTTGTATGGTGCTTGCTCCAAAAGCCATCTTTAGTTTAATTGTCCCATGTGATGTTTTACCTCCAAATAAGGTTTTCATAAAAGTATCACTGCAAAGAATTCTTCATCTTCAAAGGAGAACTGAGGAGAACAATGGACTCAGCTAATTCATTTTAATCTTTCTCTCTCCACTGATGTGAATGATAGAAAGTGAACTGTCAGTGATCTGCTTATAAAAAAAATAAGATATTTGCACATATGTATAATTGTGGGTATTCTTCACATTAATCATTTTTAGCAATAAAGTTTTGCTTCAGGGCTATTTAGCACAGACATTACAGAGTCATTCATCCAGGTTACTGTACCAATCTAAAATGTCAACACTTTTAAGTTGTATTTCCTTGATTGTCTTTCATGGAATATTTTTAGCATCCTATGCCACTGTTAAAAACTGCACTGTGATCTTGACAAATGTAAAATGTCAGCTTTAATGTATCAGACCTATCAGCTCAATGAAAATAACTCAGAAGTATTGATTACTTAATGATTTTTGGGGTATTCATTAACGTCTATGTGCAGATCATCCACTCTCCAGAGCTCCTGAAGTGCTGATGACACATTAGTGCACTGCTGATTGTTTATTAGAAAACTGATTACTTACTGGATTAGTGTGTCAAAATATACTACCTTTCATTGCCTGACAAACTTGCAAATTATTGTATTATTTTTATATACATACATATATATCTATCACAGCAGCATTATAATCAATTTTAAGGCTGGGGGATTAACTTAGTCTGTATGAGATATTACTGTCTACTTGAACTTGATAGTTTTGTTATTTTGATCTCTACAAAGACAAGTACTTTGCTTGATGAGTAATAGGAGGCTTGGATCCTTGCCTAACTAAGTGATACAGTTGCAAAATAACCTATAAAATCAGGTGTGGCGAGTCCTGATTTTAAGAGCCTGGTCAAATAAATGAAATACAGGATAACATGATGCCTAGGCACCATTACTGACTTAGATAAAGGCTATATAGTGATCAAAAGACTGTTACCCACTAAAATCATTGGGTGTGGCAGGCCTCCTTACCCCTTCTGGAGCTTGTCTGGGAGGCTAGAATTGGGCAGGCATTCACTCAGCACCTTGTATTGATACTGAAAGTGCAGAGCAAGGTCTACCATATTTCTTTAAAATACAACTTCCCATCCTTTATCAACAAGATTCTTCTGTTGCTGGAGTGCTCTAGCTTCCCAGCTACAGGCTGATACACTAAAATAAAGGCACAGAAAAGAAGGATGCTAAAGAGAGAACACAAAAGGTTCTGTTAGAATAAAGATAAATTAGAATTATCTGTTAGGATAAATCTCTCTATACAAGCATCTACCATTTATGAATAGGAAGGCTGTGAGTGCCAAGCATTGCTGCTGGTCAAATTGTGACGTCTGCACTTACTTTACTGCCCTTGGGCAAAAGTCAGAATAAAGCCTATGGCCATGCACTTAATTCCATCTTTCTCTTGGACCTGGATAAATTTCAGATAGTACCCAAGGTGCCTAGGATTTTCTAGGCACTTCCAAATGATGTGGGTGGTGCTTTCAGGACCATAGTTTTGTATATATAAGTACCTGGCTTATGGGCAGAGATCTGTATTAGGCTCCTGATTCCTCTTTTCAATGTGGTCCAGAGAAGATGTTGCTGGATACAAACTGATAGAAAAGGTGAAGATAATAGTGTCACAGCAGTCAGCATTACTGTCTCACAGTAAGTAGGAATGGGAGGAAGGGCAGGAATATTTTTCTTCTGGATTTTGGTGTACTCTGTGCTGTCTCTCCCTCTACTAACCATTCTTTCCCAGCCCATCATAGCAGAATAACCACTCCCATAAGCTCTGTCCATGAGATTGGTGAGCGTGTGTGCGTCTTTGTGTGCATATTCCTGTACCATAATCCATTCATGTTTAATGTTGTTTTGGAAAGTTGAACAGTAGTCAAAATTGTCAGAACAGAAAAAGAGTCCATATCTCATGTGACCCCATACCAAGGAAACATGGGGCTAAGCCCAAGCCTGAATGCTAGACACACCAAATTTTGGCTAAGCCTGCACTGTAGACACATGCATTGGAAATAATGACAACTTATTAACTGAGATACAATTCAATTTCCACTTAGGGCCATCTGATGGCATTTGAATGGAATTTAAACAGCCCCAGACGCATATAAGTCCAAAGCAATTCCAAAGTCCTCAAACAATTAGACACCATCAGTGAAAACTGTATCCAGGTTGCCTTGCTTTACAATGTATGTGTACACTGTAATTATAAGGAACAGTGTACTATAGCATTCAATCTCCTCAGCCTCAAGGCTTCACTCTAACATGAGGTTTCCTGGTATGATTTGCTTGGGTGGAGGTGGTAAACAGAATTTTTCTTAAGTTCACAAAGTGCACCAATAGTTTTGGGATATTTCTGCAGTACTGGGGTTCCTGATTTTGTTTAGATAGCTCTCATTGTTACTGGTCTGTTTGTTTGCTTCACAGTGGTTTCAAAACACTGACAGTGAGAATTGGTTTAATTTACACATTTATGTTAATCTCTGTGAAAGGCTTTGGAGGAAGAAAATGCTGATGGTCTATTTTAGAGAAAAAGACATTAATTTGATACTCTCAAATTAAACATGTTTCTATTTCATTCAACAAGTACACTTAACACTACTTTTTAAACTCCTTTGGAAGGGTATCAAAAATCCTAGAAAAACTATCAACCAAAGAGAATCCCTCTTGAAAACACTGAGATGTCACTGCAGGTACAACATACATATTCAAACTAAAATGAGTGATCCCCAACTTTGCATTTCAGTAAAAAACAATGTAAATGTGAGCTATTGCAGGCTGAAAGAATCCTTCCTCTTAATTCTTTTGGGTTGACTCCTAAATGTTAGATTTTTTAATAACCCTGATTCTGCAGGCAAGTCCCCTCTCTATTTTTTTAATTTTGCTGAAATGGAAGCAGGGAGAGGGTGAGACAAATTTAAGAGAATGGAGGTGACAAATAATTTTCCTTTTTCTCCAGTATTTTAATTTACTTAAGATCTGTGTTCCCAGACTAGCAGCCATAGTGGAGACTTCAGTAAGATAAGAATACACAAAAACTTTACAGTGGTGAGGCTGGCTTGATAGCTTGTGATGACATGAAAAGTCAAATTCAGCTAAAGCTTTGACTACAGATAACCTCACTTAGCATTGTTATCTTAATGAAAAGCAAATAGAAAAGTCTTCCACCATACATCCAAATTTACCTAGGACCTACAAAGAAAATGCCTTCTCACAGAAAAAGCTTTTTAGCCAATCCCAAATGTCCTCTCACAAAACAATTAATCTGAAATATTTTTTAAAATATTTTTTATAATACTGTCACCATATGTCCACCATTTTTAAAACCAACTTCTGGAAAATAATATACATACAAATATACTTAGTGTTTAGCATTGCTGACTTAATCCATGCTCACTGTAATTTGTCTGTACATCATGTATGAACATAACTGCCTTACTGCATTAGAAATCATGAGATTGCATTCACAAAAGAAGCACATTTAAAATTGAACTTAGTAACACCTTCAAAATTATACCTGTTATTTTAAAAATAACTTAGCTAAAATTCAGGTACTTTATCCCTATCCATGTATGGCAATTCTTTGTAATATTAAAAATACTAGTCAAAAGAAGTGTGTACATTACCACAAATACAAACTTCGCTGAGGTACAGAAACACTATCTCAGTGAGTTTTCCATCTTGTATTTTTTTTTGTTGTTGTTCTAAGTGTACGCTCGAAATTCCTTCATAAACAAACATTTTAAACCTAAATTGCATTATCAGGAAACAGAAATTTTGTTTGTTCTATTTATGGTTCTTGCTTAATAGACTTTGTTGAGGGTTTTTTCCTAAATTTCTTAATACCAGATCTTTTCCAAAGTAGGATCTAAACAGTGATGAGACATCAAGATGAGCTGCAGCTCTCTCTTTTTCCTCCAGCAGAGATAATAGATTGATTCCTGGATAAGTTTTCTGCCCCTCCTCTCTCAAGTGCGAGCAGACCTGCATGAGCATCAAAACTGCCCTTTTGAACAGCTTGCAGGATCAAGGCTTGTGTGTCCTCTTATCTGACTAGCAGGGATGGCAAGATCTGCAGCTCCAGTTTTAGCTTCACGTGAAGTTACTAGTCAGCTTACTGCAAATACTTCAACAAGCCTTCCAGAGAGAAAATGGCACTACTGTTTCTTGTGCTTGAGGAAGAAACAAAAGAAACATCTTGCACAATTGAAATTCTGCCATACATCATAAACAACCAGTACAAAGCATACACTTTTTTGTTGTTGTTGTTGTTGCTCTCTCCTGCAACTCAAGGAATAGTCAGATACATCCTGGAATACTTAAATGCTTCGACAGGAGCAGGGCAAAACAAACAAAAAAAACCAACAAACAAACAAATCCCAGACCTCTGGTTAGTTGTATTACATACATTAAGCTCTTTCACAAGTGAAATTGTGCTGTAATCAAGCCCATTTTGGAAAAGGGTAAAAAATTAGTAAACCAAAGGGGAAAAATAATGACTCTAAATGGGGCAAAATAGCAGATCTATTGGAAACATGACAAAAACAGGATGTTAAGGGAAAAAATTAAGTGGAGTCAACAAGGTTACACATAAGTAACACCTTAACATTAAACGAAATCTATTTTCCATTTTGACCTGGAAACCTCTTCCATTAATTACTAAAATCTATTTACACAGCAACTAGATAAAATCAATCTGATTGCTCACACCATTTTTGGCTCACTTTCTGTGGGCTCTCAGCAGACTGGCTCAAGAGAAGTTGATATTTTGATGTCCTGAGTTTCCATGTTTTGCCTCCTACAACGCCATCCTAGCCATGACTTCTGCTATGCAAGTTCTTCTGTAGTGGCTATGCAGCATTTTGTCCCTGGCTCTGGCCCCTCGCCCCCAGCAAGGACATGTATGGAGGCCATGCTTCCTTCCAACCTTATATGGAGGCAGAGCGTGTTCACCAGTATCTCTGTCGGGCTTGTTATGAGGGGTTCTGACAGGCCCCATGGCTGAGCTCTCTTACATTAACCAGATCAAAAGCACCGTTTGGCAAAAGTAGAAAAAAAGAGACAAACAGAGAAAAGTAGACAGAGAACAGACAGTACTCGGAGAACTGGGAGAGACAAAAAGCTTCTTCTACACTTACTCCCCTTCCTCCTAGGAACATCCAGGAAACTTCCAAAAGAAGTGATATCAATACATTTGGTGGAATTGCTCCAGTGACCACATATATATACACTCTGAGCCTGTCAGCTCAGCCAAGACAAAGACACAAGTATGGGATATATGTCTTCTGCTTTGGAAAACACTTCCTGTTATGTAGGCAGAGTCTTGCACAACAGAAGGTAAAATATACCTGGATCCGCTGTACTATGGCTGGAAATGAGCACTGCTGGAAGATTTCTGAGACAGGTATGTGCTTAGCTTTAATATCAGTAATTAAATACTTCAGAAATTAACAATGTCTGTTTAATGTAAAATCATCTTTATTAGGTGACTTATTTTTGTTCTTATATCTTGGACAGCTGAATACTTTCAATTTATTAGGATGATCTTTCAAAATTTTTGCCACTAGTCAGAGTTACATTCTCTATCCAGTGATTCTGAGAGTAAAAGAAGGTCCATATTTTCCCCCCATATATAACTAGAGCCAAATTAGCTTTTAAGTGAAGCTCCATCTCAGCATATAGACATCAAAGAATTATATTAATGTTCTTACAGCATGGCCTGTCTCAGTCTTGATCCTATTTTCAGCTGTGGTTCTCTGGTAGCAGCTTGCCACTTAATTAAAACAATCAAGGTATCATTAGAGAACAGAAAATTGTGCAAGGCTTTCAAGTAACCCAAAATCAAACCCGTAAAAATTCTGATTTTAACAGCACCACTAGCTGTTTTACCTCATGGTCTGACCTTGGCTTTCAAGGGAACCTCTGCTGAGTGCTGGTGATGCTAGTGAGCAGCAGCAATGCATTTCCCTCTCTAATCTCAGCTGGCAAAAGCTGCTGGCTTCAAGTACTTACTTGAAGGGCTTTTCCCCAGTGTGTGTCCGGATGTGATTGTTGAGTGTTGTGGCACCAGCAAAGGCGCGCCCGCAGTAGCCACACTTGAAAGGCCTGTCGCTGGAGTGCGTAACGACGTGGTTCCTCAGCTCTGAAGGCTGGGAGAAGGACTGGGAGCAGTGACCACACTGGTAGGGTCTGCAGTGGGAAAGAGAAACAGCATGCCATCAGTGCTTTCTGTTGGCATGAGCAGGAAACCACACGGGAGGGAGCTCCTGATCTTCCCGGTAATTTCCAAAGAGAGCTGGGGGTGCACTTCTCTGGGTCTTTCTTGGGAAACACAAACCCAAAACTTCACAGCCTCTTTAACAAATGCAAAATTCTTGGGCAGGAATTAAATGAGAGCCTGTGGGGCCCACAGACCATAAATCAGCAACCTAGTGAGCCTGCACTGCACATCTGCCTGCCTTAATTCTCTCAAAATCAACATGGTACTCCTTAGTCAAATAAAAACATCCACACACATTGGAGCTGAGGGACTCATGAAATCCTCTGTCTGTTGGTGCCAGCTACAGTCTTACTTACAAATGCATTTCTGATGGTTATGTGTATATGCTAGCTGTATTCTGTAGCAATTCACAAATAAACTCCTCACATTGCTTTGGAGGTTTTTAGAGATCACCTGTTTCAATAAGAGACTTGGAAAAAATGACCACCGTATTAAAATTATCTTTCTGTTTTCTTATTTCAGTTGAAAATCTTTATTATAAAGATAAATCTTTATTTATCTTTTTTATTAACATTTTTTTCTCCCATCCAGATTGAAAGTGCCTTTTCTGGGGATCTTGAAAGGAAACCCAGAACTCAGGTTTCCAACAACACATCTTGTTAAAAATAAACATAACAAACAAGCACACAAACCTGACTGATATGTTACAATTTTAGAATCATAACAAGCAGACTGCAAACACATACACAAAAAAAAAGATTTAAGACAGCAATGTGAGACTGGTCTGCTGAAATGCTAACTAAAATAAAAGGCCAAGAACCCATGTGTATATATTTTTCTTTCGTAAAAGTGGCTTTGTATCAGCATCGTACGAGGGGCTTTTTTCCATATCACATTTGTTTTAAGTTAGTAGCAGAGTCCTAAATTCTTATCAGACTGTTTGCTAAGAAAATTGAGATTTTTTTCCTCTGGAGGAAAAATAATGATTTTTTTACCCTTCATAACATTTTAACTCTTGGAGTCTGCATTTCCAGAGCCAATGGCCAACGCAACTTAATTGCTCTCTCTGTAATAAATGTATATGTTTAAATGGCTGGAAACCAAAACTAAAGGGAAAGAGACAATGGTGACCAGGCATGTACAATTCAATTAAGTGCAAAATAAAGTGAACTATCTCATTTGTCAAGTGAACTGCTTAATTGTGGCTACTTGCATCACTGAACACAAATACTATTATTTTACAGTGCTTCAGAGCACTGAACCCTGATTGTAGAATTTTTTAGCTTGATTAATAGCTCAGTATTCATCAATAACTCAATAGCTTACAATTTTAATTACTTGCATTTGAAAATCTAACTACTCTCCAACAAGTCTGAAAGTAATATATGAAAGCTGTGGAAAGAAATTTAAATTATGTGGCCCTTGTAGATACACAGATATATGTAAAATAATATTAAAGCAACAACAACAAAAAACCCAAAAGAAGAAAGTCAAGAAAGTGTTTATCTGCTTCTCTCACTGGCAGATGGGTAGTAACACGTCCAGTTTTCACCATTCTTGGAGTCCAAAGTTAATTTGCACAGAAAATATTTATCAAATTTGGTATGAAATTTCAAGAGTTGGTAAAACAGAGATAATTGGTGAATGCAGTAATCAAACACTTTTAAGCAAAATAATGCAATAATATATTCCATATCCAAGAAAAATTGATTTTTTTAATAGTGAAGGAGACCATTAACATCTATTAGCCTCTGGTTATCTATTTTTAACAGCAACCAGAAAAAATGATGCAATGCTACATAAGTCCAATTAATCTTTTTATTTTTTAAAGTGATAAATAAATCAATGTGATTAATTTAATACAATGAAAGTTCACACTGTAACCTGTCTGTAAACAGTCAAAACTTCAACCCAGATATAAGTGAACATTGTGATGCCAAACAATATTAGTTCATTGGCTCAAAATAAATGTCTTCTTTACAAAATATTCAGAATATATTTCACTGGTTTATGCTCAAGAAAATCAGATCTGTAAAAAATCACCTATTGTTAGATCACTTCAACTCCATTTTTCTGATTGATCCACTTCGTGGGAGAAAAACTATTAAAGAAGTTACTTTTCTCTTTGCAGAGGATGCATTTATCCAGTTTATAACCAGGCAATTCTAATTAATGCCAAAATGTGTATTTTTTTAAAGCTTAGATAAATGACACACATTAGGCAAAATTAATTTTAAAAAGAGAGCCTAAAAATGCATTCAACATTACTGTAACATCTTAAAAATGCTCTAATTTGCACAATTTTGGATTTAAATATGCCAGCTTCTGACAACTTTTGGATACTACTATTTTTCAAAGAGCAAAAAAAAATTACATTCAATAAGTACAAAAGTTATCATTCTGTTCTCTGGTAACCACTTTACTGTGCTCAGATTTTTTTTTCTTGGAAGAAAATAAAATCAATATGTTATTTTTCAAAAAAAATGAGAGTGGTGCTGAAGGACTGAACACAAGCAATGCTCGGTTCAGTGAGTACATTGACATGGGCAGAGCATGCCTGCCTTTGATGCAGCAGTTATGTCTTCTGCCATCACTTTTGTCTGCACTGGGACAATGAATTAAGATGGTGACCTCGCTATAAGGGAGTTTTGCAGACAAGAAGGAACAGCGACAAAGGGACAGAAATGTTGGTCTTCTTAGTCTGTGCTTTCAAAAATCCACTGCTGCACTGAATACACTCCCAGCTCAGAAAAACTCATTTCCTTTGAATAACCAATATATGTATTGTACTTTAATGAGCTTCACCGTATCAGTGTGAATCAAAGACTTACCAGATAGTAATTTTAAGTTACAGTTAAGAACAGCTAAACTGATTACAGCAATGAGCAGATGAGAATGATGTTCTGACAGTCATCAAAAGTCGTTCTAATGTTTTTTTATTAAATACCTAGTTACATGGGAGCTTTTAGCTCTGCATCTTTCTTTTTGAGCTTAAAGAAATGAAATCTACTTTCCAGAAGAAAATTTTCCTGTTGGAAAAATTACAGTTGTTATAAACCCCCTGCATCGTTGATGAGCTATATAGGTTTACTGACATTTAGAATCCATCGGCATTTTCTAGAGCACAGGCCATCTAGAGTAAAATTCTGAGAGCAATTCTAATGTAATAGCTTTCATTTTCTGTGGTAATTTCTACTTTGAGCTTTTCCAAGTTGTACAAGACACATTTTTCAAAATGAAAACACTAAGGAATAAATTTTGCTCTCTAAGCTAGACAATCTCTTGAATGATTTTGCTCTTGGTGATGTCTTTTCCTGTCTTAAAATTTTCCTACTTTTGCAGCAAATATTTTTCTGGGTGAAACTACATCATATATAGGACCAGTACAAATCTCATGCTTCCCTATAAGGCTTACTCAACCTCACCAAAGCTCATGATTTGGACAGGGAATGTAGAATGTAACATGTACAAAGCATGTTAAGAGAACAGAAAAATCCATATGCTTTCCTCTGAAATAGTTACTGAATGACAGTTGTACGTTTAGATTAATTCTTTCTAGATTTTCATTCAGCAAAACTGACATAACTTTATTTGTCTTTTACTATTCCTCTGCCAAAAGTCTATCTTTTCCAAATTCTGAGTTCTAAGTATATCTAAGTGTTATAAATTTATTTTCTACATCATAAATTAACTCTTTGAATTATTAGAACCTTGGAAAATCCAATCATTATTTTCCATAGCATTTTCAAATTATTTCCTTTATGATGAATAAGTTTTTTGTGTGGCCTCTTCAGAAGTGAATTTGCTCTTTTCAAGGGGCATATGGAGTTCTAGTGTAATTCTTAGAAGGGAAATTGCTTGTAAGAGTGGGTTCCTGAATACTTGTAGCTTTGTCATTGAAACTCTCAGCCTAGTGAGACAAAACAGTACAACACTCTATTCTTTTCCCTCAGAAAGAGCTAGAAAAGCACCAGTTGAAAGGAGAGACTGGCATGTGACTGAAAGTTCTTTCCTCCCTGTTGATGACTAAGAAATAAAAAACCAACATGCTTATAGAGTTATAGAATAGTCTGTGTTGAAAGGGGCCTTAAGCACCCTCTTGTTTCCACCCCTTGCTATGGGCAGGGACACCTTCCACTCAAGGCCCCATCCTATTTGGCCTTGATCATTCCCAGGATGAGGCATCAACATCTTCTCCGGGAAAATTTCAGGTCTGTCTCATCACCCTCACACTAAAGAATTTCTTTCTCACATCCCATCTAAATTTACCCTCTTTCAGTTTAAAGCCATTTTCCCTTGTTCTATCACTAAATGTCTTCACAAAAAGTCTCTCTCCAGCTTTCTTGCAGGCCCCTATCAGTACTGGAAAGCTCATACAAGGTGCCCCTGAGCCCTTCTTTTCTCTACACTGAACAGCCCAAACTCTCTCAGCCTGTCTTCATCTCTCTGATCATCTTTGGGACTGTACTCTGGACTCCCTCTAGGAGATCCACGTCCTTCTTGTGTTGGAATCCCGAGAGCTGGATGCAGTGCTCCAGGTGAGGTTTCACAAGAGTTGAATAGGGGAGGAGAATCACCTCCTGCCCATGCTGCTTTTGACACAGCCCAGGAACTGTTTGGCTTTCTGGGTTGTGAGTGCACATCTGGCTCGTGTCCAACTTCTCACCCACCAGCATCTCTGACTCCTTCCCCTCAGGGATGTTCTCAGTCCGTTCTCCACCCAGGCTGTATTTGTGCTTGGGATTGCCCTGGCCCGCATGTAAGACCTTTCACTTGCTCTTGTTGGACTTCATGATGTTCTCACAGTCCCACCTCTCCAACCTGCCAAATAGCATCAGTCCAAAGAGCAGCCCCTGAGAAACACCCCTGGTGTCCACCTGGAGACTGAACCATTGACAACAACTCTTTTGAGTGCAACTTTCCAGCCAATTTCTTATCCATTGAGAGATCTGACCGTCAAGTAAATCCATGTCTCTTCACTTCAGAGACAAGGCTGCTGTGTCCAAACACTTTGCACAGGTCCAGGTAGATCACAGTCTCTATTCCTTATTCATCAACTCTGGAAACACTGATGTGGAATGCTACCAAATTTGTCAGACATAATTTGCCCTTAGTGAAATCCCGTTGGCTGTCATCAGTCACCACGTTATTTTCCATGTGCCTTAACCTAGTTGCCAGGGGGATCTGCTCCGTGTTCTTGCCAAGTACCAAGGTGAGACTGACTGCCCTGTAGTTCTCCAGGTCTTTCTTTCCAACAGTGGAGGTTATGTTACCCCTTCTCAAATCAGCAGGAACTTCACCAGACTACCATGACCTCTCAAATATGACAGATAGGGGCTTAGCCACTTCATCCACCATTTCTCTCAGGACATGCACATGCTTCTCACCAGGCCCCAGGGGCCTGCACATCTTCAAGTTCTTTAGGTAGTCTTCAATCTGGTCTTCTACAGCTGGCAGTTCATTCTCCTAGTCCCTGCCTTTGCTCTCTGTGACATGGGTAGTGTGATTGGAACATTTGCCAATGAAGTTATTGTCTAGCTCAGCTTTTTCAGTGTCCTAGGTCACCAGGCCTCTTGCTTCCTTTCAGAGAGGTCCCACATTTTCCCTGGTCTTCCTTTTATCACCAGTGTAACAAGAGAAGCTTTTGTTGTCCTAGATATCTCTTCCCACATTTAATCCTATCAGGGTTTTAGCTTTCCCAAAGGGATTCCTGACTGCTTAGACAATCTGTCTCTATATCTCCCAGGCTACCTGTCTGTGCTTCCATCCTCTGGAGGGTCCCTTTTTATCTTTGTATTCATCCAGGAGTTCCCCATTCATCCATGCAAATGTCCCGGTGGTTTTGCCTGACTTCTTCTTTGCCCCTGGGCTTTGAAGAGGTGATTGATTTCATGGCCTCACAGAATGGCACACAGCCCTCCCTTGAACCCAGGACAGCATTTCTCATTGTTGTAAGGTGGAGGCTGCCACGCCACAGCCTCTGCAAGAAACCCCACGAGCAGGGCAGGTTGAAGTGGGGCCAGAATCAGCTTTCCAGATCAGGCCTTTATACAGGGCACAGCTTTAAGAGCACAGCTGCAGCCAGAGGAGTTAGGTCACAGTTGTTCTCAAAGGAAGGTATTTTTGAGGAATGCCTTCTTCTAGCGAGTCGAATTAAGGCTGGAGAACAAAGTGACACCTCAGGATACTGCTGACTTGCACACAGCAGCATCCCTGGCACCAGCAGAGCCATGGGTGGCTACCTTCACTGCCTCCGGACTGCACATCCCCTGCTGTGCTCGTGCTCCCCAGCACAGGTGCTGTCCCATGTCAGGCACCATGCAGCAGCAGGGATGGCAGAGCTGCACGTGCTGGGAGTTCTGCAATCATCTGTTACAAATATTTGTGAAGAAGCTAGCAAAAGCAGAAAGCCAGCACGCTTGGAGCATCCACAAGCTTCTGAAGCTTTCAGGGAGAGTTGCTGCTCTCCACATCTGTTACTACCTCTGAGTGCTTAGCACTTGCAAACCTTTATTAAAAGATTATGCAAGCACCAGCATTAAATTCAGCATGAAGTTTACTTTAACTGAGCAATACTCAATAAACAGAAATATTTTTTTGCTCAAAACACGTATTTTTTATGAGTCTGTTTTGGAGAGGTTCAAATCAATTAGTGGACTTGGGGAGAGCATCAAGGTAAAAGACACAGAACCTATAAAGAAAATATAAACACAAAATGGACTAAGCCATGATCTCAGAGAAAAACACCTATTAAATTGGTAACTTCAACTTCCTGTTAAGAAAAACAAAACAAAACAAAACAAGCTTACTATTTAATATTGAGGTGATATTGCAAAACATGAGTATAATATCTTTTGAGTAAAAAAGAATTTTGGGTGCCAGATCACATCCAAAATCTATCATCCATGAACACATTTATGGAGTGTGCTTTCCCTCAGATTCTCAACTTGAATACTTGGCAATCAGTGACAATATGTATCATACAGATGTACAGGTTGTACATGAAAATATGCCACAGAACTCTTGAGAACTGAAGCCTTCTGCCTTCCCTCAACACCAATGTATCCTGAATCTGGTGATCATAGTGATATGGAAAAATCATGTCATTAAAAAAGACTGTGTTGTTATCAAAAAAGTGGTTACTGTTTAAAAAAAACAAAATCAATTTCTCTAAAAATTGTTCATTGCAATAAAGAGTTTTAGTTACCCTATTTTTGAGCCTTCCAAACAGGATTGTGGGGAATTTCTGCAGCAGAAGGGAGGAAACAATAATTTAAAAAAATAAAAAAAAAAAAAATAACCTCCCAACAAAATAAACAAAAAAAACCCTACAAAAACAGATTTTCAGCTCTTGCTTCCAGAAATATCTTCTCAAACTGCTTCTGTCTTATCAAGGCTTAAACAAGTCTCAGAGACTCAGAAAGTTCCCGAATTCAAGCTTTTACAAATTTAAATTTCCACCTCCAACACCCACTTCAACCCCAATTACCATTAATTTCAAAGAGAAGCCCTAAAAAATGTAACACACTAAAAATTTTTTGGTGGAAAGGGAGAAGTATGTAAGTAAATCAGTAAATAATTAAAACTTGTTTTAAATTAAAATCTTAATCTTGAAATAAAACAAAAAGCACAGCAGATGATTTTAATAATTTCTCCTATTTGGGATTCATAATATTTTTAGAATATTTTTGTATATTAGGTGATCTGCCTCTTAAATAGGATCATTTATTTCTTATTACTTCATGGAATTATGTATATTATGACCTGTTTATATCTGCTCTCATTTCGATGTTTTCTTAATCTCACTTGTTGTATTATCTTTGTTTGGATTTCTCAAGCTTCAAGTAGTCTGCTTTTCTCGAGTTTCAGATCATGAATTAGACCCCTGTATAGATTCAAAGATGTTTTCCCTGCACAGCATAGCTGCAAAACAAATACTAAGCCAGAAGAGATAGACTAAAGTCCATTTCCTAGAGACGACAGGCCCTGCTGTTTCAGTCACATCAAAGATGCAGTGACTGGTGTGCTCACAAATTGCTGACAATAAATGAGGAGTTGTTTATCAGCTGGAGTGGTACTGCAAATGTCATTGAGAAAATAAACCAGAGAGTTGCATCCAGTACTTTGGGCTGGCAAGCAGGTATTCTTTCACAAATCATACCTTATTTCCATGTCTCCTGAAAATTTTGTACAACACTGTAAAAAATTTTTCATCTAGAAAACTGCAAAATGTTTAAGAAACCAAAGGCTACTTTTTCTAGACACTGTATCACTAAATAACTGGTATCTGCTAAAAGACAAAAAGTTTCCTGTGATGTAAGCTCAAACTCTCATGGTTCTAAGCAGGGATGTGATAACCCAGATCCTAGGGCAGTTATTTATGGTCGTTTCAAACATGGAATGAATTGAAATGACCTTAATCATAGCAAGATGATTTCCTACAGTGCCCTAGGGTATTCTGAGTTGACAGTGCTCCAGGCTTTCCTGAGGAAGCTGCTGGCTAGGTAGGCACAGGAGGGACTGAGAGGTAAGACACCATGAATCAGCACCCTACTAATGAGAATGTTCACTTTTAAGAGTGAAGACCAGAAATCCAGTCTGTGTTTCAGACAATATTTGACACAAGCTGCTTAGGAGGAAATAAATAAAAAGAAATAAAATTAATTTTAAAAAATTAATCTCTCACCTCCAAGATGAAAGATCTAATGGTAAGACAGACTTATCCTCATTTTCTGTCTCTGACAAAATGAATATTTAGCTGTTACTTAGAGTCAAAAACAGTGCCCTTAAGAGAGACTCTTCTTGTATTAACTATTACCTGCAACTTGCTTCTTCATAAAGGAAGACACAGGTAGAAGTAAAGGATGAAATCTAGGTGTCAGACCTGATCGGGTAAATCACTGAAAAAGTATGTGGAAGGCCTCACAACATGCCTTTTCCAGTCTCTAGACTCTTCCAGATGGATGCACCATTTTATGCTTTACAGAATGCTTAGGATGCTTTAATACTGGAAACACAGAAGTCCATTATATGCAGGACAGCAGACCTTTCAGGACCAAGATTCTACATTGTGACACTCAAATTACCATTTTTGTCCTACAGCTTCTTTAGCAAGGCATTTGCTTCTGCTGAGGCAAGCATAAAATCCAGGAAAGTGTTGAAAGGGCTTGTTTACATTCACAATATTATCAATTCTTTAATTTTTATTCATATTAGCTTAGAATCTAATTAGCCCCTAACATGCTTGACGTTTCTTCTGGGAAAATGAACTTATTTTCTCCACACCCATAGAATCACACAAGAATATGTGTACATGTAGATAGTACACAAAATACACAAGGAGATATAGACATGCATACAAACACATGCATAGACTCACTCTTTGCTATTTTTTGGTAGTGTTTTGTTAACTGTAATTCACAATTAAATGCTGCTTTTAGAACAACCTTCTAGGGATTCAGCTGTTCTGCTCAAATCTTCACAGCTGAAGAAGAGACAAAATACAGGCAGCCTTTTTTATTGAATTAATTTGATTTTTGTCTTTTGTCCTGCCAGCTATCAAAATTGTCAAATAAACCAGCTTTGATTCATAAATAATGGTTCCATTATATTTACTGTGCCACCGGTCAGAGTACCTGAAATTTTAATTCACTTGTTCAGCTAAATTTCATCCTCAGTTCACAGCCATAAAATTCTGTATTGACAAACTTTCAAACCAACTTTGACTCTGAGGTATCTAGTCAACATTTTTCTTCTGTGTGGATATTAGTTTATTGAATAAGTGGCATCTGTTTTCCTCCACATCACTGGTGGAGTAGGTATTTCCTTTTGACAGCTTTGTACGATTTATGGGTTTGCATGCTATGAAGAAAAATAGTACTAAGCAAAAAATTCCAATTCATTACCTCTTAGTACTTAATTAAGTTCATACGCATTGCACACTATAGGTGAACCCTGAAATGACTGTGACAGCCAGTGAGCAGCAAGTTAGATTATCTTTGGAAGACAGAGAGACTTTTAATTATCTTGACCTCATTTTTTCCATCTATGATATTCATAAATTTTCATTCTGTTTTGTTGCCTCCATCAGATGTACCAAACCATTCTAAAAACAAGATTATATCCTCAGCTATTTCCTTTTATCTGCACATTTAGGCACTGAATGTTTTTACAAATAGTGAAGGCAAGCAATAGTTTTTATCAGCTTACTTCACACAGCTGCAGATGAATTATGTCGTAAAGGCTCCTCATAATAATGGCTTGGTTTTGAAAATTATAACAGCTTGATAAAAGAAGAAAGCAGTGGATCTGGCTATCAGTAGATACAGAAATAAAGAGAGCCTGGGCTTTACCTGTCGGGGTTCTGCGTACACACATGCATCTGTAAGAGGATCCGCTGGGTGAAAGTCTTAAAGCATTGCCCACATTTCCAAAGATGCCAGTCACTGAACTCAGAATTTAGTTGGCTTGTTGAAGTTGGGCTTGCAAGAACTCGTTGGTTTTTGACACTGATCTGGTTAAATCCTGACTCGATGGACCCAGATTTATCCAGGAGAGAAAAATTTCTGCTACACGGAGTCTGTGGAAATACTATGGATCGCTGTGGAGTGGCAGGGGATAGTTTGCTACTTTTATTAAATGGCTGTAGGGTGTCTTGTCTGGACATGGCCTCCATTACAGTCGAAGGGACATTCACTGGGAGAAAACAAGAAAAGTAAATAAGATCCTTTTTATGCCTTTTTAAAACTAATACAATTTTGGGAGACACCAAAAAAAAAATCAACATCCATTTTCTTGACACTACAGTTAAACAAATTTATTTTAACAACGTACAAAAAAAAAGGAAAAAAAGAAAAAAAAAACAGAAAAAAAAAAGAAAAAAAATAAAAGAAGGGTTTGAATGAGACAGTGATCTGAATGGATGGTGCTGATTCTATGACACTGAAATGAAAATTCATGCTAGGGGGTGTCTGAGACTGAAAGGACCCAGAGAAGCCTGACTGTGACATACATTTATTACACTATGGGATTGTCATCTGAAAGAAAAAGCTGCACCACTTGTGATACCCTGACTCTGCATGTTGCAGTCAGCATGTTTGACTGCTATATCACAGACAAGCATGAATTTTGAGAGCATGGAGGAAAAAAATCCCTGCTGGGAAACTCCTTGGGATATAACAGGGCTTAAATATCTACTGCAGCAATAGTTCCCTTATCCTATGAAAGGGTGGCCTCTAAGGACATTATACTATTACATCTCACAAATTGTCACACTGACAATGCAGTAAGAAGCCAGGGACTTCACCATGTGTCTTATGCCTGAGGTTAATAGCAGGTAGGTCACCACGAAACACAGCAAAGTGCAGTCAGAGAGATCTTACATCAGTTTCCCACCTACAAAACAGGCATAAAAATGTTTTAAAGTCCCAGGAAAATTGTTTCTAGTCATATGATCATCCATTAACTATGGCTTATGAGGCACTCAGATATTTCAGCAACAAATTAAATATGCTTTTCAGAAAGAAGTGATTTAGTGTTAATTTGAATGTTTTGTGATAAGAAAGGCAGGAAGTCAAGCAAGCAGAAAAAATTGAACAGCTGCCTCACACCTTGAGAACCACGTAGATCATATAGTGAATGAGGCAAGGGTCCTGTGGAAAAATATAGTCAGCTGACAAAAGCTTGCATCACAATGCAAAAATAAACATAATTTAGGCCACCTGGACCAAGTAAATTCTAATGCTTTCTAATTTTGGCACACTCAGGCTCATGAGCTAATATTTTAATGGAAGTTTTCAAATTAAATTTGTTATATACCTATGCGTCTATGTACACAAATTTAGTTACTGTCACAAACTGTTTATATCTACAAATAGGTACATACACAGCATGTATTAAACTGATGATTAGAAACTACAACTCTGTTTTGGTAAGTCATGATGAAAGATTTCTAAGAGCAAACATGAGAATTAAATTTCAGTTATAGCTGGAATCAGCCAACATTATTTAATGTACAAAAAAACCAAAACCAAAACAAACACAAATTAATATTTGGTAATATTTTAAATCATGCCAGTTGCTTTAGAGTTGTGTTCTAATATCTATGATCAGTCACAATTATTCCAATATTATATTATTACAAGATATTTAATTTATATTAGTTGAGGTCCTTCCTAATCTATTCTTTTTTGTAGTATCTAAGAACCTAATTTCTAAATACAGTTACTTCCATGGAGCTGTCTATCACAACTTTCCAGATGCAGAATACATCTTCTATGTCTCTTCAGTACCAGGAAGAATTTGTACACTATCATTTTGCCTCAACATACTCAGAAGAAGGAAATAACCTTTTTCTTTTCTTTTCTTTAAATGTTTCTCATAAAAGTCCACAGAAGCAATGAGATCAGGCTACTAAAGACCTAAGGAATACAGGCAGAACTTGTGCTGCTGATAATATCCCCGTGCAGAAGATAAGCAGAAGGTACATTCTGGGAGTTTAAATGGGACTTAAGTTCTATACCAGTCTGCAGTTGGCTCCATGGTCAGAGATTAATTTGTTCTACTCATGTCAGTGTCTCTGTGGATGAAACTCTGGTTTGTCTCACAAAAAAATAGCAAGAGACAATATTTATAGATTTTAGCCATAATGCTTTTCTTTTCAAATGAAATTTTTGTAATCTTCAGTTCCTGAAAGAAAAAATAATATTTCTATATTGCACACTGCAGAGCATGGCTTTCATCAGCAAATATTTCTGCCAGTAACTAAATTTCTTTTGAACTTTTCTCAAGCCCAACAGACTTGAAAACTCAAGATGGGAAAGGATGTTTATTTTTGACAGTTTAATCCCTGCTATCTTGCTGTTTAATTGCTGCATGATTCAGTATTTAAGTTGCTACAAGACACTAGTTCCTCCTAGCAGTTCATCCTGTTTAAGTATCCAAGTACAAGACCAAAATCATACATCTTATATGTCATTTATTAAGTGTGGGCAGTCACAGGGTTACTTTAGACCAAAGTCAATGAGTCCATTATTGTTTTCCTCCACTACATAGATACATATAGTTGCCAAAATGGTGCAAGCTCTAAACAAGTCTCACACACAAGCAGTAAAACTGAAGGATGTGCCTGGATCACCCATTTCTATTACAAACAAAGGTATCCAGCACTAGATTTTGTCTGTGTTATAAGTAAATATTCATGCTTAGTTTTGTGATGATCCCTAGCAAACTAGAAATAAAATGTTGAGAACAGGTAAAAGAATGGATGAAAATGGGGGTGGTCAGGATGGAATAGAGATTTATTCTCATTTCAGGGTGCTTACACTCAGTTGATATTTTTAAAAGTAGCTTTTTATGTTTAACCACAAGGATCTGACCTCTTAAATCAGCCAGCCAAAGCTTTTCTCAACATGCTCAGAGGTAATAGAAAAAAGAATCACCGACAGAGGACCTGTGGGCTTGCAATGCATTACTGTTTTGGCAAGACAGTGTTTTGTGATAGGTCTGGTAGCAATGGGGAAAACCAAACAAACTTGTTTGCAAGAGATTAATTAATCACTTCTCAGAACAGTGATTCTAACCATACCATAATTTCACCCAGTTTAAGTGTATCACCTTGCCTTAAATATACTACAACTTTCACTAAATGCCATAGAATCAGAGAATCATAGAATGGTTTTATTTGGAAGGGGCTTTAAAGATCATCTAGTTCCAACTCCCCTGCCATGGGCAGGGACACCACCAGAACAGGTTGCTCAAAACTCTATCCAGACTGGTGTTGAAGTTCCAGGGGCAGAGCCCCCTCTAGAATACTCTATGATATATCTGATTAGGCACGAAGGAGGAACTATGGCTTACACAGGTAGAAATGCAAGGAAGAACTTACAATTTTCATCTTGTGCAATGCACTGGAGAGGGATTCCAAAGAAAGATGTGTAGCTGTCATTGTACCACACTAACAGCTCAGTGCCCCTGGGGATGTCTATACAAGCCCGGTAGAATATATTTGACCTAATCAAGAAAAAAGAAAACATTGCATCATTTAGGAATAGAGCATTCTCGTCTTATAGTACACGTCTTATAGTATTACAGTAGCAATTCATTGTTTTGGAAGCATTTTGCAGGTAACTGAAAGAATAACCTACTGATTGTTTTAGAACCAAATCTGTCTTTGGAGAAGGACTTTGTTCCTGTAGCATAGGCTAACAACATTATAGACAAGCTGTATCCAGGATATATTAAACACTAAGGTTTCAGAAGGACCAAGATACCATAAAAATGCAGGTATTTTCTTGCAATGTCTGTTTCAGGGGGATTTTAGAACAGCACTTTTTGCTTACACAGTATAACCATTGGAGTGGTGTACACAGATCAGCAAGTACAGCCATTTAAACAACTTTGTATTTGTCATCTAAGCTAAAGTTAATGTATTTTAGGGTAAACAGACAACAGCTCTTTTATGAAGAGAAATTAAATGAGTAAGTTCATTTAGCAAGACCTTTGAAATAGTGTTAAGTGACCTTTCATGGCAGTAATATATCATCAAAAAAGATATTTTGGGTTGTCGAGAAGAACAGACTTTGACTTTGGGGAAATAAAAAAATTGGGGTTAATTGGATCATGCAGCCCTAAAATCTTCCCCTATATGAAACATGAGGGCAGTGACAGTTATTTAGTATGTATAAATTATTGTTACCATAAGTATGGTCTCTCACTATTCCTGTGAGAGAAGACTGGGTATTTCTAGACCACTTAAGTGGGAATTGAGGTGGGGGAAAGGGAAAAATCCTAATGTATTTAGCATAAAAATGAGAGCCTTATCCTGATCTTGCACTGATGTAAATAGCTTCAGAGTGATACTTCTGCAGTTAAGACATTTACATGGCAGAAAAACTGTGTAAGATTAGAATCAGGCACAAGATAAAAGACAAATGTTATCAGTTTGCAGTTGCTTTTCCCTTATGCCTCACATGGAACAGTAAAACACACTCCTATGAGACGGATAGAAATTCAATATATACAAGAAGAACAGTCCACTCTTGCTGAAGGATTACATACCAAAGTGATACAGTCAAAGTACCAAGAAATGACCATTTTTTATAACAGCTTATGTGAGGCAGAAAAACGTCTATAGACCAAAAAAAAAAAAAAAAATAGTTAGGCCTCAACCAGTTTTCTGAGTGAAGAATTGCTACAAACATTATTCTGAAGTTCAAGATAAAAGTGTTTAGGGTTGGTAGGCCTTAAATTTAGACTTTCTATAAAGAATTGGCTGTAGCAATGCAATTTGTTCCTTGTATAACACTGCAGACATAAGGAGAATCTTCTACCACATTTTTCATGGCAGTGAGATATGCACTTGTCAACATATTTTGTCACCGCAAAGTGGCTCTTGGCAACAGGATCATAAAGATCAATAAAAAAGTGCAGATTCTCAATATTTTACTAGCAGCTGCAAAAATTTCATTTATCTTGTTATTTTCCTCGCTTACTGCCACCCTGTCTCAGGAGGGCACTGCTAGCTAAGCAGAAAGGTTTTCTTAGCCTTCTATGAATATCTGACAAAAACTCTCCCCTTTGTGTCTCCCCTTCATCTTCCCTCCTCCTCCTTCTCCTCCTCTTCTTCTCTCTCTCTCTTTCTTCCCAGAGCTTTGCATTTAGTTAATTCTTTCCACTGTTACATAAAAATGAAAATCGGAGCCATGCTATAAATTACCGGCATCCCTTAACTTGAGAAAAATTGAGTCTACTTTGTACTTCACCCTTGTAACATTTCATCTCTCAGTTTGGCTTCCCTTAACATAAACACAGCAGCCCGGCAAATGAATGTGCTAAAACCAAATGACACACTTCGCCGCTGAAAGAGCAGAACTGTTTTTGAGCAATGGGTGGTCTGTGGGGTTTGGAGTAGGCAGGGAAAAAAAAGTGTAAGTGTACACCGTCCCTTACAAGTGTGCAGAGCTTCCAAAACTCGCAGAAATCTCTGCATGCTGAAGTACATCAAAGGGATTTTTCCCTTTTCAGATAATATTTCCTTTGCTGACATGTATTTAGTATTGTGGTTGGATGACTCATAAAGATAGCTTCATGGCGTCCCAACGCAGTTGAAGCAGAACACATGCCAACAAACATTATTGTCAGCCTCAAAATAAAAACAAAACGTTCAGCTAAGGGTCAATCAATCAAGAGCACTTTGAAGAAAATTCCATTTAGATATTACAAATCATAACAGAATGAATTTAAACCAGCTGACTTTCTGTGAGGAGGACGTCCATGTACAATAAAAATTAGGCTGGTTTTTCAGTGTCCAACTTTTCTATTTTCTTACACTTGGATGCAGTCACTGGTGATGGATGCCAGTTTTTTAAATTGTGTTTTTGTAGTTCATTTTATAAAGATCTGAAGTAATCGAAAACAGATCAACAGAGGGAACTCTAAGTAAAAACTCCATCATGAAAGGAGAGTTGTAAAATCCACTTAATATTGACAGATGTGTAATGACTTTCTCATGTTCACTTTTCATTTAGTTTTGTCATCTATATATATATGTATGCATATATTTTTTCCTTATTTTTATATATATATGTGCACGCACACATCACCACATAGAGAAATAGTTCACAAGATACCTACAAAAATACTCTTTCATCACAACAATCTTTATTCATTATCCAGTGTGTTTCTTTAAAATCCTATGGTATTTTAGCTATAGATAGCAGATATTTAAGTATATAATAAAAGATTTGTAATGTATAAATAGGATTGTTATTTTTTTAACAGCAGCATTGTTTAGTCAACTGGCCAGAGAATAAAAAAGTTGAAAATGCAATTGAACAACTTTACCATTGTTAAATTGGATCCCTATGGGATAATCAAACTTTATATATTTCATTTTAGCTTGCTTTTGTATGTTTTATTTTTAATTTTAAAGGTAGTTTAAATAAGTTTAAGACTTTTCCTAAATAAAAGAAACTCTGCTCTCTAAAGCAACCAGCAAAAATCATTGCTCACTGCAACTGGCAAGCCTGGGGCATTCTTTGATGTGCTTCCTACCACATTTAATAAGGCCAAGCAGTCGCTTCTGATTCTAAGGCAAAAGGTTTGTTTATAGCTGAGATCATGTATTTATGTAATGTGTTGTCTGGGTTTTCTGGACCTATTTGCAAGTACAAAGTAAAATGCACCATAATTTCTTTACATTTTTCTTCACATTTTGACTTTCTCCAGACAGCAACATAAGAGTTACAAGCTCTAGCAATCTTGGCTAGCAGGTGCACTCACCAAAAAAGCTCGAGATGTACACACACCTCATGACTGACCTTCAGGATGCCCCTGGGTGCCACTTTTCCCCCTCCCCTATCACACACATCTCTATTAAGGGTGGAGAACTGCTTGTGTTGGCTTGCCTCTGATGAGACTGTTTGAAAAAGTGCAGAGAGCTCTGTATGGCGGGGTGGTCACACGAGTGACACAGGGCTGCCCTTGCTGCCTGGAGCTTCACCCCATGTGTGTTGCCCCACGCGAGCACACCCCCCAAAGCTCTGATACTGCCTTTGCAACCAAAGGCAGCAGTACTCGTGATGGTTGCAGACTGATAGAACATCCTCATTTTGTGTCCTTGTGTGAATCAAAGATTACTTTACCTGTACTGAACCACCGTCAGGTTCTGCTCCCCACAGTGCCTCGCGCATCGGATGTACCTCATCCAGCTCGACTTACTGGGCTCTCCGCCGTCGATAAAGTGCTGCAGTGTCCCATCCTGGTCATATATCTGGGGGAGATGCCACAAGGTCACGTAGTTAGAACAAATCATCAGCAATCATTTTCACTGCTTTGCTGGTGTCTCACTGTGGCTTTTCCAGGACTTTATTGCCATGAAGTTTGTCATCTGTGTACTGATACTCTTAGAAATATACATGAAAAAGCAGAAAAGTATTTTAGGGGATACAAGTTTATCATGTTTCTCTTATCAAGCCAATCTTTTCATATTAAAAATATTTGTGGTGTCTCAAAGATGTGACCATGTTTCCCAAAGAATATTTAACCTATTTTGACAAGCTGGCCTTAAATAATGAACTGCCAGATAAACAAGAAAATCTGGATTTAAAGTGTGCAATAAAATGGCTGGGACAGCTGAGCAAGGGGCAGTAGTAATCCCTAAACAAGGATCCCTTCTTTCACATCTCAGTTGCAGCAAGAGAATATGCTTCAGCAGCCTTACATGATATGTTAGGGAGTTGTGGATTCATAATATCAAAACAAATGAGACTAGAAGGAAAAACGGAGTTGATGATGACTTTAGGAGCTCCCTTGAGACATGCAATTTTTTGGAAGTACTAAATGAGAAACCAGTTCTGAGGGAATCATTGTTTTCCTAAACATGACATCCCTGCTAAGGACATGAGAGCCAGTTATGGTGACTTTAAAAAAGACAGTATTATGCTTCTAGTCAGAAGTGGATGCTCTCTCTGAAGTCAAAAATAGAGTTGTTCTGGAGGTTCTGAAATAAAAAGATAAATGTTTCATGCATACCTGCCCTCCTGACTGCTTAAAAATGTTATCTGGGTCGGTCTAATCCTAGTAAAAGCATGAGATCTCACAAGGTTTTTACTTGTTGCACAATTATTTGGCAAACTTCACAAATGCATCAGAACAATTAGGTGCCTATCTGAAGTAAATTTCATTTTCATGACTTTTGCCCCTCTATGAACACCATTTGCTTTAATATCCATACCCCAAAGATGTTATTCCTTTTGAAATTGTATGAACCTAAATTGATGTCTTCTTGAAAGTGTGAATTCTGCTAACTGAAGAGGAAGCACATTTATTACATTCAACTGAACATTTCTAGTATATACAGATTAACAATCTTGAAAGTCTATTTCAATATCAAGAGAATAATCTCAGAAATTATGTGACTGTATTCAATACTTATGATTTTTTAAGAGAGGGTTTTCTACAGTTCCCACAAAAATATACACAGGAATCAAAATTTAGTTTTTTCCTTCATGAAAGGAGAGTCTCAAATTCAGGAACCAGCCTTGCTTTTGCTTTTGGCCAAGAGGGACTGAGAGTAGTAAGGAGGAACATGTCCACTGGAAGAGCATGAGGGACACAGAAATCAAGTTTCTCTGGTGATATTTTTCCTTTTTTCCTGAGTGTCTGTGACAAGGACCAGGTGGAACCTGGCCAAATACTCCTGTGTTGGGTAAGCAAGATGCCACCCCAACACGCACTGAGTGGAATAAAGTCAGACAAATCAGGAGTCCTCAGAAGTAAACAGATACTCCAGTCCCAGGGATTAATTTTATTTTTTATTTATTGTAACATGTTGATTATCAGCAAGGACCTATTCTTATGCAAATATCTTAATGTATGTTGAATATGTGAGCAAAATATGCTAAATTATAAAAAATCTGTGAAGAAATCAGAAAAGTTCTCCAGGACTTCAGCCTATAAAAAGGAAGAGAATGAAAAATTAACGACTAACAGTACTTGGCTGAAACCATTTTGGCAATACCTATGAAAACATTCTCAGCAGTGTTTATTATCTATCCATTTACATGCTGCTTATTCACATAACAATATATGACTTAACATGAGGCAAAAACATTTCCCATAAATAAAGAGCTGATAACTTCCTAATCCCCAGATGATATGAAGCAGGAAAGACAAAGAGGTCTGCCATAATCAGTAGTGACACTCGTATCTTGGCACACAGGGTCCTACCCTGAACTTTGCATAAATAGACAGTCATTAACTGATATGAAAAATTAAATTCTGTCATGAAAACATAGGGCTGGATCTTTCCTGGGCCTTGGTCTGAAATTGGAAGGACTGTGCTGTAAGACTAAGTATTTTCAAATACTTTATTCTCACAAGTACTGATGCATCAAGTGACACTATGCCTAGGAGGATATTACTGACATTGCTGCATAGTCATAATCTATCCAACAGCATTCTTAGCCCTGTTCTTACAGGATTGTAAACCCAAGGAAGAAGAAGCCTAGGCTTAGAAGGTAAATAACAGTACTGTGTTGAATCTATTTGTCAGATTGCATAATACAGGTTAAAGTCTGGAAAAAACCCCCAAAACTCAGCTATGGTTATTATTTTTCATGTCACTATCATGCAGGAGTTCCTATTCATTTTACAGTTATATGAATCAGGAAAACAGTGAAGATATAACTGCCTCAAGAAACCCTCATGAGGGAGCAAACCATAACCTGCCATAACAAAGAAAAAGCAAACCTGTAGCACAAGCTGTGAACACAGCTTGCAATATGCAATGGATATACATATTTACCCACATCTCTATTACACATGCATACATCCTTCAACAGTTATAGTATCTATTACAGAAAATAGTGCAGAAACCTGTGATAAACTGATGTTACTGGAAGCCTTTGACTACCTCACTTGATCATTGCATCCATCTATTCCGGCATAATTTTTAACACATTGCAATAGCCTCATGGCAAAATAGAATACCACTTCTGCAAGTCCCTTCAGACTCTGCATTTATTTTTTCTGTATCTCACATCAGTCACTGATCTAAGTAGTGGAAACACAATTAGTTATTTCATTTTTCTACTTTGATTGCACTTGGAAGTGTTACCTGATCTTCTTACTGGACTTTGATAACTGTTGGTTTTGCTGAGTTTTATGGGTTTGGTTTTTGTTTTGTTTTTTTGTTTGTTTTGGGATGGAATGAACCAGATTTGTGGAAGAGACTGGAATCTGATAAAAGAGGTCTGCACTCAACTCATTTGACATGCATTGTGGTCGCCCTTAGCAGTTGCCTTATAGGTAATTAACTTTTTAATATGTTATTGACTGTTTACAGATATTTTACTGGTATGTTGCAGATCAAGGCACTCAGAATGTGATACATACACATACACTCCTCTATGAATTTCATCCTTTGACTTCAGAATACAACAGAAACTGCTTCATTTTCCAAGAAAGTAAGTCCAAAGCATACAAGTCTTCTCTTTTCAGTATTTTCTATTCCCTTCCTTGCAAACACCTTTTTATTAAAAAACCAAGACATAAATAGAGGTCAGGTTCCTCTTCTAATGGCATGGAAACATAAATCAAATATGAAGGACTGGATGTATTACTTGCTGGATTGGTTTAGGATAATTATTTGGAGGACATAGATACTGTTACTTTAATGACAATGATAAGAGCAACACACAATGGCAGTAATAACATAACTTCTAAAGCACGCTGCATGTCATAGGTGTGACAAATCTCTGAAGAGCCATAACTAACAAAAATAACAGAAGTAATATAAACATGGACCATCTAAGATTTAAGCAGTATTAAAAGACAAGGCAGAGTGCTAAAGAGACTTCTGAGAACCTTCAATTACTTCAGTACTGATATAGTCAGTATTGCTCACTTGGACCAATAGGGCAAATCTAATTCCAATGCTAAAAAACCTGTTGCTCCAGTTTCTCTTATAGATGCCACAAAATTTTAGAATAAAGAAGTTCAAATGTAACAGCAGAGCTGCAGAGAAAGCCAAGTAATTAAGCAATTTAAAACAATTTCACAGAAGTGGCAGCAAGAGCAAAAATAGTTTGTTGAATTTCTTTCCTCCCTATCTGTTGCTTTCCCTTGTTCTCTTTCCATGGTCTGCTTTAGAAATTCTTCCTGCATTTCATTTTTCCATTTAGTCAGGTAAGAAAGGTATTAACAGATGATTATTTGGCTGCTCATTTTCGTTTCAGGCAGTCAGGGAATAGAGTGATCCTGAAAATAGAATGTTTCTTTGCAAATACATTTATGTTGTAAAAGTATCTATTAGAATATTTGTTTTATGTTGCAAGACATCAAAAGAGATGTGAAGAAAACCAAAAAATATGCAAGAATTAATTCTTACCATTGTAAAGACTCTTGCATTTTGCTCTTCTCTGCTTTTCTCATTGATATCACATGCATAAAATCATAGAATTTTCAAATCACTTACTATGAGTCTTCACTTCTCTAAAGTTTTGCTCTTGGCTTTAATAGGAAGATGGCAAAGGTGTTCCCAAAACTACTGGTAATATGGCGAAAAAGTTGTAACCAGACATGTTAGATGTGGTAGCATCCATGAGTTATATTCTTCCTGCAACAGTGTATGAACCTACAACCCACAGTTACACTGAAAGTTTCTTCTTTGCTAACTTGAACGTCGGAGCTCAATAAACTCTACATTAGGCAAATCTCACTATTGTGAGACCCAGCTTTTGATGTAAAAACACTGCAATATCTTCTAAAGGTATCTATCCTAAACAGAAGTTGAAAACAATGCCAAAAAGGGTAATGGTTATAAGCCTGGCTATTAAGCTGACAGTCTGTAAAACGTGTGCAATTATAGAATTGTAGAATTGTTTAGGTTGCAAAAGACTTAAAATCATTGAATCCAACTCTTAACCCAGCAATACCAAGCCAAGCAGGGTTGAAGTCCCTAAATGAAGGCCCTAAGTGCCACAGCTACACCTCTTTTAAATACCTCCAGGGATGGTGACTTTATCACTTCCCTGAACAGCCTGTTCCAGTGCTTGACAACCCTCTTGGTGAAGAACTTTTCCCTAACAGCCAAGCTAAACATCCCCTGGCACAGTTTGAGGCTGTTTACTCTTTTCCTGTTGCTTGTTACTTGGGAGAAGACACCAACTAGCATGCTCCTAGAGCCTCCTTCTAGGCAGTTGTACAGAGCAACAAGGTCTCTCCAATCCTCTTTTTCTCCAGACTAAACACCCCCAGCTCCCTCAGCTGTTCCTCACAGGACTTGGGCTCCAGACCCTTCCCCTGCTCCACTGCCCTTCTCTGGATGTGCTGCAGCACCTCAATGTCCTTTTTGTAGTGAGGGGCCCTGAACTGGACACAGGACTTGTGCAGCCTCACCAGTGCTGAGTACAAGGGGATGGTCACTGCTCTGGTCCTGCTGGCCACACTATTGCAGACACAGGCCAGGATGCCATTGGCCTTCTTGGCCACCTGGGCACAACTGGTTCATGTTCACCTGCTGTCGATCAGCACCCCCAGGTGCTTTTACACTGAGACACCTTTACAGCCTCTCTGCCCCCAGCCTGTGCCATCATGTAGGGTTATTGTGACCAAAGTGCAGGAGCTGGTACTTGCCCTTGTTTGACCTCACAGATCTGGCCTCAGCCTGAATCCAGCCTCTCCAGATCCCTCTGCAGAGCCTATCCCCGCTCCAGCTCCAGCAGATCAACACTCCTGTGTAAATTAGTGTTGTCTGCAGACTGACAAAGGATGCAGTTGATCCCCACATCCATATCATGGATAAAGATACTGGACAGGGCTGTTCCCCACCACTGAGCCCTAGGGAACAGTTCAGCCACCAGCTGGTCCTCCAGCACCACTCACCTCTATCCTCTGGACACGGCCAGCTTCAGTTTTTTACTTGAAGTGTGCAAGCCATCAGCATCCAGTTTTTCCAGCAGAATTCTGTGGGAGATGGTGTCAAAGGCTTCACTGAAGACCAGGTAGACAATATCCACAGCCTTTCCCTCATCCATGAGGTATGTCATACTTTCATAGAAGAAGGTTGGTCAAGCAGGACCTGCCTTTAGTAAACCCATGCTGGCTGTGCCCAGTGCTGGTTGTCTGCATGATGGCACTCAAGATGATTTGCTCCATGACATCCCCTGGCACCAAGACCACATTTAGAGGCCTGTTGTTCCCTATATCCTTCTTCCTGCCCCTCTTGTAGCTGGGCTTTATGTCTGCTGACCTCTGGTCAATTGGGACCTCCCTGATGAGCCATGGATACTTATAAATGATTGAAAATATCTTAATGAGCTCTTCCCCTGGCTCCTCAAGACTTATGCCAATCCCATCTGACCCCACAAATTTGTGTATATCCAAATGGAGTAGCAGGTCTCTTACCATTTTTCTTTTGATTACAGGGGTTTCATTCTGCTTCCCACACCTATCTTACAGCTCAGAGGACTGGTTATTCAGAGAAGAACTGGTCTTACTATTAAAGACTGGGGCAAAGAAGGCATTAAGTTCCTCAACTTTTTCCTCATCTTTTGTGACTGTTCCCTCATGTATCCACCAAAGGGATTCTACTTGGTCCTCCTTAAAGTTGCTACACAATTTATAAAAATATTTTTTATTTTCTTTTACAGCAGGTAAGTTCTACTTGGGCTTTGGCCCTTCTAATTTTCTCCCTGCATAACTTCATGATATCCTTGTAATCCTCTGGAGCTGCCTGCCCCTTTCTTCCAAAGGTCACAAACTCTCTTTTTTCCCCTAACATCCAGCTGAAGTTCTCTGTTTGACCAGGCTAATCTTCTCCCCCACCAATTCATCTTTTGGCATATATGGACAGCCTGCTCCTGGTCCTCTAAGGTTTCCTTCTTTAGGCACACCCAGCCTTCCTGGACTCCTTGCCATTGAAGACTGCCTCCCAAGGGACTCTGTCAGCCAGTCCCCTAAACAGGCCGAAGTCTGCCCTCTGGAAGTCCAAGATGGCAGTTCCACTGATCTTCCTCCTTACATCTCTGAGATTTGAAAACTCGACCATTTTGTGATTATTGTGCTCATGACAGCCTCTGACCACCACATAACCCACAAGTCCTTCTCTGTCCACAAACAGGTCCAGCATGGCACATTCCATAGCTGATTCCCTCACCACCTATGTCAGGAAGTTATCTTCCACACACTCCACAATCACCCTGGATTTTTCCCCCTCTGCAGCTTTCCATTTCCAGCAAACATTGGCTAAATTGAAGTCTCCCAAGAGAACAAGGGATGACAATCATGAGGCTTCTCCCAGCTGCTTATAGAATATTTCACCTGCCTCTTCATCTTGGCTGGATGGTCTAAAACAGACTTCCTCTTTGTTCTTACCCATAAACACTCAATCCTGTCATCAACATCATCTTCTTTTGAAGGAAACTTCCCTATCTTCATTTAATTATTTTTTTTAAATTCACTTTGCAGCATTTTACTCGTCATCTGCAATAAACTAGTACTGTAAGTAAAGTTGAATACACAAATGCTTTCATAGATGGGGGAAGAGTGTTAAGTGGCATTACTGGTAGAAGACGGCTCTATAGCTAACGGAACAAATTACAAGGATGGTTACCTCTCCCATAAATCTGAAGAAATAACTGTATCTCTCCTGAAAAGCCCTGAGACTCAGGCAAGTGAACAGTAAAATTCAGTGATTTGACTTGCCTAAGGCAGCGATTGTTAAGCAAAATGCCGATGAACTCTAGAGTTTATTATGACAAGTATATATTACTTATTTGTTAGAGCTTCTGATCATGTCAAACTGAGAGCAAACTGGCATGACTTGCATAGCTTACTCATTTAAGTTGGATTTTGAGTAATGTACTGGTGCCTAGCTGTCTTTGAAATCAGCACACTGCCAAAGGACCTCGTTATCTAGATAGCTGGAAACATTCAGAAGATGCTGCATGAACTGAAAGAGAGACAATTACTTACAATGCATTGAAAATATTACATTTAAGGAGCATAGTTTAGGCTGAAAATCAAAATACATCTGGGTTCATATTGATAGCAACGGGTGTTCAAAGAATGAATGCTTTCAGACTTTTAATGCCTTAATATTAGGAGCTGGGTGTCTGCTTTAGGACAGGAGGGGCCTTCTAAATATGTCTTCTCCTTGTTACACACTGAATGAGAAGGTTGAGTAGAAACAATCATGCATGTAACCATTACTTCTTTCTCATTTCTGTCACTAACTTGATGACCAAGTAAGGGTATTCAGGAAACTTTCTAAGAACTCTTTAGTCTCACTCTATAAAAGAAAAATGAAATATAATGAACTCAGAGACAAACTAAAATGCATGGAAAACTCTCCAAATACAACTTAACTAAAAAGAAAAACTGATGTTGATTTATGACAGTAGTAATATTATATAATCACATCCTTTGCAAAGACCATACCTCAAACATCGAAATATTTTGTGAATTACATTCTATCTAAACAGAGAACTGGCTGAACCACCAGAATAAAGGCAATATTCATCACATTCTGATAAATCCAATTCTGATGCCTAATAAATATAATTGAATCTGTAATAATCAACTATATACATAAAACTGGTATGCAACAATAGTATACATGTCATCAACCTCATTCTCCTATAAGTGAAAATGCTTGGACAGGTTCCCTGTTCAATTGCATAGTCATTATTTCAGAAAGACATTAGTTATAAATACTTCTCCTACCTTCAACTCTTTCTTGATAAGACTAATTGATTTGCTTTACCAGTTAAAGTTGCCTTCAGATTATTTATGGACAGATAGCAGAACCAAAAATATAAATATGTTTCAGATAACATTCAAGCTTGTCTTAGGAGGAGATAAGAATGCTTTGCTTTATTATTATGTAACAAATGTAAGCCAGTTACTATCATCTTCATACCATATGAAATTAATCCATGTCAATAGTTAGTTACTTGCTTTGAAGTGCTTCTATTTTTATAACAATAATTGATGGTATCTCCTTGCCATATAGAAGATACAACAGTCCATTCAAAGAATGATTTTCCTTTGTTGGAATATTTGTATTACATGCAATTTCTTTATACTTACAGTTATCATCAAGTTTTCCAAAGCAATTAACAGAATAGAAATCTGAAATAAATGAGCAAGGAGGAAATATCAGGAGGCCTCACTGTTTAGAGTCGAAGCAAAATTTTTGTCCAACTGGATGCAACTTCTCTATGAAAATGCACAGAAATATATCCTGACAGCCAATGATCTTCTTTGGCTGTTCACACAATTCAAAGCAATTTTTTAAAATTAACCATATCTGATATGGAGCGTACATCTTGTGATATCTACTTAATGTTTTTCCATTTAATCTAGCAGGCATCATCTAGCAAATTTTATAAAAGAGAATACTTGCCAAATAATATTAAAAGCTATTTAGTTTTAATGTTTCTCAAAGGATTATGGCATATGAAACTATAAACATTGGTTTGAACTGTCTGTGCTAGGTGAAAGGCTTCATCTCTCACTTAGACCTCAGTCCAGCAAACACTTCTGCACATGTTGTAGTCCCATTGATCTCAATGGGACTACTCGTGTGTGAAATCAAGCATCTGTGTAAGCAGTTGGAGGATGGGGGCCTTATTCCAGAAAGTGTCATGAAAGCAATGCCCTGCTGATTATGTGGACTTCATAAAATTACTTTTTTTTAAGTCAAGTCTCAGTGGTTTGTTTTGACATTAGCCCGTGGAGGTCCTGGAATAGGAAAGAATTCCATGTAACGCAACAGTGTTACTCAACACCAGGGCAATGAGAGGAAGACACAGAGCAGAAAAAAAACCACGCACGAAGCTGGAAACTTACACACATGTAAACAGATCTGTAAAGTACCGGTGCTCTTGCAGTACCCACTGACATCACAGGGCCTTCCCTGTGTGTGGTTTTGCACTCTCCTGACAGGTCTACTGATAGGACAAAAAAACCCTGCGGTGCTCCAGCCATGAGTCATTCTGTAATCGAGAAATTTTTGTTTAACATTGTCGTTTCCACCCTGCTTACTACACTGTGTTCCTGTGCAGCCCTGGTAGCAGAAGACCATGTGGAGGCAACAGACTGAAGTGGTTTTCTCCAGTCTTTTCTATGTGGGACATGGAGCATGAAGAGAAAAAGTGTTGCCAATCTAGGCTTGCTATTCAGAGAGACCATGAAAGGAACTAGACTAAAAATTAAAAGATGGTTTAAAAACAGAGAAGCAAATTATCAAAGCTGAAATAACCCAAAAAGAAGACTCTCATACCCATTGACTGGTAAATGCAAAACCTAGTAAATATAATAGGGAAGGAGTTAAAATAAGGGCCCAATACTGAAAGCCTTCATTCAACTGGAAAGAATCAATACACTTACCCAGTAATAAAGTTCCTAAAATTATATTCAGAGCCAGTGAATCAAGACAGTTACAATGATTCTTTCTTGCTCACAGTGACTCTGAAAACAGAGCACTCTTTCCTTTGCAAGGTAATGAGAGAGCTTTGGCCAATTTCTTGGAAGTTCTCAAAATCATTAGACATCGAAAAATGAAATTAAAAAGTGTTTGTTTAATATTTTTTCATTCCTTTGCACAACCAAATATTCCAGAAGGACTTTGGCAGATTTAGGCACTCAGCATCAAGCTAGAGAGCACAGCAGAAACAAGTGAGCAGGTACACACTTCTGAGCTGACTGACTCTGACTCTATGACCTCAGACAAATCACTCAGGACCAAAAGAAACTCATAAATGGAAATCATTCTAATTTGCCCTGATTCTTACACATAAGAAAGAACAAAAATATGGAGTGTCTGTTCTTCAAATTCAAGGCTTACCTTGCTAGTAAGAGGAAGCTGATGGCCCAAGAACAGCACAGCTTTTCATCCCTCATTCCTATAATTTCTGTAAAGCACTTTCTCAAAACACTATTCCAAACTGTGTTTTCATAGTTTTATGCATGAATCAGTACTTCTAGAGAGGTAGTAGATCTTAGATGTACAAATCCCAGACTCAGTGCTTAGGGATATATTCAGACACACTGAAATGTGGTGCATAGAACATATGGCACAATTATCATTCTGTAATTGATTTTAGTTTGGCTTCATCTTGCAGCACTTGAGGCTTCTCATTATCTTCTTTACCCTAAGGATTTTTAAAAGCTCCAATGCCATGTTCCTTTAAGCATTTTAAGAATTAGATTATAAACATACTTCTCAAGCACAGAGCTGCTAGAGATTCTAAGGAATCTGCAGGGAGGGTGTCAAGAGGATAGAGTCACACTTCTTGGTGGTGCCAAGCAAAAAAGACAAGAGGCAATGGTCAGAAACTGATGTACAGGAAGTTCTTGCATGAATATGATGAAAAACTTTACTGTGGAAGTGACTGACCATTAGAGAAGGCTGCCCCAAGAGGTTGCAGAATCTCCTTCTAAGGAGATATTCAAAAGGTGTCTGCACACAATCCTGAGAAGCACGCTCTAGGAAACCCTCCTTGAACAGGGAGGTTGGACTATGTGACTCAAATAGTCCCATCCAAACTCATATAAAAAATCCCAACCCTAATGCAGAAATGCACTACATGTGAAAATACTCTCTGAAAAGAAAGCCTGTCCACAAGTAGTCTCCCCTTCAAGAAATGTCAAGAGCCTTACTTTGCTCTAAAAAAAGTATTGCTGCCTAATGTAATGGTTGTGATCCACTGATAAGGGTTTGTTCCTGGACTAGGGCAATAATAGTTATATTCAGGTGTGTAAACTTAAGTTCCCACTAGTGTTTCTGGTGGATTCAAGTATTCCACTAAATCTCCAGTGACTGCTCCAGAAGACAAGCAGTTATCCTTAAGTTCTGAGCATTACTTGTCGGCCCTGCCTGTATGTCTTAGATACTTTCCAGGATTTAAAATTCCACTAAACACCTCCATTCAGACACTTGAATTGCTCTGCAGATGCCTGGGTTTAGCTCCTGCTCTGAAAATGGTTTGTCACATGGCTTACAGCAAGTACTTAAAGTCTTGATCCTGCGGCTGTAGAAAACAGGGATTTTGATAACATTTTTTGTGCACCATTTGCTTATCTTCACTCTGAGTTTGTAAGTAAATATGGATAGGGACTGTGTTTACAGTGTATGTGTAGAACATCTATCACAGCAGAGCACCCGTTTACTACTACAATACAGACTCCACAGATAATTCTTTCAATCCTTTTTTAAACTTCCCATTAAGACTTACCATAAATGAGGAATTTCAGTAAAAATTACATACCTTAGAAAATATACTTCATTCCTTTGTGAGTTTTAAATAATGAGGCACAGTGATATTTTTAGTTTGGAATATTTTGGAATGTCTGGAATGTCAAGTTCCCCAGATGATGATTAAAAGGTCAAGTAATAAAGTATATGATAAACTGTGCCTGAGATTCCTCATAAAACAAATGAGTAATGGCTGTACAAACTCTGTTGCCATGTTTTCATATCAAAAAATTCCTAGAGTTTATTATTCCTCCAAATTTGTTAAATTATAGGATTGTCAGAAAAACAGCACAGGAATGGCTAGTTTGCAGCTTCTTTGGGGCTGAAGTCAGAGTCAAGAAGCAAACTAAAGGAGTGCAGTAAGGAGTAGTGCTGTTGTTGCTAGTGGACATCATAGTGGAGAATGTGAAAAGGGGTTTTTTTCTTTCCCAAGTGCAGGTCTGGTGTTGGTAAGTATCATACTAAGTTTCTTTAGAAGTATGTTTGTTTCTGTGAGGATTACAACATTAGATTAGAACATTGCTTGAGACACAATCACAGGAGCCCTCCAGAGCTGTCAAGCATTTGGCATATCTCACTTATCTCTAAGGGTGGCAGGGGCCATCAATACAAAGTGGACCATCAATCAATACAAGGTCTTCTTCAGACATTGCCTGTCAGCTGATCAGAGGAAGACTTTAGGGAATCAGCTTTCCATTATCAGGATTTGGTCTGTGATCAGAACAAGCCACTAAACCTTTTACTTTTCACTTGGCAAAAACATACACACTGGAAAAAAGTCCTGACAGTTCATTCATTTTGCTCCATCACTGGAGCCAGATGATGTTTGACTGGGGAGACCCACCCTCTTTGATGTTGTACTCTTTTGAGAGTGCCCTGCTGTGAAGAAAATTTTCTCCTTCCAAATTAAAGAGAAATATTTCTGTGTCCAGCTGTTAAATGTGACGTTTGCCATTTTTCAGTGCACTGGCTTTGTGCCATCTCGCAGGCTGTGTTTCAAGCCTATCTTTTTCCTTTCCCCTTCTCAGCAGCAATATCCACAATGTGTTAGTGTCTCCAACTTCTACATACATCAATACTAAAAGGGAAAATACAAGTAAGACTGCATTTCTCTTAACTACAGCAGCAATATTTACATGCCTCTTCTGATTCTTTTAATTAAAGCCAGCGATCCCTCATGCAATGAAGGATATAACCCTTAAATATGATCTATGAAAAGCTGGCTTCAGTTTCGTTTTGATTGCAGTAGGCAAACCATGCCGAAGCAAAGCCTTAGTAGAAAATATTTACTGGTTAAATGAGTGTGGATATTACTAAAACTTGTTTCGTGTCCACATCAAAAAAATGGCACCCATTCAGCAGCCCTAGCTCTGTTTAAATTAAGACAAACTTCTCATGAAATCTTGAATAAATATTTAGGTTTATGTAATCAAGAAAATCTGTATCTTCTCGTATTTATTAAGTGTAATTTTTAGAGTTATAAAAACCACTGTCACAAATTGTGTATACAGTAAATAAAGAGTGAACTCATCATTACAACATTTTGCCTATCCATTGAGGTGGATGAAATGCAACAGGTTCCAAGTACTCTTCAGTTCAAACTCCCCATAATCCTTTTCATTAGCATATTTGCTGATACAGAAAAGGATCAATGTTTGATGGATTTTGGCAAAGTCATTATTACAAACCCGTGTTCTGTAATTAATGTCAGACTATGACCAGCAAATCTGAATAACTGCTCATGTACTCATCACATCTTCATGCTGTGAAAATTAAAACCTGACTGAGAGCCTCAAAGGATGAGAATGGAAACACTTAATTTAGAAAATTACATGAATGGTAAAAAATACCAAAGCACTTCCCCTTTAGGTATTCACTTTGTAGATCCATGCCAAGAAAGAGTATATTCAGATAGATTTGATCTAGAAAAAAGCAGTAAAGATGCCCTTAATCTAGACTACAAGTAACTCTTGGACACTGTTTTTTTTAAATTTTAGTATGATACAGGGGTACAAATAAATATAAATTAGCCTCTCTCCAAAAGGCTAACAGCCAAGCCACATTCTGTGGGGCTTCAGGCAGTTCTCAAAAGCTATCAGGTACCTAAGAAAGGCCGTACTGGGACTGGAGATGTCCAAGCAACACAGAGACGCTGGCTGTAACAGTGTTGGCAATTCAACAGCAGGCACCCTTACTTGTTCCTGGAAAGAATCAATCACTGCCACTCCTGCAGCACATATATACTCTACAAATGGTACGTTTGGGTCTCTACATTAAGCTGGTTCCATGACTCTGGTTCCAAAGGGGTGACCTTGTTATACAAATACAATTTATGCTGCTATGGTCCTTCTCTACCCTTATTTCTAAATTCATTAAGAAATAATTTTCTTACTGATAATTCTTTATCTTATTCAGCTAACCCATATTATCCAAAATTTTATTCACTTGCCTCTAGTCTTCCATCAGCCACTGTTTGATCATGTTCCTTTTTTCTGTCCCTCAATCTATCAGGCAGCAGAAAAACACCCAAGAATACCTCATTAGAGTGAAAATGAAGGACTGATCCCAAAGATTTGTGTTGGTCTTTTTCACCATTACTTTCTGCATTATTCTACTTCACCTTTAAAAGTATATACCTTACCTTTATCTTTCCCGCTTTTCTCAACTCTCCTGCCTGTGCCAAAATAATTTTCTGTAAAAGGGAATTTTTTGTCCCAAAGAGGTGTAAGTGAAAATGTATAGGTGGCTTATACAGGCCAACACAGACAAATCAGATCTATTTCAGAAATAGTCGAGTAGTTTGAGTAGCAAATCTGCTGGCCTTAAATGACCACTTTTTTACAAGAAACTCAAGGTAGATAAAATAATATTGCAACCAATAGAACTGGTGATTATAATCCATCTTGAATATTTTAACAGTAAAATGATTTATGCAAAGCAAGTTTTATTTTTCCTCAAGACTAAATTTTTAAAAAAATTAAAATAAACTAATTATTTTGATGATTTTCCCACATCCTCAAAATTTAATACAAAGGGGAAATTAATCATTTTTTAGCAAGGCTGCCTGTATAATTATTTTGCTGGATCTGTTCAAAATCTCAGAATGGTTGTAAAGCAATAACAATAACAAAATATTTTGGAGCAAGGCTTTTCCGTTTTGGGGTTTTTTTTCAATTTGGATTATTTCAAGATTTTATAAACCGAAATATAAAGTTTCATTGTAAGCTTACTGTGCCTTAAAAATTAAAGACATTTTGAATTGAGAAATACATTTTCTGTTTAGAATATGTAGGGACTCCATATTTAGATAATTTTGAACTATTTTTTCCCTAAGTTTTATTCATGAGAAATTTCCATGAAACTGACATTTTTTGCAAAAAGTTTTATTTTCTGAGCATTCCCTTGAAAACAAAACATTGTTTCCTTGGGAAACTCCAACAATTCGTAACCAGTTATCTGTTGTACCCCTGTTAAAGACACACATAAAACCGCTCATGGCATCTAAGAGCTTGCAATCTAAGAGACACAGATAAGGGCTAAATGAATTGAGAGACCCAGAAAATGTGATGAAAGTGTAACCTTTCTCCACTCCTTTCCTGTGTCTTTCTCCCTCATGCACAATCACAAAAGTTCTCTGCTTAAATATAAAAAGAATAATAGGGAGTACGACTTCACACTTTTCCTGAGTTAAGCAGGAATTGCCATGCCTCCCCTCTGCCAGATAGAAAAGCTTTGGTTTCCCAGTGGGGTACAGATCTCTACCAGCTCCCTCCTATTCCCTCCTATTCCTGGGAAAATGAACCCTGGATGTATCTGCAGGCAGGTTAAAATGTGAGCCCTTTCTTGGCCAGCTGGTACCCCCTGACTGCCGGTACTTGGGAAGGCAGGCAGTGTAAGTCAGATATATGTTACTCCAGTCATTTGAGGGCAAAGGGAACACATGCTAAAGAAGGGGCAGAGAAACTAAACAATGTAGAAAATAGATATTGTTGCAAGGGGCTCCTCAAGAACCCCTTGCTGATAGTAAGCGAATGAGTCCTAGTTCAGCTTCTTTTTAATGCCTCACAGACTGTATGCTTACTGTATGTGGTTGACTTTCCTAAATGGTTTGACCATAATAGTTGTAAGAGAGAGTATATGAAAAATAACTGTGCGCCAATTCTTAGCAATACCCTCAGACTAACTGTTTTCAAAGAATTTGATGAAGCTGTAATAAAAATCAATTTATCCACAGAAAGAAGCACTTCTTGTTCTCAAATGACAGATTTACGATTTCACGCAAGCATGAATATCCTAGAGCTCACCCTTTTTAATAAGGAGTCTTTTAAAAGACATAAAATATTTGTCCTAATGAAGTAATGGTTTCCTAAGGTTTTGCTTCTTTTCTGTACTGCCTACAGTTTTATGTCTTTGTTGAAATGTGTCACTTCTTAAATTATGATGTTTTCCTAAGTCTACTATATTCTTTTTCTAACCCGCACTAAGAAAGCACAATTGTCAGACATTATGTTTTGAGGGCGAACTGACCTCCAACATATTGTGGATAACGTAAATTTCATATTTTATAGTTATTCTGAAAACATTCCTAAACTCAAAATCCTTGGTTGCTTAGTATCTTTAACTCGCTCCACCTAACAACAGTAAACTAAAGAGGACAATGTTTTCTGCAGAAAATCAAAGTAAAAGGTGAGAAGCGAAGATGAAAAAGTACTTTAACTTTTAGGGAATCACTGCTATTACAGAGTCACTGCCAATTTTAGATAAGACACTGTACTGAGACAGCTCAAAGTGCTGCTGCAATTCCAGGACTGTCATCTTAGCCTGTTTAAATTTGTCAAAAAAATTCTCCAAGAAACTGGGAGTATAGGATGAGTGAGACAGGGGAGGTTAATGCTCTGTGTTTCTAGCCTCAGCTGACTCATTCGGTCAAGAAATACTGAGGTTCCTCCAACAGAATATGATAGTGTGTCACTGTAGTAGATTTTGCTTCTTTTTCTCAAACGCTTTTCATTCTCCAGTAGAGAGCAGAGAAGGATCTGAGTTACTCCAGGCTTCAAAGGAAAGACATTTATTTTGTCCAGATAAGTAAATTGTCTAGTAATCCCATGTGGCATCTGGATAGGAAATATATTATACTTACTAGAAAATTGAGCAAATCCTTGGAATCAAGGATGAATAAACAAACTGCCTGAGAGGAAAAGACACTTACCAGAGTCTTAATAATGAGGTACATTCAGGAGCATTCCATACTTTAAAGGGTAGTTTTGCAGTGAACGTGACTAATGAAGCCTGGTTTTTAGTGTGGATGTGTATCTTTTGTCCCCAAAAACTTGTTGTAATAATCTCCACTTAGACACTGATTCCAGTGTATGACACTGATACTTAAACACTTTTCAGTTATTATGCACTTAGTACTGCTGCTATCACTGGAAGTACAGCACACAGAAGATCAAAATGTACAGTGCAGTCTGTCACTGTGAGTGCAGGAGGAATGGGGTCCTGGGGCCCTGTGCCTTGCAATGTGTAAGTAGAGATAGCTATAGTGCTGACTAAAATTGCTCCCAAAAATACCCGGTAGCTTTTGCTCAACAATGAGATATAGATTGGGTCACTGAACTTTGCTGAACCCCAAAGGTTTGTTTTTTTTTCTTGAAAGCATCCCAAAAGCATGTAACTTCTTCTAGATGTCACTTTGTGAAATGTGAAGTATCAGGAAGGTGAAATCTGGAACCATCCAGGACAGAAAAGTCCTGGTGCGCAGTTTGCACATGCGCAACCAAACTTCATGTGTTTTACCAATAGTGCAGGCAATAGGTCCAGATTGCAGCTATTGTTTTCCCCAATCTCTGGAAATTTAAGCTGCTGCATGTTTGGAAAAGTACAGTTGCCATGACAATACCAAAAAGAGTGTGCCCTGTATGCTTTTCGCATTTGACTTCACTATATATACAGGATATCCTGTATTATACACACTGTCTGGCAGTTCTAAAAGATGAAAACTACATTTCCTGTTTTGTTCCTTTTTTTTTTCCTGCTTTTCCCACATTCCAGGAGATTTACCTTCTTACCTATGACATCAAAATCAGTGAAAATGCAGGAGCAATTACTGCAATTACTGTATTCCTACCAATATAGTTCTGACTGTTAATTAAATCCATTCTAATCTCTACAGGTAAATCATTAGCAATAACACAGTTCAACTGTAGATACTTACCATAATCATTAAATTTAAATGTCATGTTTTTGACATTTTCTCAATCTAAAACATATTTTATCCAAAAATGTTCAAAACCAACAGTGACCAAAACAAACCCTCAGATTATAATAGAGATTTTAACACTGTAAATATTTTCTGAATCAGACCTAAAATTGTACTACTATGAGCAGCTCTTAACAAAAAATTGCACGGAAGTTCTACAGTGTCAAAAGGTGTCACGCTCTACAATGCAGAGCATCTGTATTTCAGTCTTTTAATTACAGTGTAAATCCTCTAAAATCAGTATAATAATAACCAGCACAAGCAGATAGCTAGCAGATTTTTGAATTATAGTAGTGATGGGAGAGAAAGAACAGGAAGACCTCACCACACTTATAGCAAATGATTGCAGCACTTTTCACCTGTAATATTATAAAGATATGTATTGCAATTCCCATTTTACACCTGATGTAAACCATACCATTAACTTTGCAAATCTGCTTAAACAGTCTGTCAACTTTAATGTTACATCTACATATACTGTTCACATAAATGAGAAAAAAACCCAAACCTCATCACATATGTCATTCACACACTGAATACAGTCAGTTCTGCGATTTGTATTGATTTAATATCCTTGAGAGTAAAAATAAACAGGACTCAAAAGATCCATCATGATGCAATTATCCAAAGTTTTCCTTTTAAAATGCATCTCTGCGTGGTTCCTGACAAAATAATTTTAACTGTAAATTTGCAAATGTCTCAGTTATAAAACTGCACAGATCTGAACTATAATAGTCAAAGCTCAAATGTTTTATAAATACATTTTAAATATGGCATTAATATAAAAATCCCATATCTTACAACCAAAAAAACTCCATCATGTAATTTTGAACTTCTTCTGACCTTCTGATCACTACAATTGGGAACAAATGTTACCCAATAAATACATTGGCAGCCTTTTATTTGCAAAAAAGAGGACAATTAATTTAAGCAGCCTTTGTTTTAGTAGATATGTCGGATGCATTGCATAGGAAAAGATACCAGTCTTTCATATGTATCTGTTATAAGAACAGATTAAAAATCTTACTGATTTAGAGCATACCTACACTGCAATCAAAGTGACTGGGACTGGTACAGATGAGTCTGTTCTCTTGGTGTAAATTAGTCACCTGGGTCATGACAGCAGGGGATGTACTTACAGCTACTTACTGTGCCTTACTGAGAGTTTGCTATCCTGTAGCAAGCTAATTTTTGCTGGAATTGCATCACTTATAAGATTGAAATAATTACCCTGATTAAAATTATTTGGCCTGTGTCTGCCCAGAGGTGCAGAAACGTCTTTGGATGCAGTGCAATATGTTCTGAGTGAATTCGCAATAGGGGAACCTGATAAAATTATTGGGGCACTATTGGTGATTTCCTTTGTTCAAATGCAGTGTAAAATGAAGCTTCTTACTCACTTGAGGGTAGGACTCGTTACACACAGCCAAAACCATCTAGGGTTAAGTATATAACCTCACTCTACTGCCCTTGTAGAGACAACAGAGAAAAACAGGCAACATCAGAGGGCAAGACATAGTAATGAAGGTTAACTCCCTTAGATGAGGTACTTACTGGTATCGAATATTATTGCCTGATGCTGCAAGAACAACCTGCTGTAAATTGCCACACCCTAGATGTGGACCCTAGTCTCTTACTGAGACCAGTATTCAAAGAATTCAGCCATTTTTTGTATTGTTTTCTCATGCTCTTGAAGAAAAGGGTATGAACAATTTTTTATCATCTCAACATTGAAGTGTGACTATTGTAGTACACTTCTTACTAGAAAAACAAAAATACCTTCTCTATACAAATATATTTATAAGTAAATGTTTAGAATCATATCAGTCTTAAAACAGTTAGCCACCATTATGACTACGAAAGCATGCTGTCAACCAATCAGAAGATTGGGTTTTTTTCATTTTTTTCAGCATTCTTTCCAGAATATACTTCTCCCTTTCTTTTTTTATTTCCTTATTTTTTTTTTTTTTCATTAAGTACACAGCAGTAACAGCAGTTTTTAAGAGACCTGGGATTTCTAAGGCTGCTGAAAGCTGCTCCCTACCCAGTAAATGACTACAGCGGGGAAAAAGGAAAAAAAGCAAAAGGGAAAACACCACATTTTCTGTCATATTGCTCACAAAACTACTATATTGGTGAAGCTTTTTAGACACATGCTCAAAACTTAAAATAAACAAATAAATAAATAGAAGTGTTCCCCTTCCACTCAATTTTAATTTAAGACTAGACAAGCTGGCATGTCTCAAGTCATTTTATGGAAGCTTTAAGATAATGCGTGGTAGCAAGAAAATGAGCATGACAAGAATGGGGTACCACTGCTTGAACTGCAGCAAAATCTTGATGTTACAAATGGCAGCATGAAACAGCAAAGCCCGGTGAGTCTAACTGTTTCAGCCTTATCAAATGGAGGACCAAAAAGCCTTTACTTAAGACCAGAGGCTCTAACTCCTCCACTGGGAGAAGGACCAAGGGAAGACATAGTTTCCACATGGAAGATGCAGTGGCTCCAAAGAGTCCATCACTCCATGTCAGAAGCAGGTTGGACTGGGAGGGCAGGTGGGATTCTGGTAAAGCAGCTGTGGCTCCTCTTGCTGACCTTTTCTCTTCTGGTGCCCACACCAGGTCACCCAGCAGGCCCTGTGTGAGCACAGCCTTGTCCCGTGGTGCACATGACTGTCTTCTGAGCTCTACAAAGGCTGAGGTCTTTGCACATATTTTTCTTAATGGTGGAGAAATCGTTGCTGTCAAAATTGGATCCTTGGGATGCAAAACATACCCAACCTTGTACAAAATAAAGTGCCAGCAAAAAAGAAGGTTGTACAAAATAAAGATTCCAGCAAAATCTAATTAGAAAGACTTAATTGGATAGAAAATCAGCATCATGCTTGCACTAGTATAAACTGACAGGAACTGGAACAGAAAGTGGCAGAAGTGACAGAGACACGGGAGAGGATACAGCATATCTACCCAGGCACTAAGAAAAATGATGGTGTGAAACCATGTAACAGTGTCACCTAGTGACTCTTACAATAAGATTATGATCTTATTATCCCGACTGTGCAACCAGCTACAGGGGAGGCTGGTTTTAACCTTGCTCAAGTGAGCTGTGCCCACACACTCTATTGACACTTGGCATTCAGCTATGGCAAGACTTCGCAAGCAAACTGAGAGCATGCATACACAAATACAACATTTGCAAACAATTGTCTGGTGAGTGCACAGATATTCCTAACTCTGTGTGTGGAAATCCTGGTGGAATGCCAATGCTAGGCACAGTATAGGTCCTGTCTTGTGTCATGGAAAGCATCTGTCATGATGGTGCTGAAATTCAGCCCATGATTATACCACCTAGTGAGACTCCTTTGAACTCAGTCCTTTATGTAATCTGCAGGACATTTCACAAGGTCCTGCAGACCACCAGTGAGCTGTGGACAGCAGTTTAGTAGACTGTGGTGAAAGTAGCCATGGCTACAAGCAAGCAACTTGGATGTCTTCTGTTTCCTTTGTAACATCTGACCCTAACACTAAGGATTACCCTGGGAGTGTTCAAGGCCCGGATGGATGGAACTTTGGAGGAAGCTGTCTAGTGGGAAGTGTCCCTGCCCATGGCAGAGGGGCTGGAACCAGAGGCTCTTTAAGGTCCCTCCAAACACAAACCATCCTATGATTATGTATCAGTAACCAGTGACTAAATCCTAGATCATACTTCCTTATTTCTAAGCACATTCACTGAATGCAAACTAATCTGCCCATAAGGCTCATGAGAGCCCTTTAGCATGACACTAGAGAGTTGTTTCTTTGGATTTTCCATTTTTTTTCGTTCTTCTTGCCTGAAAGTCTGCTTCCCACACAAGCAACCACATAACAAAGGCCATTAATAAAAATGAAAAAGCTTAGCTAATATATTGGATTCCTTCCTTTTTAGAGTTATGAAGTTCTTCATGAAGTGCAATACTTGCCAAAGAATACAGTTAAAGTCATGAGCATTTTGTTATATTTCCATTATAATTAATTAAACTGTCAGAAATATTGTACAAAGCGCATTCACTCTGACAAAGTTGGAAAATCTGGAAAATGTAATGCAAGTGTGACACTTGTCTATAATTCATGCTCCAGTTTACAGGGGTATTAACTGCACTGCGATCTTTATTACCTGTTTGTAAATAAAAATAGAATAGAATAAACGCAGTTTAAGTGCATTGGATTTTTTTTGCAGAAACTTTAATTTTCAAATCATATTCACCTCCTTCCTTTGCTTTACACTGTACTGCTTAGAGCTTTAAATGATAAACATCAAAACTTAATGTAACATTCCAGAAAATTAAGAAAATGTTTTGTCATTGGTTTGAGAATTAATTTTTCTGATTCTGCTGTAAGCTTAATACTTGAAATTGAATTTAACACACAAACACAGACACACAGACACACACACACAGAGACACACACAAAAAAAAATTTAAAAAGGGTTGTCATCCATGTTCAGATTTTCTTACTTGAGCTTTGAGCTTACATGCAGCTGAAACATCTTTGGCATCTGATTGGGTACCATCATAATGATAGCTCAGAACAAGAGGCAAATTGGGACACCTTTTTTCTTCCTAGGGCACTTACATCTTGTATTCAGTTTAACCACCAAGCTCTGCTCAGAGCCCCAATGACTAATTTGTGTGCTTTGAGACTCTCAAGCCTTGCTAACCTGTGAATGCAGTTTAGTGCACCATGCTCAGCACCCTGAAAGGATGCATCCAGGCTAGCAATACTGAAAACTCACCTCTATTGTGCCATGCAGGTGCAACAGCTCATTCCAGCTCAACACCTCATTATAGAGGGTAGATACACCCCTGGTGACCAAGGGGCACTAACATCTGATGAGCATGCCTCTGGTTTTATCAGCTCAGCTCCCTCTGGGCAAGTGTTTGTACGCAGCAATCTCACAACTAGTTCTAAATGGTTCATTGTTGGCTATCCAATGGAAAATAAATTTAAAACTGAAACATGGGAGGGGGGAAAGAGAGAGGAAAACGTTTACAGTAATGCTTTTAGAACAAGGTTAAGAGAAGTTGAAAGAATAAAGAGGAAGAAAGAATGTTCCAGATATGAACAGTGAAGGAGTCCCTTGGCTTTCATTTTGAAACAAAGTTATAAGCGCTTTGCTTTGCCAGAACAGTCTTGGAAATCTGTTAAAAAAAAAAAAAAAAAAAGGAAAAAAAAAACTTAAGAGAANAAAGGAAAGAAAAAACCTAGCAGTATTTCAGCTCAAAAAGATCCTGAACCTCCTTTCTGTACTATGAATAAAAGAGTAGACTGCTCTGCATCCTTTCCCAGACCTGATACAAAGAGCAGCTTACTGAGGGACCCCAGGGCCCAGGCATAAGCTGTAACCAAAGCTGAAGCAGCACAGCCTTTTGCCTCAAGGAAGATGAAATCTCAAGATACCACAAACTGTTCTCAGGTCCCTCTTCTCAAGGGGAACACAAGGGCCAGCACTACCATTTCTTCAGCACAACATCTCAGGATGACAGCTCATGTCCAGCTGTCGCCTCATGTTTCTCATCTGAAACACTGCTGGTCCCTCCTTTCTCACGCTGCCTGGATCCATTTCTTCATTTCTTCCCTGCCTCCTCCCTTTATCCACCTGTTCTTTCTTTTTCACCTTCACACTATCTTCTTTCTCAGGTTTTTCATCCCAACTCCACTCTGCATTCCCAATATAGATAGATATATAGATATATAGATTTCAATATTCCTTTCTAAAACAGTGAAGCATTTGAATACCTCAACAATCCGTTAACTTGCACGTAAGAAACCCAAGAAAACAGGGTATTTTTGTTGCCTTGAAACTTTGAAACTCATGCTCTTTATCTGCCCTCTTCCTTGATTTCTTTTATGGCACCAAAATTATCATAAGCTAGATTTATATTGGGACATGATTTCTATATTTATCAGGCAGGTGACTCCAAGGTGCTGAAAAAGGCAAGCATTAAAAAGTTGAGATTGAAAAAGATTCTTCTACAGTAAGTTGGCTTATTTCTTAGCCCACTTTATGAGCATAAAATCTAATAACAATGCAGTGAAGTTGAAAGAATGCTCTGAAATCCTTCAGCATGTGAGTTTGGGGTCTAATTTCACACAAGTAACACCCCGGATACAGCCACATTTGGAATTGCAAGGCATATCTATGAGAACTACTAGACTGAAATGATTGAATTTCAGACAGTACTTTTTCTTCGTAACTGCAAGGAAAAATCAAACACATATGAATGATGTTCAAAGAAATGAGGTTAAATTTAGAAAACTAATTCTGACTTAGAATATTTATAGCAAAATAGTGCAAGGTTTTGTATGTGCTGCATAGACTTATTAGTTTAAAAAAATATATTTAATAAGTGACAAGCCCAAATGAAAAATTTTATGTGGTAGTGGATACCCACCCAAGTAGTTAAATCAATTCCTTTCTGTTTAATTTTGCTATTTGTTTTTCTATCTGAGCTGCCAATTTTCTAACATATTAGGGAAGAAGTAGGAAAGTCTTTTTGATTGATAACAAGTTCAGATTTTTGTGTCAGATCAGTAGAGATTTTTTTTTTCAAAGTAAGAATTTCGTATGTTGCTTTTACATTCTTAGACAATTATTCTACAAAAATTATTTAAATGCTCCTTTTTTAGCTGCTTTGACAAGAACACCAAAACAGTTCACATCACCCTTGACCTGCAGGGTGTACATCATCTTGTCAACATATAAACAAACACATGATGGGCTGTATTTTAATAGATTCTGTAAATATCAAGATCCAATTCATCAAAAGGTTTGCCAAAGTGACAGCTGTGGGGGTTGCAGTATGTGGTTGCATGTCCATTCAGCATTCTTGCAATAGGATCACTGCAAGAAAACTCAGAGCTACTGTTGCTATTTCTTCCACATTATTATTTCTCTGAAAATCTGGGTTAAGCTGCAGTCTGTATATGCCACTTCATGTAGAAGAGAAATATGCAGACTTCCAGGCAAAGCCACAGGGACAGCTTTTATAATAATCCCTCTCCTCTCTCCCCATCTTTATCAGACAGTTCCTCTGATGTGCTGCACTCTGTCATAAAAGAAGGCTGAGAGGAATTTATAAGCACAGAAACTCTTACTTTGGAGAATGAACAGAACTCGGTTTTGATAAGGTTTACACAGACACTAACTTTTCTTGGTTGGCTTCATAGCTTTATGAATTTCAAAGCTGGAAGGGACAGTTAGATCATCTGCTCCAGACTATGCTTCATGGGCCATTAACTTCTATACAGGAAAAGACATAGAAAAAAGGAAGAGGACCAGTGCATGCTTGAGGACTGAGTGACATGAGTACCGGGTGCCCCTATAATGCCAGGGAATTGTAAAGGGTGTTAATGCCCTGAGGCCCAGAGAAAGCCAGGACAGCCATACCTGAAGCTCTAGAGATCGTGCCGTGCCTGCAAGGACAGTGGCAGTCAGCCTAGAGCACAACTGTGCTGGCTGTGAAATGAAAGACCTCACACACTGCCCCTGACCCAAGGCCCTGCAGCAATTCTCTGGCTCCCAAAAAAACACAGAGAAAGCAGAATCTACCTGGGCAGCTGAGGGAAGAACTTCTCAGAAAACACCCCAGTAAAGATGAGATTCTTATGCAAAGTACTACAAGGAAGATACAGACAGTCTTGCTCTCCTCATGTACAACCTGGGAGGTAAAGTAAAGGTTTTGGAGTTTCACAGGCCATGAAGGCAAAGGCTGAGATGGTTGAATCTGAAGATGCACAACTTGACACATCTAATGACCTTTTAAAAGTCAAACATGCCAGACTGTTTTAGCAAGATATTCTTATGTTTTACTGCTAAACATATTTACCGTCCTCTTTTGAGATGCATTTCATCTAGCTTCAGGTTCTAGCCATGGTATTTTGTTTATCACATCTCATCCTTTAAATAGAAAATCCCTTCTGCCAGGTTGGATTTTCTTTTACATATGTAAGTGTCTAAACCAAGAAGTCAAATCAACTCTAACCTCTTCCATAATGTAGGCAATACATCATGCTCCATTAAGAACTATATTCAAAGGTGTTTTTTTCCAGAAGCTGATCACCTCCACAGCCACCTTGTAGTCTTTTACCACAGTACTCTGGCTGTGGTCTCTAGACATAAGGTAAGTTTTCAGAGACATTTCAGTCATATGATACTAGTCATATTATACAATTTATAGCTACCATGACCCTTTGCTGGAGAGTCAAATGCTGTAATGCTCATGGGCAATTCAAACATAAATTCCTATGCTCATGCACAAAGCCAGCTTCTTTCTCCCTAGCCTCTGGTGCCTTTCCAACAGACTCTCCAGGATGAAAAGTTTAAGAGACTGATGTATGAATTTTAAATATTTGTCTCTCTTTGAAATACCTAGCATTTTTGGTTTTGCTTGAATGGAAAGTAACATTGGAGCCTTTTTGCTAACTACAAAGTACAAACAACCATGAAACATAGAATGAAAATGCCTAAAAAATCCTGCAGTCTGACAGCAGGGCAAAACTCAGAAGTCCTGATTCTGGAAGCCACTTCATACTTTCTGTAAGATACTCAACACCACCAGCACCCAACAAAGTAGAAAGGAATAAATGAAAACTCAGAACTTTGCAGTGATGTTCTGATATGAGCTTAAACACCCATGCCTCCTTTCACAGAACTTGTAGTTGTCATACACTCAAGAGAAGTGTCTTCTAATCCAACTGGTTGTGGTTAGGCACAGCAACTGATTTTTGGTTTGGTTTAATTTGGTTTAAATATTGAAGTTTACTTGGAGTTCTCAAGACCTTAATATGAAACCATTCTACTTTCACCCATAAGATTTGTGAGCAGTTTGAGCAAATGTTAGAACTGATTCGGCCTGTGTGTATGTGCAAAACTTCCCTAATATAAAGCACTCAGTATAAGACCTCTTCTAGCACTTGCAGTTGCATCATTTGCTCTTGATTAACTTAATCCCACTGAGTAGCCTAGCCAGTGTTACAGGTAGGATAAGTCACCAGCAGCTGTAAGTGGAAGATTTAAATTATCCCTCAGTTTTCAGAAAGTCTAGTAAGGTGTTGGTCACAATTTTTTTCCCAACAGGCACAGAGCAGAGTCATGTCAAAAGGCACAGAGATCCATCTCCCTCTAATCACAATAAACACTGGTCACAATGGGGTTTCAGCCCATGAGACAATTACAGCCCAAGGATTTGCACCCTTGGGCACGGCACTGTGCTGGCAGACATATGCCAGCGTGGCTTACAGTCCACAGCAAGCTTCTGTCTGGTCAGCTTAGACCAGAGACACAACAAGCTGGTGGCCAGGTGCCCCTGCCCATGGTCCACCCTTGGTGTGATATTATGTTTCCTAGTACAGTCCTGAGGACACTAAAAGATCTTTAAGAAAATCTTGCATGCTCAAATATATTCACGAAGCTATCTTTTAAGGTACTTGCAATTGTTGAAACCTTGACCTAGATAAAATATTTAAGTTCATCAGCAACAGAGTGGGAAAAATCCAGAGCCGAAAATATACATGAAAATTACAAATTCTGAATGCTATCATTTTTAATGTTTTGCCCATGACTTTCCATGGGATATCCACGACTTACCATCAGACAGCACCAGCACAAAAACTGAGTAATAGATCAGCAGTGCAATGCTCATGAAACAAGTCTAGCCTGGTTTGTGAGAGTGCAAAAATTTCCTGTAATCTTTGAGAACAAAGAGAAAGAACAGCAGTAATCTTCTACAACACTCATAGTCAGAGAAAGCCCTGGCTCTTTCTCCAAAGTCATTGGCATTACACTGCCTTGCTGTCCTATTCTTTATCTTCTTCAAACACACTTTTTAGGAGCCTGCATCTCTCTCTTGTCCCAGTTTTTCCTGTTTTCTAAAGTTCTGCTTTTTCAGCCTATATAGATACTTGAATTTGCTGAGAAAAATGTTACATTGAGACTTTCAAGGGGTGTGAAGGAGGGAGAAATTCATTCAGCCTTTCAGTCCGTGACAATCTGATCCTTGGATGCTGAACTACAAAGTCTTTCTTAGAAATTTCTCAACATTAATCCTGATAGGTATTTACTAGATAAGTTAATATCAAGTTGCAATGAATGGCTGTAGCATTATTTTAATAAAGCAATGTAATTAACTGTAGAAATATTAATGTACATCCAGTCCAACTTTGCTTTTGAAAGAGAAAACTTTGTTCCACGTTTAATGTCAGGTAACAGCTAGAATGGATACTCTCAACAGCAAGCTTGTGGTTAATTCTTCAAATAAATCAAATCACCATCACCACAGAAGGAAAATGCCAAAATGTTTGTTCTGCTTGTAGGAAGCCCTAAAATATAAGCATATCCTTTTGCACAAAAATCACAAAAATGGTTTTATGTCAGATTTTTTACCGTAACAAATAATAAAATAAATAAGAATTTAATAAAAAATTTAAAATAAAAAATAAGAAAATAATAAAACAAAAGTAAGAAAAGTTAAAAATTAGTAAAACAGACACAATGGTGGTCCACATAGACACTAAGCTGTCTATAATCATAAATTATTGCCAAGACAATGAATTGCCTTGTCTTAACTATCACCGTAGCCAGCTATTTTCTCTGTAGATGCAGCAGCAATGTTAAATTCTTGATGTCTTTCATCCCTTAAAACAGATGAATGAAAGCCAAACGTGGCAGAGGGAGGAGCATTTCCCCTAACCTGCCTGCCAGCCAGTGGCTGGGCACACGACAGGAGCAGTGTTCTGCTCAGCTTCAGAGAGGGCAGGAGGCACTGCGCAAACTTCAGTGGACATCTTTGTTATTTCCAATTGTGATTGATAGCATCCTGAGAGGCATTGCTAACTATTTCTGATCATAAATACAGCCACTGCGACATGCAGGTCATGGGGGTAAATGACTAGTGTAAAGTATGATATGTGGACCTGTGAGATTTCAGAAGAGGTAAGTAATAATGTGGAAGAAATATAAATTAAGAATGAAGGATTAAGGAGAGGAAGACTCTACCAAAGTCTTCAAAGTGATCCAAAATGGCAGTTACTATATCTTTGAATGAGAGACCATCTGATCTGGCTTGGCAGAAAACTATAAAATTGCACACAAATTAGCCTTTCAAAAGTAGAAGAAAAATCAGTTTTAGATAATGAGGTAAAACTTCTGCAACACAATCGCCACTGAGTCATGTCATTGTTGTGTAATTTGGGCATGAAAATTAATTTCTTACTGAATAAACAAGAACTCACAAAGGTTAAGAAAAGAGACAGACAAATACAGTTTTTGGAGGAAAGGGAGGCTACAGACCTCAGCCTGACCTTCGGCCATCCTTTGCTGGGAATGGCAGACCCCAAGGTCAAACAGCTACTCAGCCAGAGTTACAGTCTGAGCCCACCCAGGCTCAGACATACAGCCTACTCTAATGCAGGCTCTGCCATGTGGTGGGCTACAGACCCCCCTGAGCCCAGGCTAGGTGGTGGCTACTGAAGAGTCCCCACTGCTCAAGATTCACCGAACCCCTAGACTAGGGGCATATTAGCACCATCCAGGAGAAACAAGCAGAAAGGTCAATATTCCTAAAATACAACCTCTCATTCCAAGTAACGTGAATGTGATCCTGGTTTGATCAGAATAGCGAATGGAATTCAGATGAGGCAACACTGATGCAAAGATTTTATCATCTATCTGGTACTCATCTTTTTCCTATACATTTTCATGTATAGGAAATGTATTGTCATGCATGTCATGTATTTAATATGCGGTCTAAGGAAATGCCAATGTTCATCTTCATCTTGCTTACCTTTTTGATAAAATTTTATCAGAACTTTAGCTTTCTAAACTCTGACTTTTAAACATGCTGAAAGATATGAAGGAAATTAAACTCTACGGTGTTGGTCCATGAACAACATGAAGAGATTCAGCTGGGTGAAAAGTTTTGGTCCCCACAAGGAAAGAAGACCTCGCATTTATCAGGAAGAAAAATGCCAGAATCAGGGCATGGTATCTAACATTACACAGGCTTGGGTCTATGGAAAAAAGAACACTGCTGAAAACATAACTGAGGTCCCAGCTTGGTACACTTCAATAACTGCCCCAAAGGGTTACAACAGCTTCAAGTGAAATTTCTAAGTTTGTGTAACTTTTTGTGCATTTTTGTTAGAATTGGTCAAAACTAATCTGCAATTTACACTTTTGGATGAAAAACACACCTTTTTTAAAATCAACTCTTTTTTTTCAGTAATCTATTAGTTTTGTGTAAGTATTGTGATGATATTTTTGTGTCAGTTAAAAATAAACATATTTATGTTCATTAAATGTTAGTGTTTGTTCCTGGACTTTCCAAATGCATGCTGTCCAGGAATCCCACCAGTCTTCTTGCTCTGAGATGGCCAGTGGCCCTAAGAGATAGATGAGAATCTTTTTATCTTTTGTTTTAAGTTTGTTGTTTTTTTTTTTTAATCAAATGTCAAATCTCATAATGTTTGCGCTGAAAGACAAATAATTTTTTTCTAGTGGCAGACAAATGTCACTTTGTTACTGCAGCTGTCACTGAAATATTATTGGTCACAATAAAATGAATTAACACAAACCCAGGCCAAAATCTACAACTCTCTCTTCACCTCTCCAATTGGAAATTAAGATGTGCTTTATTAGAAACTGATTCTACAAAAAAAAACCCCAATCTGAGTTCTCCTCATTTTTGTCAAAGTGATTGACCATGTCTTTCATCTCCTTTTACTGGAGCAGTGGAAATGGGGAGAGCATTCAAGACAGCTTAAAATGGAATAGGAATAGGAATAGGAATAGGAATAGGAATAGGAATAGGAATAGGAATAGGAATAGGAATAGGAATAGGAATAGGAACAGAAACAGAAACAGAAACAGAAACTGCAATAGAAACAGAAACAGAAACAGGAATAGATATAGGAATAGAATCTATAAAATAGAACACTTTTTAAAAAATTATTTTAACACTTTTTAAAATTATTTTAAATTTTTGCAAAATTATGGTCTAAAAACAATGTAGTCACCAATCTATACTGCTATAATATTCCTTTCATAGACTGATAAAAACTAATACCCTGCTTTCCACAGTGAATGCTGACATGGCAACAGGCAAAAAGTACATATAAAATATTTTAAAAGACAAAAATAGCAACCTTTACAGAACTAGAGGATTAGTCTAGGTAAAAACAGTAAACCTTAGATTTGCTTACTTCATATGCATTTTCAACGACACTTCACTTGAATATAGGATTACTAGTTTAGAACTGTAATACTGACCACTAGTCTATTTGCAAATCCAGGGCTCCATTACAGGTAGACAAAATGAAGAACAGAGCCTTCCTATTGCCTCTATTTCATAGGAACTGGTAGTCATGATAAACCCACTTTTCTCTACTTTGTAGTTCCACAGATGAAATCAAAACATCTTTAGAAATACCCTCAGGTCAATAAATTTGCTTTCTTATATACCAGTAGGTCTCCACACAGAAACTGTCAGGTTGAATTACTGATAAAATACAGAATTTTATGTGTAAATCTTGCTAAATCCAGGCATCTAAAATGCAATGTAGTACAAACAACAAATTTATGAGCTACACTTTTTTTTGCAAGATACAGGAAAAAAAAAAATGTTTTTCTTTGATTCTAATATTCATCTAACTAAACACAGTGCACAACTACACAGCCACTGGCAGTGCAAACTTCCCTTTCTTCACAGCAAAGTACTGTCTTTAGGTCGAATGAATGCATTTATACAAAAGTCCCTTTACATTTACTGCAATATTGTTGCTGTATAGACAGCAGCAGACAATATGCAGGTGGTTCTGCCAATCTGAAAGAGCTGCTCACCTATCTTTGGGGAAAAAAAAAAGATTGAAGAATTGTGATTACACTGGTACTGTGTTATTCAGTCATGCCTGAAGACCTCCTTAAATCAAAGCTCCTAGTGACATCAATGGCTATGTTGTCTAGGCAAGGACTGATTAACAACTGCAGGATATCAGTCTTGGAAACTCCTGATATGCATATGATACAAAACAGCTTTTTGCCAGCTACAACGGGATCTCATGTACAGTTTGCAAAAAGCACCTCCTGAAATCACCTGCATTTTAAGGTTTTTACCATGCACATTGCTTATTTCCATGCAAGTAGGAAGCACAACCACAGAAAACTGTGGTTTTGTGGTTGGTGGCTAGCATTTTGTGGCTTTATTGTTTTAGGAAAAACTTCTAGAGCATATTTGCTTTGTGACATCATTTCTTGATTGTGTCTTGCAGAAATAATTGACCCAAATCAAGTTACTGTACTCTATCTCTATTGGTTAATTAGAACGGTAAGATGCAACAAATAAAACACACTATTGACTTTTAAATCTTCAATCAAATAAATATTTACAGCTGCAATTTGCCAAAATTATTTACCTTTCAATAACAGGTCGCAAAAAGTATATGTGCTACAGATTCAAGTGAATGCCTTGGCTGTCAAGAAACAAATTACAAACAGAAGGAAAAATAAATGTTCCGGCTATCATTACAGGCTATAAATAGCTGATGTGGTTCTACTTTAAAGATGTGTGATCTTCTACATTAGTAGACTTTTTCAATGCATAATTGACCTTGAGATGGAGAATAACCTCGCAGTAGAGTGGCTTTTCTTTTAAAGAACAATGAGTATAGGTATTAGAGGATGTGCCCGTTGTCAATGATCATTGCTGAAATCTGCCTATACCACACTGGGACAATCAATTTTGTAAATGATTGCAATAATCAAGGAAATTGCCTAATTTATAAATCCTGGCATACAGCATTTTAATGGATTTCTACATTTTAATGCTGATGCTTTCAAAGCCAAATGAATTGTTGTCCAAGCTGTCACTACACAAAATGATAAAAACATTCAGTCTTGCGGGTAACTACATCTCATGGATATTCAGACCATCAGGTACATAATCACTCATTAGTGAAAACTGTGATAGTTTCCAGTTACAAGCCAATGGCAAAAAAAGCCACAGTTTCCTTATGAAAAAAGTTTTCTGGGAACTGAGGACTAAAAATAGTTGAGAATTACTGAAATAAGACACTAAAAATATTCCTAGCACTCTTTGCCCAGGTAAGACACCCCACTGTTCTACCCCCTGCACTTTTTTTTTCCATCGGTAAAAAACCAGAATAATCTTATTTCTGAAACTAAAAGGCTGGTCTAACAACTTTTTGGCCATGGATTCTGTCAGGGCAGACATTGCTCAAATGGAAGGAGAGCAAATGCAGGACATGATGCCACAGCTGTGGCTGGTGGGTAATTCTGCCTAAACCACCCTCCAACTCACTCTCCACCCTCAAGCTGGTTCTGCAGACATAGTTGTACGTGCATTGCTATTCTCAGTTAAACCTTATGCAATTGATTTCAGCCAATAGTGGGCTGGCAGTGCTTTACTTACTGCTCAATCTCACTAACCTGACATTTATGGTGTACTGATTGGCCTATGTCAGTGGTGGTGGTTGTAAATTCACTTTGAAAAGCTTTGTGTTAACAGCCTTCAACCAGGCTCCGAGACGAGTATGAGCAGGCAAGCTGACAATTGCTCGACCTCCTGCCCTTATTACAGTGAGTAAATCAGGCTTTGAGCCATTAGGCTGGAGCCCGAGGCCCACGCAAAAAGGATTGACATGACTAAAGGTCAACCTCTGTCACACATGTGTAACAATTTGGATAATGGAATTCTGTAACTTATCTGGAAAAGGTGCCAAGTGCGTGGAGGGAAGGTATAGCCCGGGCTGAATTTTCCAGCTTTTATGTTAAGGGATTACTTAAAAGTCTGCACTTTAAAGTCTATGCGTATTTGATGCCATGGAATCTGGGGGACCAAAATGTGTAGAGCAGTGATTGAGGCAGCTCTACAGAATATTGAGTGTCACCACCACCTGGAAAAGCACATAGCACTGTTTCGCTTAGTCAAATCCATAATAAATACATTATTGGCATCAGGCCCGCAACACATTTTGGACACGTGTATAGGTCATTAAAGTACTGCCTTTATTTACCAGTTTTGAACCAAAAGTCAGTAGAAATAATTACCTGCTAATGGTATCATAAATTAATTGCAATTTGAGGCCTTACAAACTAGTCTCATCCAATAGTGGAAACTGCTTTTATAATTAATTAAATTAAAAGGTCAAATGTTTCCGTAACACTGGTGCCTAGTCAGCAACACAGAAAGGTAGTGGTCAAATAAGGACAGAATTGAGCTTTTATATTTATTTGTGTTCCACTTTGGTATTTTTGCATATTACATAATGAAATCTCCAACGTGAGATTATGTGCCATGGAAAAACAGATAGTCCCTGCATGATCTAGCAATTTAGAAAATATTTTTTTTTCTGGGAATAGTGTGTGTCCAGAAGCGTGCATGTTCCGTGCAGTCCTCAGAATTCCTGTTTTCAGCAACACTGTTAAAATTCTCGGGCTGTATCCAACTCCAAACACCAAGGTTTATTCCAAACTTCACTTTGTTCAATAGGAAGAGAATCTGTCCCTGTGCCAAATTAGATTTATTTTGTAGCACATGTGTTTAGGCATACGATACATACATTGGAAAAGAACAATACCAAAAACATGGAGATACACGAAGATAATGCACGAGAAATTCTTATAAAAGTCACAGGTCTTCTAAAAGGAACATCAGGGTTCTGTTTAGCTTTTCTAAGAACTAAAATTATTAAATGTAAAGTACCTTCCACACTTGTGATCACACTACCTTTTTATGGACCTTAAGAAAGGAGTTTGTAACTTACAGAAGTTATCTGGGAGAATGTGTTAGTAAGTGATCCAGAAATACCAATGATAGAGGGCTGCTTTGTATATGCTTAGCACAAGTTTTTTCTGAAGTACACAAATTAAGGAAGCACTGAATGTCTTCTTACTGAGATTACAGCTCAGCATGCTACTGACCACAACATTAGTGATATTTTCGCACTGCACGGGAACTTAAAATCCATGTAAAATGAAAATTATTGGGCTTTTTCAATGGAAAATAAATGCAAGGGTCATACATCACACAAAGTCCTCAGAAATGGTGAAAGAAGAAAATAACAGAAGGGCACCAGCTGTAACTCTGAATAAGTAAAGATACAATAGTAAAGTAACTAAGGAGGTTTTTCAAGACAAAATTACTTGAATTTCATGAACATTACAAAATTGAAACAGAGCTGACAAGAAGTCTGGAATACTAGATGACGGATTGCTGAGAAACATAATTTTCACTTTAATAGAACGACAGCATGCACATAATTCTATCCCCCAGTGCTTTTCTGTAACAGCAAATTTAGTCCAAAACTGCAGCTTTGAGAATCTGAATACGAATCTATCACCATAACTGGAATGAGTGCTTCATTTGAAGGGTAAGGATTCTCTGTGCATATTAACTTGTTAAAAAATGTCCAGTATTGCTGCGTGGGCCCTGGCCAACGTGCATCCCAGCAAAATGCCTGTTCTTGGTCCAGCATAAGGCAAAGGCAATGTTTTCTTTTGCTTCAATTGAGGCACAAGAAGGCCAATAAGTACCCATATGGTACTTTATTAAGATGATATGCACACTTTCTTGTGCAATTTAATTTGGTGATGGGGGGGAAAGGGGGGAGAAGGGGGGAGAGAG